>BMAU01004897.1:5000-409489 GCA_019973935.1 Trichonephila clavipes | reverse complement strand
AATACCCCTTTCATTATATTCTAAAAATAGTATTGTAATTGGTCCTATTCGGTTCTTTTTCTAATCCTCTTGTGGAAAATATACTTTAATTATGAATTTAATTTAAAACCAATTTCCGTCGAGATGACTTGATTTATGCAAATGTAGCAACTATTTAACTATCAGTCGTTGAATATGAGATATAATGGTTAAGCATTGATCATTAAGCGGAATTCCGAGTGTTAGTAGATATCGACTGTTGGTCGCGAATCTTAAAATTAACATTTGATGGAGAACTCGTCAGGAAGTGATTAAGTAACAAAACTTGAAAATGACCATACTATCAGGCTTCAAGAAAAATTATTCAAGGAGCTTTAATCGAGATAAGTAGTTTCAGTAATTTAGTTATCAGATTTAAGGTTAAGATGTCTTATTGTTCCCAAAGTTAAGTTATAAAAATGCATTTCTTAAAGCAATAAATAGCAATAAAATTAGTTATTCTAAAATCATTGTCTATTTCTTCCTCGGATCCTTCCCCACCCGCAAGCACGAGGTAGCGACAGTACCAACGAACTGTTTCAGAGAAATAGGAAATATATTCAAAATCTCATTAAACAAAATTTATAATTTTAACAAAAAAATCAATTCTCATAGTTAAAATCATCAGTAAAATATATAAGCCTTTTACAACTCAAAGAGAAAGTCATCTTTTGAAATGAACGCATTAGGGCATTTGTATGTATTTAATATCAGTTCTTTCAGAACAGTTTGTTTGTTTTATGGTGCACTACAGAAGAGTAAACTATTGACAAAAAAGCAAATAGGAATACCAAATTTACATATAACAACAAAAATTAGGCACACACAAATGCATCTTATTTATAAAGTTCATCTTCTAGGTCATTGGAAATAGTTTTCCTTTTCCCCTTTTCCCCTTAAAAATGTTTCTGTGCTTCGTAGAAGGTGTTGCTTGATAATTCCATACAGCAACTGACTTCACACCATTTTGCGTATCCATTTTCACTGAAATATGCAGGCATTTTTTTAAAATTTTTAAATGTTTCAACACTTTAAAATAGCCGTTATAGTCTTCAGTAAATTAAATAATTTCATCATAGGCACCAAATTTAACTATTTTGGAACAGCTTTTGGAACACTTTTTTTGGAACTCATTGCCTAATCATTTTATTTAAAGCATTCATTGATATTTTGTGTTTTGTCAAGTAAACATTTAGTAATATCCTTGAACAAAGTTCTAAGTATGCATATTTGTGTGACTACATTTAATATTTAATGGAGTAATCAAACAAACTTTCTTTGCTGGTATTTTACCCAGAGTTAGAGTTTCTAGATAAAGTGACCAACTTTCTTTGCCAATAAGGCATTGTTCGTACATATGAACTTTTGAAATGTTTATTCGGTGAAACAAGACGAAAATTATACTTTTTTTTATCGTTTGTACTTTACTAACATTGGCTCATATGGGTTAATTGCAATCATGGAACAGAAGCCTTGTTTCAACTTCAGTTCATTGAGTAAACTTGTTCTGCCTAATTTGTTTTATGTATTTTAACTAAATAATAACATTGTAAAGATTGAACCTACTACATTAAAATTAAAGACTTTTTAAAGGTTTGTTTTTGTATTTAAGAAGTAGCATCCGGCTGCTGAACAGCAGGAACGATTTCAAAAATTTTCAATCTTGTTAAATTTCAATACATACCTATATTTAAAATTTTATAATACAGAGAAACAAAAAGCAAACAGATTTAGAATCCTAAGAAATATTTAATTCACTGTTACATTTGAAAACCGGTATTTTGAGCAAACATTTACTTTTTAAGAGTTTGGGATAATACCTTAATGAGATTTTCTCACACCCGAAGCGTTACATTTCATTTTAAAATCATGTTATAAATATATTATCATAATTTATTTGTTTCAAATGTTCTTAGAAAAATTATATCATATTATATTAGTATATTAGTAATTATATTAGTATATTAGAAAATCCTTTATGATGCTATTATGAATTCAGTGTCGAATGTAAGATTATTTAGTACACTGACAAATGATCGTCCATCTCAAGTTCAGCAGTCAGCCTCAAAGTGGCGATTGGGTGTTCTTGGGAGGAACGGTGAAGTACGTCGGGAGAGCATTCACCTATCAAGGCTTCCCAAGGCGTGAATGCCGTAGCATTATGTTCTACTAATGTCGGCAGGCATACACTGAGGTATAGTCAGTATTCAACTCTAGTGGTTCCTCCCTCAAGTGAAGTTTTCCCGCTCTGGACCAATCGCATATCTATTCTCATACTCGTATCTCCTGGAGCCATTTGATAGCTGAGCAAGAGAGGATTTTCGAACGAGGTCTTTTGAACCTGGTGTAGGGTTTCCTACATCAGAATGATAATCAACCACACCATAATCGCAGTACAATGCAAAATAAAACAGAGTGTTTTGGATGTTAAAATTAGAAGACATATTTTTGTATAGTTTTCTGAAAATGTGAATGTTCCATTCATTTAATCATTTTTGCTCTAATACATTTTAATTTAAATTTTAAAAAAATGTTTTTTGAAGAAAACTGATAATTAAAAAAATATTAGTATTTTAATCCCGTCTTTCTGGGGAAATAGCGATTATACAGCATGGGATTGTTAAGTACTATTAAGTGTATTCAAGAGCTTTATTTACGAAGGAAAGGGATTTCGTGGGAAAACAAACCAACTAATTTTTTTTCTTTTTAAATTGTCATATTGAACACACGCTGCTCCTGGATAAAGCAAAATAATCTTCATCTCCTCAACAGACAAATTCCTATAAATGCAAGAGCGTTGACGAGAAATGAGGTACATATTATTAGCATCAGAACGTATTCCAACTATTTTTTTTTTATAAAAGTTTAATTAAGAGAATAACAACACATTTTTTGTTGAGACAGATTGTTTAGCATTCAAAATAAATTTGCCTGAAGACCATAATCGCTTAAAATGATGGGAGTGTGGGGGGATATCAGTAGTAGGTTTTCTTTTGGGAATAAATGAAACTGGACGTTTAAAAGAAAATTAAATTGTTCCAACCATCAAGAGAATTATGTAAAAAAATTGTTTTCCTTAACTTAATTAAAATTTGAATTTAATTTGTTTTAGTTCAAAGAATGAAAGAGAATGACATTAGATAAATTTAAATGAAATTTCGTACTAGAGGAAATGGATAGCCTGTTTGAAAAAAAAAAACAATTTTTCTTTTTTTTAGAAGATTTCATTCCTGAAAAACATTTGTTAAAAAGTAATCTACCACAATTTAATTGTTATGTTCTTCTAAAATAATCAATGACAAAAATGTAGGTAAGATATTTTAAATGTTTAGCGAAATTTTTTTCTTTATTGATATTTTCATGATTAGCAATTCAAAATTTTTCATTTTAAATAAAATAGAATTTAGGGAGGAGTATGCACAAAAAGATTTCAGCATATTGATTTTTTTAATTCTCATAACTGTAAGACATTAGAATACTATCTATTAATTTTATAAAAAAAAAAAATTAAATTAATTAATTAAAAAACTGTGTACAAGCTTTAAGTATGAAATTCCATTTAATGTACATTTCTTTAGAATCTAAACTGCCTTGAATGCTTGAAATAAACATGGTGAACACTTAAAACTCAAAATATAAGACTGTAAAAAAACTATTAATACAGTCAGTAGGATAAAAGCTTTTGGAAAATTGATTTTGAGATTTTCATATTTATAAAATCTCCAAATCAGGACCTTTTCAATAACATACCATACAAGCTATTATATGAATTAATATTTTAAAGTGATTTTTAAAAAAATAATCAGTTGATGAACCACGCCCATTTTGACACATAGAAATGTAAACATTGAATTTTTAAATCTGGAGAAAAAGATGCAAAGCCTCTAATTATTTTATTTTTTCTACATAATTAATTTAGATAACTGTATAATAACTGCAAGTTTAACTGTGTGTAGATATGCTAAACAGTTTGGAGCTAAATTTGGCAAGTGGTTTTAGTTATTTGAATGTTATATTTAATACTTAGTGATTTTACCTAAATTTAAATCTATTCTTTACTTTAAATTTAGTTTTAATTAGTTATTATTACTGATTATTTAAACTAGCTAAGGCTTAGTAATGAGTTAAAAAAATTTTTGAAATATTTGAACTATTTACGAAATAGTTCTATATAATTTCTGCATATAAATTACTCATTAATCCTAATTTTGAATGCATATTTAAAAATATTTACTTTGACACTGTAATATTTTTTTATAAAAATTTCTGTTTTCTAAAATTTATATTTTTAAAATTTTGTAAATTCACTGTGCACATCTACTCTAAGTTTAATAAAGGCAATGGTGTGTAAAATATTTTTAAAATATTCTTAAGACTTTAAATGGAAATCAGACATCATAACAAAAATATGACAATTTCCGATACATTTATAATAATAAATGCTCGGTAACTATAAGTTTGCCTTTGAAAAACCTAATTAATATATTAAAACAATTCACTTCAATATAAATATAAATGTCTTCATTAATTTACAGTAAAAATCTCGAGTCTTTATGTTTATTAGTTTCTGAGAAAAATATATGAGATATTACATCAAATGTGATGTCTATTGTCTTTGCGAGAAGCTTGTTACATACATAAAAATACATAAATTGCATGTATAAAAACATAAAAACAGTTTTATTTTGTCTGTTTTAGAAATCTTTTGTCTAGTTTAGAGTAACTTTTGAAGTTTAAAACTTAGAAACTGTCTGCAACAACTAAACCTAATGATAATTTTACAAAAGTTTAATGAAAACTTGCGAAATATCGTAAAATCAGGTATTTTTATATACCATCTCAAATCCATACCTAAACCATATTGATACATTTTCACATTATATTTATGATGCTTTTTGTTCAAATTTGATATTAGTAATGCATGGAAGCTTCAAATTCTTCAAAAATTGATACAGAATTTGAGAAAATATATCGTTAAAAAAAAACTGAAAAATGCTATTGAGGGCAATTTATGGCTTTATTGTAAAGATACTAATGTTTAATAAAATGGGACAAATACATGTTGTAATTCATTTTTTTTGTGATGAAGACACACTTTATAGTAAAAATTCAATTTTCTCAAAAATGATATTTTTAAAACTGCATGTATCTTTTTTTGGAATATAATGCATTAATTTGCATGAAATTTTTTATCTCATGTTACTAATAGGTAACTATATAGTATATTAATGGGAGTTTTTTGGGTAATTTTCCAAAATATTTGACTGGAGCCCATATATCGTGACAAAAAAATGTCAATTTTTTTTAAAATTCAAAAGGGATATTTTATGTTACATGTTTTTGAGAAAACTAAACAATATAATTTAAATATTCCCTTTATTACAAATATTAATGTTTATTTATGGTTCAGACAAGATTTTAAGCTTTAATATTTAAAGGTTTTTTAATAAAAGGTAAATAATTATAACACTTAGATGTGTAATGCTTTTTGTCGTTACTAGAAGCTTGTTAAGTTAAAAAAATACACAAACTTCATGTTTAAAAGCATAAAAACAGTTTCATTTATGATTTTTTCAGAAATCTTTTGTACAGTTTAGAGAAAATTTTGAATTTTGAAACTTTTAGAAATTGTGTTTGCATGTGAACATACAAATCCATAATGAAACCTTTCGCAATGTCATGAACTCACATATTCCCAAATCATTACTTTTACTATTGATGCATGTTTACATTATATTTATGATCTTTTATGGTCAAATTTGATATTTGTAATGGATCAGAGCAAAAAAGTTCTTCACAGATTCATACATAATTTGAGAAAGTTGATGCTAATATTGTTTTCTATTTTATGCTAAAAAATTAAGAAGATACTAATGTTTAATAAATTAGGACAAATACAAATTGTAATTCATTACTTTTGTGAGGAAAGCCTTTTTACATTATAGAATGTAATTTTCTCAAAATGAATGTTTTTAAGCTGTGACGAATTTGTATGGAACCTTTCCACTAATATTCTTAGGCGTATTTTTGGGGATTATAAATTCGCGTATATTTCCAATCAACTCCAAAAAGTGAACGGGAATTGCAAAGTAGATAGGGTATTTAAGCAGAGCGTTGTAAGCTAGCAAGTATGAAGGCTATTGAGCCAGCAGCAGTAGCCTCAATTTTAGAGGATTCCATTGGATTACGTTAGTGAAGCCTTATTGCTGTTATTCTATGAAAGAATCTGGAAAGCTGATATACCAGGTGATATACTATAACTTATTAACGCTTAAAATAAGCGTTAGTTTAATAAAATTAGTTAAAGTTAATGAAAGCTAATAATTCGAGTTACGTGTATTTCTCGGACCTCCTATTTCGGTAGACCTTATTTGATCTTGCGCGTAATTATTAATTTCATAATTCGTAATTTAATTTAATATATTAAAGGTAAGTCCTTTTTGTTTGACGTAACATAGAAATATTATATGTTAGAGTTTCTGATATTTGAATTGATATAATAAATACAAGTTATTGCTATACAAAATGGCTCTTAGTGATTCTTTGCCTCAAATTAATCTTGGTGTCCAGGGTGGAACCCAAAGAGATCCGCACAAAGCTGCGTGTACCTTTTTCACAGAATCTACTGAATTTTTACTGCACATAAATAATATGCAACTATATATAATGGAGCTACGTTTTTGGAGATTTTCCCAAAATATTTTGCTGAAAAGCAGTTATCGTAAGAAAAATGACAATTTTCAAAACTTTCAAAGTGGTACTTTTACGATGATTTTTTTTTGAAAAAAGTAAACAATATATTTAAAATATTTTACCATTATTTAAATAAAAAAGTCTAATTAATATACAGACAAAATTTGAAGTTTTTATATTTAACAGTTTCTGAGAAAAAGGAGCCTAAAAAAGCAGAATTTAACATCGTCAGTATAGGGGGTACCGACTAACTTAAACTTTCTCTATACTTTGAAACATAGCAATTCAAGGCATGAATTGATTTTTTAGCTCTGAATTATATTTCAATCACTAGCCACTTGTGAAATTGGTGTATGAAATATTCTGGTATTCAACAATAATTCTATAAAACCATACGTATGTTATCCTGTGTGCTTGTATCAGCAAGATAGCTTGCAAAGTGCAAGATATTCTTATAAATATTTTTTTTTCAAATAGGTTGCATTTTGGCACCAAAAACTTTAAAGACACGTCGAATTCCCAATTTGTGAGAGTCATTTCAATGGTGGCACCATCTAGTGGTGGCTCTCGCTATCAAGGCTTTAATGCTTGAATTTATTTTAATTCATGTTCTCGTCAGAATATATTTTCCTGAGAGTACCAGAGCCAAAAGAATACTCAGGGTATCTTTTACATGTCACATAATCATATGACACGCGTGCCTACAATTTTCGCATCCAGAAAACCTATCCACTCCACTCGGGATCGAAACTACATCCTTGGCCTTACGAGGTGAGCACGCTATCTCTTATATAAGTAAGATGCAATATCTGCATACAAATTACTTCCAATATTTCTAGATGCCGTTCTTGAAATAGTAATAACTGTCACTGTTAAACGTTTTAAAATTAAAACGCCAACCAAGAAATTCTGAAGAATATTCATACTTACAAAATAAATTTGCTATAATAATTTTATTATTTAATTACTTTTAAATCATAACTCAGAGCTGTGATATCCTAAATGATTATAAGTGCGCTTTACCTTAAGGTATCGAACTACGTTCGGAATAGTGATTTTGCCAAAATCATACAAACGAATATTTTTTAAAAATATTTAGTGTTTTCCAGATCAGAATACACGTATAAAATTGTTTGAAGAATATTATTACAATAAAAAATTACTTAAATGCAATATTTTATCAAAAAATGAACTTAGAATTATTTATTTTCAAAACATTCTCCTTTTATGAAAAATTCATCTAAAATAATAATATCTGGCTTATATAGCTAAGACTTCTCCAGAGAGTTGAATAAAGATTTTATAAAAATTCACATTATTTGCAGAGTAACTACCAAATGAAATAATTATTGTTATTTTTTGTCAAAATTTCTCCACTCTGATGCATTAAAATATGAAGAAACACATTTATGAAGTTAAACATTTCATATATCCTAGTCCACACTTTGAACGGAGGTCTGAGCTATACATAGGCAAAATATTATTAGTATATACCTTTTACCGAAAAGCCAAAAGGATAATGTTTTGAAAATAAATAATTCTAAGTTCATTTTTTGCCAAAATATTGCTTTCAAATAATTTTGAATGTAATAATATTCTTAAAACAATTTCATACGTGCATTCTAATTAAGTGATACTGAATAATAAATTTTTTTTTTTTTTGTACGCTTTTGCAAAAGCACGGTTCCTTAACCACTTAGAATTCAATTGTATTTATGCATATTAAAATAAAGAAATATACATGCTGTTCACACAACATAGTCCAAGAGCTTTGTAAAGGCTTAGGAAATCATTTTAATTGACCTTAATTTGAAAGAAAAACATTTTAAGGTTGTGTGTGTGTGTGTGTGTGTGATTTACAAAACAGTTTAAAAAGAATTCTTTTAAATGTGCATACTATTTAAAAATTGAAAGTACATTTTAGATATAAATTTTTTATTACAATTAAAATTAACATAAATAGTTTCTTCTTTTTATTGCTGTGAATATGTAGTTAACAATTGCTTGTGAAATAAAGTATGAAATTTTAGAATTTTCAAAACTATTTCTGGAAACTTCCATAGTTTCGTTTCTTGAATAAAAATATAAGGTCTGTATAAGCAAATATACTGTCTAGTTCTACCAATGAGACTTCATCCTGCAATATTACATTACTTTATATTATAAAAAAGTGGTTTCAGAGAAATCCTGTTACACAAAACGAATTTGTCATGAAAGAATAAATGCATTCAACATTAAAAAAAGCAATAACGACAAATATTAAAATGCCAGAAATGCAATGAGATATATTTTTAATTCAATTTTAACTTTAGTTTCGAAACAATTGATATTTTATAAACGACAATGTAATAAATTTTTGACTTTGATAGTGTACGTATGCAAATATATTGCAAGAACCCAATTTCGAGAAAATTATTTGATATATGACTAGGAAAGATGCATTTAATGCTCATACACAGACACATTTTGCCATATTGAGATGAAAGGAAAAGTACTTTCATGAAATAAATTAAGAAAATTTGCATATTTTATCGAATTTCATGAATAAGACTGAATTGAATGAAAAACCAACTCTTCTAGAAAAAATGCAAATCTTGTGCGGTAAATACGCAAGCGTACACGTGTGCGTAGGTGAAGCCATCACAAAAGCAGACTTTATAAGCGAGTGTAATTTGAGATCTATTTCGTTCGCCAACACACCTCGGCGAATTTGTTGGTGTTATTTTGAAACAATCTGTTCAATTCAAATTGTAACAGTAAAAATGAGTAACCACTAGCGTTTAGATGATGGAATTAAGTGGTGAATTGGTGGGAGGCTAGAAGCAGGCCAATGTTAACGTCCAGATTTGTAGAGAGTTCAATTTAACGCCCAACCGTGTGTAACTTATGGAAATAGTTCCAGGATACTTGATCCATCGAAGGAAAAACTGGGCAAGGTCATCCAAGAGCCGCAACGGCCAGAGAAGATCACCATTTGTCGATCATAGCACGGAGTAACAAAGGGGCTACAGCTTCTCAGCTATCTCGTTACTTGCATGCAGCCACAGGAACCCATGTATATAGAGTGACTGTTTCAAAAAAGACTTCATAAGAGAGGTATGTTTGCCATATGACCTGCTGTTTGCATCCCGCTCATGTCTATGAACAGGAGAATCCGTTTTGCATGGCACAGACAGCATAGATATTGGAGTATGGATCAGTGGACGACCGTTCTGCTCACCGATGAGTCTAGTTTCAGCCTAAACACCGATTCTCACCATACATTCATATAGAGTGAACCAAGAACCCGTTACCTACCCTCCAATGACCACGAACTCGACAATTATAGTGACGGAGGTTTAATGGTCTGGACAGACATTAGGTTGGATCGCCGTACACCTCTCCATGCCTTTGAAAGAGGTTCTGTGACTGGTATGAGGTATAAGGTTGAGGTCTTCGAGCCCTATGTTTTCCCTTTAAGGGGATGCATATGACCACGAGTTTATTTTAATGAAGAATAACGTGAGGTCACATAGAGCTCTTCTGGTTGTCTGGAAATTCGCCGTATGGATTGATAAACCAAATCTCCAGACCTCACCCCTATAGAGTATGTCTGGAACGCTCTGGGGAGAGAAATTGCAACTCGCAACACCCTCCGAGAACCATCCAGGAAATGAAAAAAACGTTACTGAAAGAATGAGACCAATTTCCACAAGAACTGATAAATTGCGTTATTTCAAATATGACATCATCACGCTGCGAGGCCTGTATAGCTGTAAAAGGGGGGCCATACTCCCTATTAACCCCCATTTTTTTGTTTATTCTGCAACAGATGTTTCATACTTTCCAGCTAGTATTACGAACGATCATGTGTGTGCATTGCAATTGTTGAATCGTTATTTGTTTTGTACTGTATCAATGCATGTACATATCAAATTTCTTTAAAATTGGTCTGGTAGTTCTGGATATAATCGATCATGTCCGCAAATTTTCTTAATTTTTTACACGAGTGTATTCAGCACATATATCTAACTTCTCTTAAAACTAAAAATAGGATCAATAGATGATGATAAGAAAAATAATAGAAGAAGTATAAAATTACAACCATTTGAGAAAAAGGAAAAAAAGGAAAGGGAATAAACAGGTTTTAGTTCTATTTCCTCTTTCTAATTTTACCATGAATCTTTTTGAACAAGAACAGTAAAACACAAAATACTGATGAAATTCGACAATTTACGATTTTAAAAGGATTCCTTTCAATAGACTAGCTTTGTGATGAGTCTACCTTTGTTGAAGAAGACGAGGAATTACATTTTTTAATCTCTAAAAAGATCTGAATTAAATTTTTTCAGCAGTTTTGGTTTTTATAAATCTATTGTATTTTGTTATTTTGTTTGATGCATTTATTTTTGTTTTTGGATCAAGCTTACAATATAAATCATATCCAATTCATTAGCAAAGTAAATGACAGATATGAAAAAAAAAATACTGAGGCAATCATTATGCTATGATTCTTTAGCTATCAAAATGAGACAAATAAGTAACTCTGTGAATCTATTTTAAGCTCACATAAAGCTGTAATTACTTATTAAACAAAGATTATATCTATACAATAAATAAGTAAAGATATTGCTCAGGTTGTTTGTTAGCACCGGAATAATAATTGGACACAAATTAATATTTTTTTAGAAATATTAGTCACGATCATTGAGAATGAGCTACAGTTGAGTTGTAAGTAAGCAGCATACATCCTTCCAGTTCAGAGCATCATAGTGTGACGGATCTATTCGCGTATTTCCTACTAATCATCTTGGGGAATAATTTATCTTTAAATATTGTTCTATTGAAAATTTTCCCCCGAAGATGAAGACACGAGAACTATTCAAATCAAATCTTACATTTAAACATTATCTTTTAGGTTCGAAGTAGGAGTGGTTAGAAGCTAAAGGTAGCAAAAAGTGATTAGCGTAAGGCTAGTCTAGAGCGCTTCGTAGATTATTTCATTAATATATTAGATTGGCGATTTATTCAATTAGCTGTTAAAATTAGATTAGTGTCTTAGAACTTATCATCAAATATTTAGAAGGTGTATTACCAGGACGTGCTTAGAGAGTAAGTGATCCGATTTGTTATTAAATTTTTATTATCTCGTCTACCTCGTTATTGTTCCCATATTTATCTAAGGTGCTTTTCTTAGCTTGGGTTGTTGAAATTGGTTACATTTTTGAGAATTGTTGAAAAATAGTGTTCGTTTGACTAAGACTAATCTTCCTTCTAACACTCGTACACTAATGGATGAGACCACTCATCCCTTACAATAGTTTAGAGATTCGAAAGCGAACTACTCCCCAGATCTTATGGCTGTGGACAGTTTTAAAGTGGACTGACTTTTGTTCTTAGAATGTACTCTGTAGGCTCTCCTTGAATAAAAATGGGCTTGAAACAATCATTTGTAACCTATTTCTTGATGGATTCACTTTAGATATCAAAAACCGTTGTTCTCTTTAACTCTAGATGTAGGCCTGTATAAGGTGGTTGAAGTGGTTTTTAATGCATCATTGAGAAAAACACGTGGGGTGTTGTGGAAAATTCTCTCTACAACTGAATACATATTGTTGGGTTTGATTCGACGCCGTTATTGCTCGAATCTACAGAAAATGTTCATTCAGAGACTACGGATATTGCTGAGGCGTGAAGTTGTACCTGAAAAAGAGTACAAGTACCCTCCGGATCAAAAGGTTTCACATTAAAATCACGTTTGAGTAACCAAATATAGTTATTTACTAAGCAAAGATTCAAATAACTATACAAGCAATGATTTAAGGCAGTTGTTTAAATAGTGCCAGAATAATAATAGAATACTAAGTAAATTTTCTAGAAGTTTTGTCACGATCTTGGGGAATTAGCAAGAGTAGAGTTGTAAGCAATTAGCTGTTTATTGCTTACTTACATTCCACCAGAAGGCTAAGAATTTAAAATTAAAATTAGGGGTATATGGTTTTATTTATCCAGTATATTGCATACATTTGCATTTAATGGTGAGCTTACTTTTGCCAATTTTTTTATTTATAGATATATTATGTGTTAATATTTTTTAAGAATAATTAATTTTTTTTAGGATTTCATTCATAAAATACTACGCAGAAAACAGAATTTAAACTATATCATTATTTAAAGAACTTTCTTCCATGAATGGCTGACTTACGTATACTATCATCATTTCTAAAACATAATCATATTTATATTGCTATTTATTTATTTTCATAGTTTATCAAAACCAGGCTTTCTATAATTTTGCCTTTAATAAAGAGTTTAAAGTAAAAAAAGTTAAGTGAATTTGTTGTACTTTAAGAATTTCAAGTGAGGTTTTCTTATTAGATAACTATTTGATTTTATTCAGATAGTTTAATTATCATGCAATAATATGGTGGGATAAATGTTGAATTAAAAGTTTTATAGCACAAGTTTTTAACTTAATTTAATACAACTTTAGCACGAGTATATAATTAATTGCAAAATAATGGTTATTGAATCAAATACCTTCATCAAAGTAAATGAACCAAAATTGTCTCAAAATTAATATGTGGAAAAAATAGTTTAAGTAGTCAGGACATTCATCTTACAAATAGCTGTGGCGGGTATTCATAAGAATTTCTACTAATCCTCTTGGGGAATCTTTGGGCCAGCAAATAGCATTATTTCACAGCCATCCCTCTCAAGAAGAAACCTTGAGATGCAGACTAGCTAGTATACATATAGTTGAAGTTTAATAATCGAGGAGTAGAAAGAGAAGGAGCTGAGTCACTGAAAGCAGTGCTGTTACGGTAAGAATTAGAATTTAGCCGCGTGACTAAAGCGACTTTAACTATTAGAATAAATTCAGGAAGTTAAGATTCTTAAGATAACGTTGAGTAAAGTTATAAGCTATTAGGATTTTGTGCGTTTATTCACATAGGGTTTTGAGCACTTGTTATATCACTCTAGAATTTTTCTTTATAATTTGCTTGTCTTGGAATATTATCTTTAGTTGTAATAAATTGGATTTATCATGGTTAGTCTGGGTCATCAATCTTTTCCTTCCACAGATTTAGCTCAATTAGATGAGGAAGGGGAGGCCATTACACAGCTAAGCATCTTAAACACGAGTTTAAGTGAAAATAGTAAGGAATCTCTCTACGAAACGAACTTTAATATTACAAAACTTTTGATTGAAGTTCAAATTTACTAAAAATTATAAACTAAATAAAAAAACTAAATAATTATAAATAAGCTTAAAGGGTCCACAGTCACAAAACTCTTTGATCAAGCAAGAAAATCAAGTTTAACAACAACGTGGTATCGGAATGGATGGAAGTGGGTATTATAACTACAGTTCACTTTCTAAAGAGTACATTTCATAAGAAGTTATATTTATTAATTTAAATAAATCGGCTACAAAAGTTTTGCACAAAGGATTTTCTAAGTTCCTAGCATAAGAATAGGAAATACAAGAATCCTCATTTGAATGCTTAATAAATAACGCCTAAAAAATATATTTAGTAAGTGTTTTATTGGTCCTTCTGTCTCGTCTCAAATTCTGTCTCGTAAGCGAATAACTTTGCTTTAAAAAAACTGGAACAAAATATTTACAAATACGAGATAAAAAGAACACACACACATATAACGTTTTTAGAGTTTCCTTATTTAGTTACGAAAAATGTATATTTCCGTTTCTCTTATTATCATACATTTATTAAAGTTGATACCGCTATAAGCGAATGATGAGTATTGAGAATTCACACCCAATGTTTCCAAGATGGGATTTCAAGACTTGCTGCCACTGCAGATTCGCTTTAGAAGGGTTGGGGTATTACAGTCATAACTTGACGGAGGTCCAAAAGTAAAAGATCTGTTGCTATTAGCTGTCGTGCTGCTTCAGCATTCAATGTTAAAAAAAATTAAACTAATCATTTTTAAAATAGTTGGGAATTTAAGCTGAAGCGATGCAACCTTTACTTCAATATTTTTGTTGTAATTTTCTTTTACGTGTTTAATTTAGCAAAAATCTACCTAAATATTATACTGAGGAAAATCTTTCCATAACTTCTACGAATTGCACACTTTATTAATTTTATTGTTTTTTTGCTCATTATGGAAGATTTTATTGTCTCATTAAATAAACTGGTAAATACACACTAATTAATCATTATATAAATACAATCCGAACTCTATATAGCGAAGTCGCTAAATCCCAGAAAAAAGTTCGTTATATTGAAAATTCGTTATATATAGGTTCATCTTTTAATATAATTTATAAACCATATAAAACGAATATTTTCAGTTCATAAACACTATTTAATAAAAAAAAAGTAATTTTTCACAATTTTTTTTAAAAAATTTATCTATATATATTTATTTTATATATCTTGCCCATAAAAAAAAGTAATTAAAAACTGCAAGGAAAACAAGAAAAAAAATGTCGAAGAATAAATACACTGAATTTTCAATATTAAGAAAATAGTTTTATATTAAAATTAATGAATGTTAAGGATATTTTATAATTTAAAGCATATAAGTAAAAGTAAATATACATTTTTTTATACCTAGAACAAGGGGAGACGGGACAACTCCGCTCAGTGTGAAAGGGGACATCGAAAATTTTTCTAGTGAACTGGACAATGGGGGTTAAAGACTGCACTTCTTGAATGAAACGTCCATAACTCTGTTACTGTCGGTGAGTTGGGATCTAAATAAACCAGTTCAAGATTTCTGACCACCATAAAATGTGTTAGACAGAGAATAACTTGAATATTGAGAAATATTTTAAAAATATAGAGAGAAAAAAATTGAATAACAAAGGAAAACGTTCGTCATATAGAAAATGCACTTCGCTATAGAGAGGTTATTTCACAAAGAAAATCAAAAAATGTTCAAGGTTCCAAAAAAAGTTCACTATATAGAAAAATGGGCAATATAGAGGCCCTTTATATAGAAGTTCGACTGTAGATATTGTTACGAATTCTGTGTAAATAGTGTAAATAATTTGTATTTGGGTGTTTAATGCATTTATATTACTCTATATTATATGTATTTCATGTTAAAATCGTACTATTGACAAGCAACACCGCCCTTTACGTTATAAAGGCGATTTAATGAGAACTTGGCGAAATCTTGGCGGTAGAGCCAAGTTGGCATCATTCTTGGTGGCCAATTTGGCGTCATTCGCGACTATGTGTTGGCGAGTTCGGAACCCTCTAGATTCTTCTAGAAAGTAGTGAGTCTCTCCATTAACACCACGCTTGATGACACGAGCGGTTAAATTTCTGGAAGTTTCTGCCACGCCAATAAATAGGAATGCCAGCCACAATCAGTCAATCTGATTTAAACCAGGGAATAGTGAGGATTGTTTGGTGCTTCTGAATAATCTTTTACTTACGTGTATTTTTAAAAACTGATGATTGTGTTTGATTGCTGTTGAAAGTGTGAAGACCTTCGGGGATTTACTCCGCGAATATTGTTGCTGAATGCTGCATTTAAAGGATTGGATTTTCGATAATAAATTTGAATAGCTCTTAAATAACTGGTGTTTTTTGTGATTGTTTTTCATAATATCCTCGAACCCTCAGATCTGCGTAACAATATATATATATATATATATATATATATATATATATATATATATATATATATATATATATATATATATATATATATATATTACGCTATTTTTTGTTATGTTCTTTATCTATTATTTCTTGTTTTTGATATATAATACATATTTCTTTTATATATATATTAATGTGTAAAAATAAATTAAGAAAAATTGACTGAAATTTGACAAGCTTAGTTAGGAAAATGTTAAAAATAACAGGAAAAGTGAAGAATCCATAGAAAGAAATGCACTGCTTGATTTATGGAGTTGACGTAAAAAGAAGAAAAAGCCTAAAATTCCATTCTTGCTAAATGAAAAGAAAACTAGGAAATTTATTGATTGACTTTGACACTTCTGCATCAGAATATATTTGACTTAAGCAATATCCCGTAGTAGAGGCTCATGAACTGAAATCTCATGTCTATCTTAAACATGTTTTATCAAATTTATGTCTGGGGGATATTGCGAATCTCAGCATTTGTTTCCTATCTTCCTATTCAAAATAAATCTTTTTGAGATATGAACGGTACAGCGTCACATTGCGATCCTTAAAAAATAACTTCAGACTCATGGTAACTCAGAAAGAAGAGTATGCAATTCTATGACTTGCCATCTGTTTCTTGTTTAATTAAACGAACAGTTCCTAATCAATTGAAGTACCTTGAGTTAAGCATATATTGTGCATAGCCGCACCCAAATACAGCAATCACGATACTGATAGAGCTCTCTCTAAAGCTACGAAGATGATAACGAGTTCCCCATTGTTGCTAAATGAGCTATTGTTATAATCATTCTACGAGCTGAATCGTGATGCATTGATAAGCATCTCCGGTGAATTTTGATGGTTGTCTGACCATTTCCCACATTTTCCACTTCATAGTAAATAATGTTTCTTTTGTGTACAAATTAATAGCCAGAAAGATTCAGATGTCTGGAACCTCAGCCACTAACCTTGAGTCTTTTTTATACCATTTGCCTGAAAATAATTGTTCTCGTGATTGAATGAAGCCCTCAAAACAATTTATTAACTCCCATAGTCTGGTTTTCTCGCGCAATTACTGACGTAAAACAAACTTTTCTAGAGATTTTTTCGTTTGACCTGTCACGACGCATTTATGTATGTTTCCAATAATTTCCACCGTTTTCTCAGTTTGGAAATTACGTACTGATCAAAATTTACAATAGACACATTTAACTATACACTGTCCCCTTTTTAACATGTGTGTGAGTCCGTGTTTTAAAAACATGTCAATTTGTCTTCTTTGATTTGTATTACATAGGTCACCTGTATATGTTATTAATTTGAAAAAAACAACACTTTTATGTCTTTTTAGACATTTTTAGATACTTTTCTGTGTAATATAGTCATTTCGTAAGTGACAGAATTAGGGAAAACACTAGGAAATGTTTCTTTGTAATTTTTCTTTATTGTTTTCTCTGAAATTGTGCAATAGTTCATGTGATTGCATTTTTTTCATTAATTACAATGTAATATACGCTTGTGTATTTAAACTAAAATAAGGCAAACCAAGAAAATTAAATAATTTATTTCATTTACATATTATAATAAAAACATTGTACTTGATAAGTGTAACAAGAGTAAGGTTGAATATGATGAAAATAATTGTAATTATTACAGAAAAATTAAATGAATAAACATCACACAATCTAATCAGTACAGTCGAAACTGTTTTTGTGCCGTTTGTTTTTATTCGATTTCCTTTTTGTGTCTTTTTTTGTGCGATTTTTTTATGTGCGATATTTTTTTTTATGTGGTGTATAAATTTCAATGGCTTTGGCGTCACTGTAATGTTTTCTATCTGTTTACAAAGGGTGTAATGGAGAGCATTAGGACCCCCCCTCCTTCCCACCTGAAAGTCAGATTTCGCCTTTAATATTTTATAAATTGGGTAAATACGTATTTAGCGTTAGTCAAGCATTGTGCTCCTAGAGTCCTCCCCCCCTCTCACTCCACTGTAATGTTTCCTATCTATTTACCAGTGGTGTAACGGTGAATGTTACGATCCCCACCCCCTGAAAGTCACGTTCTACCTTTAATATTTAATATATTAGGTTATTTCCTACACTCCTCACTTAAATGTAACTGAGTGCGCCATACTTTCCCACTTTCCTACCCCAACGGAAACTTTGGAACCCCGTACCGGGACATTTCCACAAATGATGCCGTTGGTTGAGTTCGAATAACAGCCAGAGATGGAGATAGAATATATGTTTATATTACAAGAAAATAAATATTTACAGTTAAAGTTTACACTAAAAGGTATTAATGTGGTTAAATGAAAATTACACCTTTGAAGGTGCTGCGGATTGATGCGGACAAGACCTTGCGTCTGTCCGTTGCGTTTTCAGTTTACAGAAATGTCCCGGTACGGGGTTCCAAAGTTTCCATTGGGGTAGGAATGCGGGAAAGTATGGCACACTCAGTTACAGTTAAGTGAGGAGTGTAGGAAACAGGGTAAATACGTATTTAGTGTAAGTCAGGCCTTAGGCCCCTAAAGTCCTGCCCCCTTTCGTAAAGCGGGGGTGTACATTACGCCACTGGAATGTAGACACTTCAAGACGCTCTATTCATTTGTTACAGCCAGTCTCCCGACAATGCGCATTCAGTTGCTTTCTTTCAATGCTCCAGCAGTTCGCGCTTGTTTAAAGACGAAACTTTCAATGACAGTACAATTATCAATAATTTGGTAAATTATGAAGATGGATTAGAAGTCAGATTCTTTCAGAGAGGATAAAAATATGCAGGGATCCAACATTCCAACAAATTGGAAAAGCATTTTCTTCAAATAGATGCCAGTTAAGAAAGGAGCATAAAATTCAAAATAGAGCTTCAATCATGTATAGCTGGTTATTGTGACATTTACAAGCAACTGACCACCCGACCTTCATCACAAAATCTTATTTCTTACTTTATGTTGCCAAAAAATAAATCAATTGAAATTGCACCTTCAGGTTACGAAAGCTATATTGAACTTATTCATTACAAGGCTTTAGATTACGATGAATAGATATGAATTAGGTATGTCATTTTGAAAACTTATCCGTATATACAATGAGAAACTATATGTTTTTAAAATGTTCTATGTGTAATACTTAACTATTTATTTTGTTATGGAAGTACTTTTACATAACTTTCGTAAATAATTGGCATATTTTATAAATGTGACTTTTGTTATGCGGTCCCTATCCACCGCATGGAAAAAGTTTTTTGCAGTATTTCTACGAATTAGTTTGTTATATGTAAGAATTTATAAAAATTTTGAATATGTTTTTTGTGCAATTTTTTATGCGGTCCCTATCTACCGCACAAAACAGGTTCTACTGCATATATTTTTGTATTTTACCTAGGTATACAAGGTCTGTTCAAAAGGTATCCAGTTTTTGACCTTAAAAATACTTTAGTAGTTACTTTGTGGGACTAAGATCCTGATGAAATTCAAATTCTGGCACTTTCACACACTTTGCCCAGTATTCCTTAAACTGCTTAAAATACTTCAGGAAGGCTTATTTTGTTTTGGTCATTTCCGTCGTCGGGTTCTGCTTTATCTTATCTCTGGTCTGAAAACTGGATTCCTTCAATGTCATTTTCATTTTCAGGAACAGCAACAAGTCGCAAGGAGACATGTTCCGCATTTATGGTGGCTAGTAGATACTGTGCAATTGAATAGCAAAATTCTTTCTGTTCCACCAACAGAAGCTTGGGAACAAATTTCGTAGCCGCTCTGGGCACAATCACACAAAATCTTATGTGTAGAATCTGCACTGACCTCTACTTGTTCAGTAGTCTTTCCTACGGTCAAACAATGATCTTTCATTATCATATTGTCTACCTTTTCAACAACAGCTTCTTTTTTGAGTGGTCTGTGACCTGCCTGGTCACTATCTACCAATGCGTGTGACATTTTGGAATCGGTTAAGCCAATCCTCAATTTGTGTGAACCCCATAACGTCATCTTCAAACGCTTGCTGAATCTTTCGAATTAAGGTTTTAGACAAAATTTCATGCAGTACATCTGCTCAAGTCATTCAGTAAACTTTAGAGAAATAAAAATACAAAGAACACGTATAACAGCACCTCACTGGACTGTTATCTGGGAAAGACTGATATAGTGGAGTAAAGGTAAAGAAATTCAAGTATGCGCATTAAGCTATGACCTCCCTCTCTGAACGGTGGCGCCGCTTTACAATCTCTACTGTTCTAGGGAAAGCTTAGATCAGATACCTAGACCTTCTACTTACATACATTACATTTCTCTCTGAAATCACATTGCATTTAAGTATGATTGCACACAATATATCAACGCGAAATTATGTTAATTCTTTTTGTAAACTCAATAAGCATGCTATTAATTAATTTGAGAAAAATCAGTTAATTTTGTCACTACACGAAATTCTAAAATTCCACAGCTTAATAGTTGAGAATAATATAGTTTAAAATTCTTAAGTTATGAATTATTTGTTTTATCGAGCATATTTATCTATCTTATTTTCAATTCGTTTTCCCTTCTCTTTTTTCAGATATATATCAGAACTATTTCTTGCTGAAATGAGATATTCTGTATCTACAAAATATATTTGTAAATAAAAATTTAAGAAAGAATTCAATCAAAAAATACACAATAGATTAAGATTTTAACTTTCTTTTTCTATACTACTTTATCTGTACCTTTCATTACAACGTAATATATATTGATATTCAATATTTTTCCTATTTTGTAAAATATATAGTAAAAGAATGCATATAAAAATTGAATGCAAGAAGAAAATTTGTAAAACATTTGTCTGTTAAAAAATTTGCTGTCTGCTTATTTACAAATTCTTCTGAATAAAATAAGATACTTTGAAAAATTTTACATGCATTTTTTTATAATATGCTAGTTTTATACAACTTACAAATAGCTTGTTCTCTTTAACTTTTCTTGGTGAACTGTAAATTGAGTCAGTTTGGGATAAAACTAACAGGAATAAACATTTATTTTACATATTCTTTTGAGAAGTTAGAAGAACATCAAAGAAGAAATGTTACTCAAATATTTCTTTTTATTGCAGTGCCTTATAAAATGAATAGGAAATGCCTTATATAATAAGGAATGTCTTCTATAAAAGTTCTAAATAACGTCCCTTACTCATTGAACAGTTCTTGCGAATAAATTAACTTTTTTCTCAGTCCATAAGTTACAGATTGAGTAGAGCATGTATTGTTGGGGACAAATTATTTGCTCTCTTTAAACCGACCATGTTACTACTTGCGTTAAAGTATCAAATCTCGCTCTTTAATATTTAATTTCTTCCAAGGTAGAAATCACATTTCAAACATAATATTAAATAAAGTAGCTATACTTCTCTTTGGAATACATACAATTGCTATTTTCCTTCCTCTAATTGTTTTTCTCTCTTTTTTTATTTCCTTATATTATAATGTCTGAATGTATTTTTTATGTAGTACACCTAAATACAAACTATACAAATGAATGACAAATGCTCTAAGTAACTATAATGATGTTTGTATGAATTTGAAAAGGAACACACTCTCCTATAAATCTCTTTCATTGTCTTACATTTTTACAATTCATAATGAATATATATTTAAGTATTATTTTGAAACAAAAGATATGTATATTTAATGAAAGAAATTTATAAATTTCAGAAGTTAAAAATTGAGAATCATATGTGTGCACCCCACCATTTAAAATGCCGCATCAGTAAGGAAAGAAATCAACCAGGATTTAGTTATTTGTCATACATTATTTAATAATTCTAAAATATAATTTAAATTATAAGGGAGATTTGATGCTACATCTAATGTAGAAAACAGAATTCAGAGCTATTTTTTTTGGCAACAACATGTTGGTTTAAAGTGACCGAGTAGTCATGACCGCCCTCTGGTGGATGGTGTTAGCTCTAGTCCTCGTGCTGCTGACGTCCCTTGACCATGGTTCAAAATTACGAGGTCCGTTGCTAAAAGCCCTCGTATAGTTGAACACAGTGCAACATTAATATTCACTCACTTACCCGTGATACTGAATCTCCTCCAGGTGCAGAGGCGGTGCACGTAAATCTGTCGAGCCTCAAAGTCATCTCATTGGCGTGGCGTGGTAGGCTGGAGAGGGGTGACAGCTCAGTTGGCATCCTTATCCCTTGAACTTTATTCAAACTTACGAGGTTCATGATTATAGCCCTTGTGTTGCTCCAGAATGCGACGTAAATAAAAATAAATTAATCAGTCAATCTAGCAAAAATTGTGGTTCAAATCTTACAGGACATCGAGTTCTACTGAAATAATTTGACAGACAGAACCGATTCTAAAGTATCGAAACCCAGTGATCACCTATTGTGCCATCCCTCTAGAGAATATTTGATATTTTGACCAATACTTAAAAGTGATCTTATAAAAGCATCTACCTGTATAAGAGTGAAAAGTAAAACACATTAATAAAAGTTCAAATAAAAACAAAGATAAACTATTTCCTCTCTTTTGTTTTTCTAAATTTTACGACTATTATTAAATTGAAAACTTTAATTTTCCACCCAAATGCATACTGAATTTAAACACTTATGTGCCGTAAATAATATTATACATATAAGATATTTAGTAAAGCTACTTTCGATAAAATCATTTATGATACGCATTGATCCACAGTGCACCCACCACCAGCGCCAAAAATAATCAAGAAAACATATTCTATTCCTGCCTCTGCCACGAATTTTGCTATCAAATACCGTCTCTGTATAAAGAGAGGACATCAATGGACTATGTGGACTCACACACTGTGCCCTAATATTCTACTTTTCTAGAGCGACGCTATGCTATCATGAAATCGGGACTCTTTTAGATTTTTCAATAGCTTTTTAAAATTCAGCATATTTATTCGACTTATTACAGGTTTTTTGTGTTTTTCTAGAAGTCCGTAATAAATTTTGTTTGATTGATGGAATTATTTGGGCCCTGTGGCTGTTCTTTGTTTTGCCCCCCCCCTTTTCCCGCTTGGGGTGCACACGCTGCACACCTACTAGGATCGGCTCTGAAGACAGATACATTTACATCATCCCATGTTGCATTAAGATATCCGAGTACGTTCGGAATCATGATTTTAAAAAAGTGTTTTAATGGATAATTTTTATGATATTTAGTGTCACTTAGATTAAAAAACATGCATAAAATTGTTTTAAGGACATTTTGACAAAAAATGATTTAAATACATTATTTCGGCAAAACATTAACTTAGAATAACCTTTTTTCAAAATGTTCTCCTTTTGTGAAAAATGCGTCAATTACAACAATATTTTGCCTGTATATAGCTCAGATTTCTGTACAGAGGCTCAACTATTATTTTCAAAAAAATCACATTATTTTCAGAGTTACCAACAATTGAAATAATTATCACCATTTTTTTCTTAAAATTCCTCCCCTCTGTTGTCGTGAAACATGGATAAACCCACTTCTAAGTTATACATTTCAAAAATTCTAGTTGAGCCTCTGTAGAGAGGTCTGAGCTATATACAGGCAAAATATTATTATAATAGAAGCATTTTGGACAAAAGGAGAATATTTTAAAATTGGTCATCCTATGCTCATTTTTTGCCAAAATATAACTGTTATCATCTTGTAATCTGACACCAACAAAGAGGTTTTACGCTTACCTCGAACTGGAGGGTGGCTGACTTCCAAGGAGACGAAACCAAATTGCCAAAAAGGTTTCTACAAATGATTAATTATCATTAATTTTTTTAAACTTTTCTTATACATATTGGTTAGATCTTATTAATTAGAATATTTGAAAAAAACAGGCATCAAAAATTAAAAGGCAAAATATTTGTTCTTTTTCGACTGAGGCACATTGTAACTAAACAGAGGGATTTGGTTTAATTTTATGAATTTTCTTTTCTTATGTATTTATTAACAACTATAAAATAAAGATTGATTTTATAAATATATTAGCAATATAAATTTAGTTCATTTATCTACAATTGTAGAATTCACAAAGTAACCAATTTTTCTGACCAGAGACCTTTGAAAATAAAATATTCCATCCTCTGAAATTTTACTGTTTCTCTGTGGTTGATTTTTATTTACAAACCATTATACTCATTTTTAATAAACATAAGTACATATTTTTCCGTAAACAGCTCGTTTTCGTATATAAAAAATAAAAATCAAGCTAATTTATAATGTCCTTTCTTTCGGTAAAAATAACACGAGGTAAATATCTGTCAGAGTTATAAAAGAATATAGTCCTGATAAAATAAAATATTACATTATAAACCACGCCATTTAAAAATAGATTTTCAAGAAAATAACTTGAACAAAAATTTATATTTTAATTAAATTCAAGGAATTAAACACCAAAAACATTCATAATCAATAACTAAATCAAGTATGGCGGCTTCAAACATTCGTTTCTTTAGAAAAATTATAAAGACTGCGGTTCAGAGACTGAAAAGATTTTCATTTTTTTTTTCAATTCGCATAGTTTTATAATTATTATTTTCTCTCAACAAATTCTAATTAGTACTGATGAAAGTCAATTAAGAAAAGAAGAATGTTAAGGTAACTTATAATTAATTTTGAAGATATTTAATTTGTGAGATTGAGCTTTCTAATTTAAGGATGATAATTGAATGAAAGATTACTTCTGGCAAAATTTAGAATGTTTTTGAGCTATTTCCATAAGTAAATATATAATTACTTAAAAAAACAAAATTACAAAAAGTAATTTTATTTTGAGAATAAAAAGAAAAATTGCTTGGTTATGAACAAATTAAATTTTCTAAACACTTTGAGCCGATTAATTGAATGTTTTCTCTGCAAAAATAATTACAGTAGGGATTAATTGCTTTATTTTTAATATTATAAGTAATATCAAATTGGTTTTAAGTGAGTTTTTCAAGTTTTTTTTTCGAAGAAAAATGTTGTTTTCCTGCCTGTTCAGGATTTAGACAGAAAAAAAAAAACTTTTCAAAAAATTTGTATTTTATAGATTAATTTTATGTCACAAAATATTATGATAATTTTAAAGTAAGAATTTACAGTCGTCAGACAAATAGATAACTATTATGAATCTTTTATGTTTCATTTACAGCAAAAAGAGTTGATACTGCTGTAAATAATCATTCAAAGTAAAATGTAACACATGTTCAAGGATTTAATAATTTATTTCTATACTATATTATAATTTCAGTTACTAAAAATTGCCTTTAAAGACCTTTTTTTCTTTTATAAGAAAGGTTTCCTTTATTAATGCAATAGGCTGAAATTTATACTGCTATACGCGGCCCCATATCTTATATTAAATGCTAGTCTTAAATACTTGAAAGAGAATTTTCTATACAAATGTTTTTAAGATATTTACATCATTTAATTGCATGAAGTCAACAAATGAAACTATTTCGTCAGTTGAAATTAAGTTCGACTTCCTTTTTTTTTACAAAACCCACTGTAATGTAGCCATTATTTCAGGTATTGTTTTTTTTTATTAATTAAAATTATTTTCTCTTAATGTAGACGAATGCAGCACAATGCAAGAATAATGATTCAACATTAATATTTTACGGCTGCATCTCCTGATTCCTTAATAATGAAGATTGAATTTGTAAGCAGTTCTCCAGTGGACCTCTCAAGGGCTTACAGAAATGAGTTTTAACTTGATGCAGCATTGCACGGACTATTATTCATTTGTTCAGTGATATTTGCTGTAGTTCACGCTTCATCAACTCCATTGAAATCTTCAAAAGAAAAAGAACAAATTAATAGTTCATATTTTATTCCCTAATGTCATATTTCCTAATGTTACTAATTAATTACACAATTTTGAAGGGTAACCTTTTTTTGTATATTATTTGCATGTTTAAGGTTTTATCCATTTTTGGATCAAGTTAGAAGAAAAGCAGGACATGTTTAAAGCGTATTTCTTAGATGTATTTTAGGAGTCTTTATCTACATGCATGTGTCTGTAGAGGTTCAGTTAATGAAAAGACGTAATTTGCTTCATCATTTATAACTTTATTGTTCGCGAATTTTCAACTAGAGGTTGAAATATTTAACTTTATAAAATATCTGACATTCTTTAATTGTGGAGGGAAATATATATATTTTTGATTATGTGTAATATATATATATATGTGATTTAGATTACCAGCAAATATCTTGGTGTTTATGAATAAGAGAATAAACCACTCAAGATAGAGTTAAATGTAAATATTTAGCGGCATTTCATTCTTTAGGACCAATAGTCGGTCTGTAAATAGATACTATTATTTTCAAAAAGAAAAGAGACATAAAGAGTTACCTTATGAATATGTTATAAAATCGTAAATTCAATTAGCCCAGTTCTGGTTCAGCTTGTCCATCGTGAATAAGGTTTCTTGAAGATGGAGTTTTAAACTCATTGGTCTTTCCTTATAGGTTTTGAAATTATTTGTACTGTAAATAATTCAATAAAAAATGAAATCATGAAGTTGTAATCCTCCTTTAAGTTTTTGCCTGTGAAATTATACTATTCTTTCGAAATTTTGCGTAATAATTTTAAAACATTCTTGATGCCTAAACGTTTCTTGTAGTATAGGCTAATCAGAAGGATTTATTTAATTTTTCTTGAATATAAGCAAAATAAATGATTTATGTACATTGATAATTATTGCTAAGTTTCTCATTCGAAAAATACTTGTTATATCATTATTAGAATTAAAAATATTTACTGTTATTTTTACGGCCGTTCCAACAAGATAAGTTAATCGTCATCGTACACCGTTTATGCATCTATCATACGCAAGGCTAAAACATGAGATGACGTAAAGTATTAGTTCAAAAACTGCAAACAGTCATTGGTTAAAGTCAAAAGTCCAAGTCGATTAATCATATACCTCATAAAAATTTCTCCTTCAAGATTACTTTTGATAAGCAGTGTTAATCCAAACACACCAGGGAGCAAAGTATTTTCGTTTCATTATCACTTGTGTCAGATTCCATATACACTCATTTATCAAGTCAGCGGAAATGCGAGATATATTTTAGAAGAACGTGTTTCCTAGAATATTTTTTTTTTGTATTTATTTTTTATCTATCCCCATACTCTTTCATACATTTATCGAGAGGTTGCATTAATGTCTTGATTTCATCCATTTTATTTCAAAGCTTTATCGAAAGAGATCAGTCAGCTCGATTCATTTTGATGTTGTATTTAGTTTGACGAATTTTTGTGTTATGTATTGATTGCGATGAATTAGAAGAGTACCATTGAGATCAAATATTTTTAAGATTTAAAAATCAAGAATGATCTTTCTGATTCTTTTTAATTTTAATTTCCATGTTGATAAATGCTACTTTTAATGAAATCAAAGTAATATAATACATATACACACATACATATGATAACTATTTCAAGCGGGCCGCAAGATGAGGATTAAAGGGGTGGAGCACTACAAGATCAAAGACATTTAAATTACAGTAAATGTATCAAAATATTAAAACTTATAATTTCGGAGTTTGTTTTTAAACTATATTAAACTCATTCAAACTCAATTCGCAGAGAATAGATTTTTTGTATTTTTTACCCCTTTTTCGATTTCCTTTCATAAATGATCTCATGTTTGCATTGTACAACTTTATTAAAAAAAAGGTTCCCCATTTCTTGGTATTTTGATTTTTTCTTTGAACTCACTTATTTGTATTTCAGATATTGATTTATCAAGCGCAGAATTGTAGCAAAGAGTTTCTACTGAATTCCAGACTGAAATCAGTATTATTTGCTTTAAAATTACCTCAGATATGCTAGTGCATTTTTGTTTCAAATTTATTCAAAAAAATTTTTTTTGATTTTACTAAAGGAAATTTCTGAACGAGAAACCGAGTTTATCAAAAAGTATACATCGAAATACTTTAAGAAACACTCTAACAATCTCTGTATCAATTCATATGTTTATCCTTAACAATTTCATATATGTATCAATATATATAAGGTGACCAATCCTCCTCCTTTAGGGAGGATGGTTCTCCTTTGGTAGGATATGTCCTTCCTCAAGAAGGACAAATAATCTGTTTATCTCTGTATTCTTCAAAGATTTAAACATTGATAAATTACAACAATGGGACAATCAACATATTGAAATTGATAAAAGATGGCGGAAATTTTTTACCTTTTAAAAGATGAACACATTCCACATGAAAATTTAGTTATTCTTGCTGAATTTACGTTGTGTTGACCCGGAACTAATGCAGCAGTTGAAAGAGTTTTTTCAATTGGTAATGATTTTTGGACAAGTGAGAAATGAAGATTGAATGTTGATACTTTAGCTTTGCAGCACTTTCCGTAAAATTCAATATGAAGAATATTACTTGCTCCAATATTTCCAGTATTTTGTTAGAAAATGATGTATTGACAAAAAATATTCATTCAATGGAAACGTATTCATTTAATTAAAAGGGATGTAAACATAATTATTGTATTTTTGTTTGTTTGTATTGTTGTATTTGTGATTTACTTTTTTCTTAAGAGCTCAAAGGACCCTTAACAGATATCCTTGCACTGAAAAACATCCTTCTTCAAACCAATGTAACTTAGCATTAAAAAAATACTTTGAAATTTTTACCACATGATAATCATATATATTTACAATACTTCTCAAATTTTCGGAGAATTTGAGAAAACATTTAAAAAGTTATAAAGAAATAAAAATTGGACAATTTTTCAAAAATTTGAAAATCAGTATTTTACACCGCGCAGGATTCTGATGTACAAAATTAATTTTACTTCGTACAAAAATGTTCACTTTTGAAGCTATACTTCGATATCCCCTTTCACTCTCAGTGGAGTCTCGTGTCCTTGAACTAATCTCCGTTCATTTGTAGTATTGACCAATGGTATTGGTAACTTCGTTTCTTGTAGCTCGAAAATGTCAAAACGTAAGTGCTTGTACATCAAAGGAAAAATATTAATTCTTCAGGAAGTGGAAACTGGTAAAGGCGTCATAAAATTTTCTTGCTGTCTTTTATTTTTTTTTATTGGTAAGACATATAAAATAAATATATATTAAGTTACAAAAATGTTTGAACAATTACTTTTTTAATATATAGTGTTTATGAATTTAAAATGTGTTTTATGTGGTTTATAAAGAAAATTGAAAGATGAACCTCTATATAACGAATTTTTTTCGGGATTTAGCGACTTCGTTTTATAAAGGTCCGACTTTAGTTACCTCACAATACGTACCAGCATATCTATAGCTAAACTATTCGATTTGAATCCTTGATTGACAGAATTTCTCGCTAAACTTTTGATTCATCGTTCTTAAATAATTGAATTTGTCAGAGCAACGGGACACGGCCGGACCACTCAGAAATGTCCGGTGGGCCACAGGTTGAGTATCAATGCTTTAGACGGATGACGACACAGTGTAATGGATCTTTCCAAAACACATTGAACATGTTTCATAGGATTTTGAGTCCATGATTCAACGAACCAGTTTATACGGTGTATATACTTAAGGAAATTACATTAGAAATATTTTTATGGAATCTCTTTTGCGTTCATTAAAAAATAAGCAGTCCGGTCTTGCAGTACTCCGAAAAAACCCATGTAAGCTTCTAGAACTTCAACCCAACTACTCATTAAAGGTGTGTAGTAGTTTTCTACTGCTCAACATGATGCCGCTACTGGCATTAATTTATCTGCCACCAAGAGTTTGGTGCTAATTTCCATTACGTAATACGGATAATAGCAATTTTCAAGTTATTTTTAGATCAGGGGTGTCCAACACGTGGCCCACCAACTCGCTTTAAAAAAGTTTTAAATACCAGGTTTTTAAATTTTTTTTCATTTTGAAATTTATTTGAGGTGAAATTTATATATATATAAATCTACAATGCATTTGCCTGTTTTACCTGTTCTTGTTTTAAAATAAATCCCTTTTTGATATTAGAAACGTCCTTTAGATTAGAATAGATTTATATTTTATCAAAGGATTACATTTGTGGTATATTTAACTGTAACCAGTTAAAGACTTAACTGTGACTGAGTGGAGGATTGTATATAAATAACACGCAACTATGAAATTGTATCTGTAATTAGTAATGTGTTGTACAGTGAAGTAGAGATATATTAAAATAATATTTAAAGGAAGTCGCTCAAATGTGCATCTAATTATAGTTTGAAGTCACACAACACAACAGTTGGCGACGAAGATGGGATATATTGGAGATTCTTTTGGATAAGGCATTGCCTGAAAACTGCTCAAGGTAAAGGGAATTTTTTCTCTCTCTTTAATCGGAAGGAACCATGGAACAGCAAATTGCAGACTTACTCCGGCAGAATCAAGATTTGATTCGAGCGCTGCAAATTAGAGACGATTCTCATAGTCATAAAGTAACTGTACAATTTGACAAATTTGATGAAGAAAATGAAAATTTCGATAGTTTCATTGAAAGATTCGAAACTTAGATATAAAGAATGTACCAATAGCAAATCGAGCTAAGGTTTTTGTTTCGTCTCTTAGTGCAAAATTGTACCAGTTACTAAAGAATTTGCTTGCACCTGACATTCCTTCCGACCAAACGTTGGATAAATTAAAAGATGCACTTAAGAAACATTTGACCCCAAAACCTTTAATTATACCTTCTCGTCACAAATTTTTAAACAGAAAACAGACTGAAGGGGAAGGTATTAGTACATACATTGCCGAGCTTCGGGCTCTAGCAATGAATTGTGATTATGATAAAGATATGTTGAATATTATGTTACGCGACGTATTTGTAAGCGGGTTGCGGGATAAAATGATTTTAGATCGATTATTTGAGGAAGATAATATTAATCTCGAGAAAACGCTAAATATAGCACTGGCTAGGGAAAAAGCTTTTAAAGGGACAAATGATATTATGGGCCGAGCAATAAATTCAATGCAAACTTTTAAAAACACATGGATAAAAATCCAATTTTTACAAAAAGCCGAAAGAAAACATTATATTGTTCACGATGCACAGGTACCAACCATGCAAAAGAGAATTGTAGATTTATTTCAAGTAAATGTAATTTCTGTGGGAAAATTGGGCACATTAAACAGGCATGCTTCAGGATTATATATTACACGAGGAAGAACCAAAACGACCTCCAATTATGATAAATTTAAAAATTGAAAACAAAAGTTGTTCTATGGAATTAGATACGGGGGGAGCGGTTAGTGTAATGAGTATTGGAAATTTCAGGAAAATTTCAAATAAACAAATTAAACCTACAAATATAGTTTTTGAAACATATAAAGGAGATTCAATTATACCATTAGGATATGTTACTGTAAGGGTACAATATAAAAATCAAAAAGTAAACTTGAACTTATACATTGTGAAAGAAAACTTAGATACTATTCTGGGTCGGGAATGGCTCTATAAAATTCATTTAGATTGGCCGGCTATTAAAGCTTTTAGAGCAAAAACCGAACAAAATTTAAATAACCTTCCAAGAGAGTATAAGGATACTTTCGATGATAAATTAGGAGAAATAAACAATTATGAGGCTAAATTAAAACTCAGACATGGAGTAAAACCTATATTTTGTAGGGTTCGAACAGTACCCTTTGCTCTCAAAGGTAGAGTTGAAAACGAAATTGACAGACTTGAAAAAGAGGGTATCATAGAAAAAGTCGACAGCTCTGAATGGGCAACCCCAGTAGTCCCTGTTGTTAAATCCGATGGTAGTATAAGACTATGTGCTGATTATTCAGTAACCCTGAATCCAAATTTAATTGTTCCTCAGCATCCTTTACCAAGATTGGATGAAATTTTTGGTAGTTTAAATGGGGGGAAACAATTTACAAAATTAGATTTTAAGCATGCATATTTGCAAATGAAAGTCCATCACGACAGTCAGAAATTAATGACTATAAATACCCACAAGGGATTATATATTTGTAAAAGACTATTGTATGGATTAATGGGGCACCTGCTATTTGGCAGCGCTATGTTGACGGACTATTTCAGGGTATGGATGGAGTCAAGGTCTTTATGGTTGATGCTAGAATAACAGGGAGCGATGAAATTTCGCATTTTACAGCTTTAGAGGAATTTCTTAAGAAATGTAGAGAACACGGGCTAAAGCTTAATTTAAATAAAAGTAAGTTTTTCCAAAATGAAATAAATTTTCTTGGGCATAGAATCGATTCAAAAGGGTCACATAAAACTGACGAAAAGATCTCCGCCGTTGTAAATGCTCCTGTACCCCGAAATGTTCATGAAGTAAAAAGTTTCTTAGGGTTAGTTAATTTTTACGGGAAATTTTGTGAAAATTTAGCTACTATTGCTAATCCTCTTAATAATTTAACAAAAAAAAAAAAAATGTTAGATTTTTATGGTCGAAGGATTGCCAGGTTGCCTTTGAGCAAATAAGGAAGGAAATTTGTTCACCTAAAATTTTGGTGCATTATGATCCTAGCCTATATATATATATATATATATATATATATTATATATATATATATATACCTTTAACTTTAGCTAGTGATGCATCTCTAGTTGGTATTGGTTGTGTTCTGTCACACGTATATCCAGATGGCTCTGAACGTCCGATCGCGTTCGCATCAAGAACTTTATCTGGGTCCGAGAAAAATACTCCCAAATTGATAAAGAAGCTCTTTCAATAGTTTGGGCAGTAAGAAAGTTTTATCTATATTTGAAAGGTAGAAGATTCACTTTGATAACAGATCACAAACCTTTGATAGCTATTTTTGGTTCAAAAAGAGGTTTACCAGTGTTGGCGGCTACCCGACTTTTACATTATGCGCTCATTTTGCAGTCATTTGAGTTTGATATAATATTCCGTAAAACGATTGAACACGGAAATGCAGACTTTCTTTCTCGTTTACCAAAAACATCCGAAGAGCTTGAAGTTAAAGATGACATCACAATATTTCAGATGTCACAGATTGAAGCATTACCGGTTACTTCTAAGGAGTTACGACAGGAGACGAGTAAAGATATTGAGCTGGGTCCACTCTTAAGAGCCTTAAGGGAAGGTAAAGATTTGCAAGGGAGGGAAGCCCAGTATACCATTGAGGATGGTTGTATTATGTACGGACAAAGGGTCTGTATTCCAAGGAAATTTCGGAAGAACGTTCTGGAAGAATTACATGCTGGACACTTAGGAATAGTAAAAATGAAGGCTATAGCTAGATCGTTTGTCTATTGGAAAAATATAGATAACGATATTGAAGAAGCCGCAAAAAACTGTGTCGATTGTGCTAGATATAAGGCTGATCCTCCAAAATCTAAAGTTCATTACTGGGAATATCCCAGTACGCCCTGGGAACGTATTCATGTAGATTTTGCTGGACCAATTTTTGAACACACGTTTTTTCTGATCGTTGACGCTCATTCCAAATGGTTAGAAGTATACCTATGAAGGTAACCACAACCAAGAAAACCATCGAATGTCTTCGAGATAGTTTTGCAAGATTCGATTACCTAGGGTACTTGTCAGCGATAATGGATCTCAGTTTACATCCTATGAATTTCAGCGATTTATGCATAAAAATGGAGTTAGGCACAAAACTAGTGCACCTTTCAAGCCTTCTAGTAATGGACAAGCAGAACGTTATGTTGCTACTTTAAAGCAATCATTAAGAGCTATGCATAAATACGAAGGTACTATACAGCACAGAAATTAAGTACATTTTTAATGCAATACCGAAAAGCTCCTAATGTAACTACAACACTTAGTCCAGCCATGTTATTCTTAAAAGAGACATTAGAACCAGGATAGATTTATTTTTACCTGAATTGAAAACAAAAATTCAGGATAAATTGCGAAGAGATAATTTCGAATTCCGAGATAGGAAATTTGATGTTGGAGATCGAGTGGCTGTGAGAGTTTACAGAGCAGCTAATACTAGATGGAAGTTTGGTACCATTGTAAATCAGGATGGCGTACTCCACTACATCATTGATGTTCAAGGAACCCTCGTGAGACGACATGTTGATCAGATCCGTCCAGTGGGGGGATAAAGTGCAAGAAAACATCATTCCACTTATGCACCAGAGATTTCCATCATCAGAGGTTCGAGAAAACAACTCTAATATTCAGCATGCAGAAACGGCGGAAGATATTTCTAAGGATCGGAACAAGGAATTGGGTTCATCTTCCGTACAAGGAGTGCCATCAACTGATGTTGCGGTTCCAGATCTATCACAGTCTTCAGCTAAAGAGACTGACTCCGAGACGAGGAGTCCACCAGTTCCAGACAGGCCATTTCCTAAGCGTTCCGGGAGAATCAGGCGGCCTCCGGAGAGACTTGTTCTTTAAGGAGGGAGGAGATGTGGTATATTTAACTGTAACCAGTTAAAGACTTAACTGTGACTGAGTGGAGGATTGTATATAAATAACACGCAACTATGAAATTGTATCTGTAATTAGTAATGTGTTGTACAGTGAAGTAGAGATATATTAAAATAATATTTAAAGGAAGTCGCTCAAATGTGCATCTAATTATAGTTTGAAGTCACACAACACAACAACATTTGATTTTACTATAATAAATTACTTTTTTAATAAATTCTGAATTGCATTATACATATCCTTTAATATGGATGGAACATGACTCTCAGTGTGTGCGACTTTCATTTCTCATCCTCCTTTTATGTGTGTATTGCCCAAACAGCAAGAGGCAGTCAAAGATGTTTTAAATTAATATATATATATATATATATATATATATATATTCAGGATGGTTAAGATAAATGGCAATGCATACTTAATCATTTACGAATGATAGCACAATCAAATTCCAACAATGAGTAACGAAAGATCAATTCAAAAGAAGAAACACCGTGATTTTCAAGAAAAGGGCAACACACACTCTGTAATATTTTAAACATTATTTTATCATTGCATTACTATATTATGTAAACATTATTATATATTATCTATGTCTGTATATATAAAAATAATGAAAACAATAATAATAATTCATTCTATTTTAAATTTTCAGTGCAATAAATGTTTTTTTTTGTTTCCAAATCCGATATAAAGGTACATATTTTTATGTGCGGACGGCAAGATTATAATGATTTTCCGATGTGGCCCGCAAAGTCAGTTGGGTTGGATACCCCAGCTCTAGACGAAGAGTCGCCGCTAATAGTTGAAGTTATAATGTGCCCAATAATGGTGTAATCTTTTCCACAAAATACGCTTTCATGTGGCAAATTCTCAGAGGGAGTCAGATAGCTAGACGGTGGGAATAGATATCTTTTTAGTTAGAGCTTTGTATGCTATTTGCCGTAAACTTTTTATAGACGCAAAATCTCGGTTACTAGGGATTTCTGTAATTATTTTCTACCTATGTTTAGAATGATTGTACAATCTGGAAACCGTTTTCCGTTCCACTCGAAACCATCATCTTTACTTCAGACGGCAAAATTTCAAACCTGCCAGTCGTTGACCATCACATTGAATTTGTGACGAATCTATACGGGACTTTATCACTAACACACTTGGGCGTCTTTGGGGATTGTAAATTTGCGCATATTTCCAACCAGCTCTAAAAGGAAAAAATGGGATATGCAAATTAATCATAGGAGAGTGTTGTAGGTTAGCGGAGAAGGCTATTGAGCCACGAGATACATAGACGGAGTGCTAAGAAGATTCAAGTTGATTGTGTGATTAGTTTCTGGCTGATTATCAGACAGAGATCTACATTCGGAAAGTTTAAGGCGACATGAAATGAGTGAAGTAGTAAAAGTCAGGTGATATTTAAAATTCAATTATAGGATAATAAGATTAAATAAATAATAGTTAGTGTAAAGTTAATAATTACTAGTAATTCAAATTGCGTTTATCTCTCGGTCCTCTTGTTCCGGTAAACCCGTTCGATATTGAGTTTAATAGTTGATTAATATCATATTTCGTGATTTAACTTAATAGTAAAGTTCAATCCGATTGACGTAAACACATTTATTCATATTTGTATTTAGAAGGTTGATAATCGATTCAAGTGAATAAAAAGTATTTGTTATTGCAAAAATGTCGTCTGGTAATTCTTTGCCTCAATTCAATCTTGGTGTCCTGGGTGGAACACAGGGGGGGGGGGTTCTCAAAAATTATGTAAATAATTAATTATGATATCTAATTCTCCCTGTCGGTTTCAAGACAATGTTCATAACGCTGAAGGCAAAAATCATAGATGATAAATTGAATAATTCTATAATGTGCTATCTACCTAACGCTTTACACAATTAATTCCAAACTAGCTCTTCAAGGTACATGAATTATGAGTTTTATCCATTTCACCAGTGAACGTTTTCAACTAATATGAAGAAATGGTTTTATGTCCTTACAAGTGAACTTTAGTTTTAATTTTATGCTGGAAAGAAAAGCAAACCAAACAAGAAATCGATTTTTATTTCTTTTTTATTTATTTTCCTTTAGGGATTTCTTTTTAATTTCAAAATTTCTACAAAATATGGAATATTATATTTTGTTTCATTTCAGTTCATTAAGTATATATAATAGTTCGTTATTCAACACAAACCATCCAATCTTTAAATATGTCGTAATGTTGTTGCCTAATATCAATAGTTTTCGAATTATTTCATACGGAGCAATTTATTGATGCATCATGAAATTTAAGTTAATGCTTAAGCTAATGCTAAGGCTAATGTTAAACTTCAAAATAAATGTAATATAAATGTTTACAAAAGTAACCATGAAAAAAATGTTTAATATATCCAGAAACATAGATTAAGAACAAATTAGACTGAATAGAAAAATTTAGCAAGTTAACGTTAAAATGTATTATAATATATTAACTAAATACCCACAAGTAATTCTATCATGCCAAAATTTAGAATGGAAAGTGTTGTATTTCAATCATGTATACAGGATTAAATTTCCATTGTAATGGCTAGTGTCACTAATCAGAGAATCTTTATTACTGCTCCTGCCGAGTAATATAATACGTTTAAATATCAGCCACTCCTAGTAATTTTATTAACAAACTCATCAGCTCAGTGCTATATTAATGATAACATGTGACCATTTGATGTACTCTATTCATTTTCAACTAACTTCAGGCATGTCAATATGTCTTATATATCTTAAGAATGTCTTCATGATGTTCAAATGGTCCTGAGCCAGTTGAATCGCCAGTCCTCTTACCACATAGATACGAGACATGGTATACATCCTGATGAGTACCATAAAATAATAAAGATGTGGAATGTATAATTTAAGTAGTATATTTTATAATCCCTCAAATGTTGAGTCTTATTCTGGCTTTATATTGGGGGGGCATCTAGGGGAGGTTTCATGAATTAGCGAAGAGGAAACATTCATTATGTGAAACGTTTAGTCACTGATCTCTCAATAAATTTGATAATATTTCTCTTATCGTGTTTTTAGAAGAAATTAAAAAACAATTGAAATAACCTGAAGCTTCAACTTTGGTAAAGTTATATTTGCTGAATCTGAGCAGCAAGAAAGTAAAATTCAAAATTTCGTGCTTGAAAATGAATGTGAGCATCTTAAACTTTGAAACAATGGCAATTATTGTAAATTACCATTGTAACGGTTCTTTTAGGTCATTACTGGTTAAACCAAGGTATTTGACAGAATCGCGGGGTAATTAAAATATTTTAATGACATAAAATAACACAGTTACAATACAGACATTTAGACACAATACAGGTTAAACATTTAGAGGAACTAAGGGGAAAATTAAGTATGTTACATAGTCCAGGATTGGACAGCGAGACGAGTAACGTTTACTCATTCAGTTCCCAACTCTCTCTGGCGGTAATACAGAGCTTCGCTCGGTAACACTTCCGTTACAAGTACCACCATCTACATTTCGGTCTTCGAATTAAACCGTGTGTTACCCCATTAATAACCATCGGAAATATGAAAACCATTCTATTAAATGATACAACTTTACGCGCACTTGATATTTTTATAAAATATGTTAATATTATAATATATGGTCTTAAAACCTATTTTCCTCTTTTTTTGTATATATTTTTGTGCACTTGTTTCAAAAGTTAATTAATTTTTTCCTTGGAAAAAATCCCTTTTATTTATGTTCAATATGTATTACATTTTATTGTTTAATTTTACACTATGTCATAGCATCATATTTGAATTAGACAGTTACTATACTTTGTGATTACTTATTTAGACTCAAGATGAAATCTACTGTTTTAACTATCACTATGCAATATTAAATACAAAATATCTTTTATTGTGTTAAAAAAAAATCTAACAAGTTATTTACTAAGAGACCTGAAAAAACAGAAAATGTTTAAAGACGAGGAAAACTGTGATGAACATAAAGTTAAAAAAGTGTGTGTGCTTATGTCCACACGATAGAAGTGATACCTTTAAATTCTGTAATGTTATTTCAGGGATTATTTTGGTGAATAAAAAACAAGGGGATATTAGTATTGTCCTATAAAATTTAATTATTTATTCATATGTCTGTACTCACTAAGTAATATTTTTGTGCGAAATATATAATCATATTTGGGAATTAATTGTACTCTAAAAAGGAAACAATATGTTTATGGTAGCTGAAATAGGTTATAAATCCTTTAAATTCTAAATTTTATTTAAATATCTATATATAAACTCCTTTAAGCGTTGTTGCATGCTTTCTCGAGCTTCATTTGGGTCATTTGACATAATTAAATTGAATTTTGATTTTAAAACATCAACTAAAGGTTTTGATTTGTCTTTTGAAAAATCTACTTAAAAATTTCCACTTAAAACCATAGGTAATTTGTTCAGAAGATCTGATCCGGCTTTGGAAATTTGGGTTTTAATTTAACAATATTCAATTCTATTCATGAATTAATTTAAGCAAATGGATAATAAGACAGGTAGTTGATTGGGAATAGATGAATCTAGGTCAAAACCTTTAAAAAGGGATTTAATCAGAAGATTTATATCACCCAATCTCTGGCTTATACTAGATCTTTTGTCATTCTATGACAGTTTTGTACAAATATATCCGGTGCTGCTACAAGGAAATTATTCTTAATTATATTTTGTTTCCTTGCTTTTAAATTATTTAATGTAACTTTTTCTTAATGACTGTATATTTAATTTTGTTATTTTAATTTTTTAATTGTTTTAATTTTCTTTTTAGACTCGAAAGTATATTTCAGTAATGTGATTAATAGAACTATTTGCTCATTGTGCTATTCCAATTCGCTTACAAAAACAGATTTTTATTCTTAAGATCACTGCACTATTGCTAATGATAATTACACTATTTACTTACTTCTATATAAAATTTGTCCTTTTTCTCCATTTTATGTTTAATTTTAGTGTAGGATTTCTCTTTCTCTCTAAGCCTATTTTTCAATTCCTACTATTAGCTCAAACTCTATATTTTTCTTGACGGAATTTTTAATCGTTAATAAAAAAACATTTTAAAGCGCTCAGTTGAGCTGAAATTTTATATACACGATTATTTTGGATGACTATACACTAATTTAATTATAATTAATAAAAAATAAAATTGATTAAAAGTAATTATTCAAAGAATTACATATACAGCCCCGTTGGCATCATTTTTAGCGACTTAGCGATCCTTTTGGTGACTTGGCGATTTGTGTCAAAACTTGAAAAGGTTTTTTTCTCACGTTTTAAAGCGCTCATTTGAGCTGAAACTTTCTATACATTATTGTTTTGGGTAAAATTGCGATAATTTATTTATAATTAATTAAAATTAATTGACTGAATCTAATTATTTAAATAATTACAGAAACAGCCAGGTTGGTTTCCTTTTTAGAGTCTTGGGTCAAAACTTTAAAAGATTTTTTTTTCTCACGTTTTAAAGCATTCCGTTGCACTGAAATTTTAAAAACACGTTTGTTTTGGATGACAATACGATATTTTAATGATAATTAATAAAAATTATTTACCACTTAATGTTGGTATTCTGTACTATGTATATATATATTTATATGAATTGTAACTAATGAATAAAAGACAGCTAAAATAAAAATTTTCCTTATTGATCTAAGTAGAAATTGACTTAATTTTTTTATGTAACTTGTTTAAAAATATGACGTTTTATTTCCATGCTTCAACTAGGATTAAAAAGACATTCATTTCATTATAAAGAGGTGGCGGTGGGAGGGAGCCCCATTTAGATCGAAGCTAGGAACCTAAATTTTGCGGCGTTTTGTTGTGGGAAGGGGAGAGGGGAAACTACAGCGTGTCAGTGAGTGAGCAAATATCAACGTCGCACTTTTCAGCTATACGAGGGCTTTTGGCGACGGACCACGTAATTTTGAACCATGGTCAAGTGACGTGGACGACACCCTAGCTGGTACCCCCTAACTACCACACCACGCCAAAGGGAGGACGTTTCAGCTTTCGACAGATATAAAGTGCATCGCTGCTCTACACGGTGGGTCTTTAGTGTTTCTGAGCTCAAACTCATGACATGCCTGTCATGATCCGATGCCTCAACCACAGGGCTACCGCAGCCCTACATCGCTGTCAGAGTGGCGGGGGAAATGTCCCTACGTTCCTTTTTAGGTGTATGTCCGAATGAAGACGAAAAAAGCCGAAAGAGAGTTACATTTCCGAGGGTGATGTTCATCCAAGTTCACTTTCCTACAAATCGCGCCAATAGAAATCACTTCAAAAACTTTATTATTTTTTTTTTTAAATTTAAACTGCATTTATTGTACTATTTATATATTTTTCAATTGCTTCAAATTATTTACTTAATGATTAGGTAATACTTTCCTGAATGTACACACATTAGATAATTTGGAAAAAAAAATATAGTATTGGTTGTCATATATCACGCATTATTCAAACTGTCTTTATTATTCCATTTCAGATATATTCTAGCGATTTCATTTGGCTTAATAAATTGGAGTTCTAACGTGATGCAATACACAGAATAAAGTAGGTTTTAATACTTTCTTGAGAAGTGAAATCATTTAGAACTCGCCAGACGAGAAGCAATTACTATTACTTTTCAGCCTACATATGGGATTTTATTTTGAAATTCGATGATATAGCCCCAGGTATTGCCAAACTCTCGCTTTATAATGAAGCCTGGAATGTACTATGGCAATTCGATTTTTGTAAAGATTTTTGCAATTTCAGTTTGATCTCTCGAGAGAAATACTCTTATTCTGAAAAAGAAAATTGAATAAGGAGATTCTCAATGGTTAAATGATTTTTATAAGAACTAAGCTCAAGTTCTAATATAATAGTATGTTTTTTTTATATTTATGATTATAATGCTGTATTACTTATATGTGTTTTAAAAATTCAAATATAAAGTATTTCAATGTGTTTACTTTCTTACTTTTAAGATTTCTTCTCAATCGACTTGTTGTAATTTTAAGATCCCTTATTTTAAATGTATGAATTTTAAAATTCACACCCAACCTGCGAGTTCGTTTATTAAAAAGTCATTCATCTAAACTGTCTCAAATCATGTTTCTTGCAGAAACATAATACGTAACTTATCTAAAGAAATTATATTTACTTTATTGCAACGACACTCATTTTAAGTCATGCATCCACATAAACATGTACTGCATCAGAGTATAACAGATTCATGCATGAAGAATAATCACTCTTATGAAGCTTTAATTATTCTGATAAAATAGGATTTTTTCGTATTTTATACTAATTATTATCATTGTTCTACTATTTTGTACTGACAAACCTCAGAAATAAAAACATTTTAGTTTAAATAGTTTATCCTTTAAGTCACCATTTCAGTTACGTTACAAAATTTCAAACTTTTGTTATTGGAACATAGTGACATCTGATATCCTCCAACCCGTTGGTGTGGTGTGGTAGTTAGGAGAGGGGGGTGCCAGCTCAGGTGTCGTCCACGTCACTTGACCATGGTTCAAAATTACGTGGTCCGTCGCCAAAAGCCCTCGTGCAGCTGAACAGTGCGACGTTAATCTTCACTCACTCACTCACTGATATCCTCCATGGAAATTAAGTATTAAAGATATATCTGTGAGAAATGAGTTTATTTAAAAAAATACTTGGATTACAGAATATTTGGAACTAAAAATACATTTTAGTTGTGACTATATTGCACTTAAATGTTTTTACTACATTTATTTGGTGTTACACTCAGCATTCAAAAATCATTTTGAAACGAAAAAAATAGATACAATATAATAGGGGAAAATAATAATAAGCACAAAAAAGGCACAATATAATAGGCGAAAAAAAGGGGCATAAAGGATAAAAATGTACAAATTAACATCAAAGCTTTAAATAGGCAAGAAACTTACTGATATTTGTTCATTGCAGCTTACGACATCAAATCTTGGTGGCAAAAAAAAAAAAAAACTTGCAGGAAAAAAGTAAGAGAATCCAGTCCAGTCCAAGTTCCAGTTTCTCCCGACAGTCAGACTCAGTACGCTCCATTAATGTATTCTTGCATTAAGAATTGTTCCACATGGCATCCAGATCATTGTCCAACACAACTAATGCCATCAACGCCCATTATAGATTAATGCAATTTGCAAATCTCACTACTGTTAGTATCTTGAGTTCAGCCAATGTTGACTAGAATAAGTAACACACGAATCGTTTCAAATAGCCCCACAAACAGAAGTCAACTGAGTGAGGCTGGCTGAACATGATGGCCATCCGAACTTGTAATCTCGATCAATTACTCTGTCCTCACCAAAGGTAGTCTATAGGAATCGTTTTGCTAAAGTGGTAAAGTATAGAGCTGAACCATTCTAAATGAAACTTATTACAGATAACACACCTCTTTGATTCAATAAAATCATGACACTAAAAATATTTTTACTGCTTCCTGGTAAGCCCTTTCTTGTAAACCGCCATTCTTTGTCATAACTTCTTGCTTTTTTATGAATTTAAAGTTTAAACGAACTTTTAACTAATTCGGTATATATATAGTCGTTTCAGTAGTATCTTTTGGATATGCTTGTAGTCACACTTTGTATACTGTGTACATGTAAAACAGTGGTCTTCAAACTGTGTTCCACAGAACCCTGGGGTTCAACGAAGCATACCCAGGGGTCTCAGAAGTCGCAATAAAAAAATTTAAAAAAATTACAAATGTGAATGCAAAATGGATCACCAATCCCTATTAAGTTTATAAACCCACCAAAATTTAAAGCTCACCACTGTCATTTAGAAGAAAATTTTACCACTACATAATAAATTTATACGACAATATAATAAAAGTTTTATAATATAAAGAAATAATATTAAAACGCGTTTATATCTGTATATTTATATATGTATTATCTAATAGACAGTAAAAATATTTTACTGTTTACTATCCCTGGTTTCACTAGTTATCTGCATTCTTGTTAGTACAATGTCTTGCAAAACTAAATAGCTTTCCAAAGGAAAATGCACCTTTTGGGAATTGTTCAGAATATATGTATGATAAAGGGATCACCTTATGGACTTAATAATAAATTTGATGTTAAAACTCTAAATTTAAACAAGAACAGCACCTAAATCTTATGTTGACAATTCTCAAGCAGAATATACATTATTTCTCGTATCATTTTGATGCCATTGAGAACAAAGTGCATAAGTGCAAAATATTTCTCTACGCAAGGGGCTACAAAAACAAAGTAAAGAAATAAATTAAGCTCAGTTTATGTAAAGCGATTGCCATTAATCTCAATAGAACTGGACTTCTACAGTTAGTGCGAAAAAAATACACAAACACATATCCCACTTATTAAACATAATGCATTGATTACAAATCAATGTTGAAAATGAATATATATATATATAATTAAAGTAGATTTAAGTTTTTAATAATAGATGCAATACTTTTTTAACTGCCTTTACAAAAAGTACCTATAACACATGTACATCTACTTTAAGTATTATTTTAAAATATATTCTTCTAAGTGCTTGTGTGGAATAGGAGTTCCACGAAAATACTTTCTACCTCTAGGAATTCCATGAAAATGCTTCCTAGTTCTAAGAGTTCCACGAATACACCTTTCGGTTCTAGGGGTTCCATGAGTTGAAAAATTTGAAGACCACTGATGTGAATAAACTGTGGATCAGGGAAGGAAAAGAACAAATTTGTCGTACCGCTACATTGTATATTTGATTAACAGAGGCCTAAAAAGGAGAAATATTAATAAAATGACAAACCGATTTCAAAAATGAAATAATTTATTTTCGGGAAAATACCTCATGTTCTTTAGGATTTTTTGAAAATATTTTAAGTCACTTATATTTCATTTTTTTCAGAAAAAATCGTGCCTTATTTTGGTTTATAAAGTTGACTAATCAATGCATAGGGAATCAATGAAATTGACACTACATGTGTTTTTAGATTGTTGAAAAAAACTAATTTTTGTAAAATTTTTTCAAGACCTTCGATATAATCTTTGAATCTTTAATTGTGTCAGTCCTTGTAAAATTTTAAATGTATATTAATGTATCATTAAGTAAATTTTTGATGAATTTGATAATTTTGAGAACTTTCCAGAATACTTTTAGTCCTGAAATACTTTCAAACCCATTATTTTATTCCGACAAGTAACTTTACTAAAAATTTTAAAATTACTAGCATTTTTTAAATTGATCATAGCATAAAAAGCAGCAATATTTATCACCATATTTTGTAATCTATTAGAAAAATTTCCTTTTCTACAAATTGAAGTACTGGAAAACATTCTGCATATGCAGTTTTTCTGAAAAATTTGATGAAAGAGAGAAATATGTAGCTTTATATATAGAATCACTTATCTTACCATTTATTATCCACGTCAAATAAAAGTTATATGAAATAAATCATGCTAAAAAAACAACAGCCCAGACTAAAAAATTCTAAGGTTTCAAAAAACGTATTTTGTTTCAGAGTTAGTCTATTTTTCTTTCGATCCATTACTTTCCCTTGATGTTCGAAAAAGTAAATAAGGAATAAAAACAATAACTGGAAGCAAAACGTCTGCGGGTACGAAACTTTAGAAGATAAATCTATAAATTTCTGTGATCGATGTGATGTAACCATAAAAACGATTGTAAAATACAAACGGTTGAAACTACCCGATTCTTAATTATGGTGTTTCTTTCGTTTCTTTTGTTTCATTTCTTACTGAAAAATTTTAAGCAGTTTTATTAAGACAGGGTTTTTGTACAACGTCAGCCTAGTTATCGGAAAGCGTAATTCCCCAAAGGAACTTATTTGATATAGGAGTACTATGCGCCAATCTGTGTCTGGAGCGATTCGTTAATCATACCAAGCAGTGACTGTTGTCGAGTTACATGAAATCCAAGATGGCGGAGATTTGTCATGACCTGTTTAACTGACAAATAGTCAGGAAAATAATTACAAAGAACTATTTTGAAATATATTTCAAATGAAGAATACAGGAATAGATAAAAAATAACCGATATCAATGAATAATGAATTTTAATAATAATATAATAAAACTATACATATATATAGAATAATAATAATAATGCATAATAACTTATTATCATATAATATAATGCGTAATAGTAATTATGATATATGATAATGTTCATATAATTTAGAAAAATAATTATTATACATAATAATATCCATGTAATATAATTATTATGTATAATAATGTCCATGTAATATAATTATTATGCATAATAATATCCACACACACACACATGCATTATAATTATTAAGTATAATAATGCTCATATAATGTAATAATGATAATTATAAATAAATAATACAAAAACAATTATTATATGTTATAATTATTATAAATGATATATTATAAATGACATAATTACATAATACGTATCAAAACTAATAATGAATATCAAGTATTAAGTGTTGATAACTTTCAATGTTCCAAGAACTTCAAGTTCCTTAAATGAAATTCATCGAACTAGGAACGTCCAAAAAAGCAATATTAAACAGTAAAATGAAGTAGAAATGTGTGATTTATAGAAATAATTAAAAGCACATCACTCGTTATTTAAAAAAAAATATCCTGATACTTACCAATGATAATAGAAATATCCATATTCGAAAATAGCACACAATACAGCAGAAGATTGATAGAGTAGCTTACAGAATAAATGCATTGGGAATGGTTAGATCTTTAAAGAAATCGAATTCAAATCATTGAAATTAATACAGTTAACGCATAAAAAACTGATAAAAATTAACTTTAACATACGTTATCTCCATAGAAATCACATAACCATACGATAAAAATATCAAGGTAACCCTATTGTAATGTTATCGCCCATCTTGGCGAACATCAACAACAACTTGGCACGTAACACTCCTTATCAAATTAGCACCCCGGAAGGAGTTACGCATTTAGATAACTAGGCCGACTCACGCGCGATATATATATATATATATATATATATATATATATATATATATATATATACTTATTTTCCCTAAAGATCTAATTTAATCTAATGTCAACATTTAGCCCAAATAATTGTAAATTCCAGAGATAAAATTTGATTACTATATTTCCAGTTATACTTAACTTAAACTAGAGCATATTATTTTTCTGTAAATGCTTCTACTTATGAGGATATGGGGCTGTTCGAATCATACCCTAAATTTAACTTGTAAGTTAAATATTCATTTTGTCCATCTTGACCTATTGTTGTGAGCACCTGATTACAGAATCTAGATCTGTAACAAAAATACTTGATAAAGTACAAAATCAAGCACTTCGGATCATCACAGAAGCAGTTACAATAACACCGACCAATGAAACGCTTTTGACAACAGAAAATAAACCATTAAAGATCATCTTTCAAGAAAGAGCCCTGCTACAGTGCAAAACAATATTACAACTACCCGACGTCCTCTCCCTTTTGAGCAAACTCCACTTGGACTCAGGAAGGCGTTTGAAGACACAACGTGATTTTGTGCAGAATATACTAGATTTAAAGGAATAGCTTGATTTTGATTTCGTACCTGAGACTCTAGTGTCATCTCTGGACCTAACTATTGATAAAGGTTTTCGAATTTCCACTGAGCTTACCCAGACAGTTTCCAAAAAAGAGCACAATAGAGCACTTGCCCTAGAAACAATAGACACCTTGTATTCTTAACCTGACTGGGTGCATATCTATACTGATGGAAGCTTTTGAGAAAGACTCTGACAGCGCTGGAACAGGAGTGTATTCCCACATTTTCTCCTTTTATTTAACAACTGGAAAATTCACAACCGTATTTGATGGTGAGGTTGCTGCCCTTCAAGTAGCCCTTGCGCAGTTGCATAGTCATTTGAATAGTTTTACTACAGCTGCTGTCTTCTGTGATTCAAAAGAGGTGATTTTTGATGGGAACTCAAATTTTATATCTGCCTCCTCTAATACTCTTGACTGTAAGAAACTTCTGCAGAGTCTGTCTGAGTACCTTAAGCAAATCGTCTTGCAGAGGATACCCGGAAACTGCGGTGTAACTGGTAATGAGTTTACGGACCACGTAGCAAAAAAGGGAGCTTTCATTTAACAGCTAACAAGGAAAGCTGTCCCTTTTAACAGTGCCAATGGTACTGCTAAGAAAAAGTTGAATGATCTTTCTGTCAATAAGCTGAGAGAAATTCCAATAAGATCTGGTGAAATAAAGATCTTCCCATGTGGCCAAAATGTAAAGCAGTTACCGATTTTCGCCTGACCATTGGACACGACTGTCTTCTGAAACATCTATATAGAATTCATACTGCGCAGACTCCTTTCTGCACGCTCTACGATTTTCGGGAGGATATGAATGCTGACCACATTCGCCGCTGCCCAGCTCTAAATGGCTTCTCTTTATGCGACCTTTATTGTCAAACTAGGGATTTTTGGGTTCATTCATTGAGGCACTTTTCTCACCATTTTTATGTATTTATTATTTTTCCTTCCTTTGTTTATTTTGTCTGTTTTTGTATTTTGTTCCTACACCCTTGTAATGTAGTGGTCTCCTGTAACCCTGGCCATTGGAAATAAAAAATGATGATATATAAATTAAGTATAGATTACGGAAATGGTATGTATCTCTCAAATACGATTAAATTTTGAAAAATTCCATAATTTAACCATGCTTTTTGAAAATGAGTTTCAAATAATATGAGTTTATCAACTCATCTGACAAGATCGTCAGTCGAGAGATACATGAGATCAATTAACACGTGCGGCAATCTAGCTTTAACCATCCATGCTTTAAAATGGGCTATTTCGGCAGTTAATGCCTTACAGATACGACAAGTTCCCAAATGTGAGAGTCATTTCATAGGTGGCAACATTTGGTGGTGTGTTACTTCAACTACCAAATTTTTTTATGCATAAATTTAATCAATTCAAACTCTCATCGAATCTTAATTACTCTGTCGTGGTTAAATTTTGACAAGAGTACCGGAGCCAATGCGATAATCATCAGATTTTTACATGCTGCCTTATCATATGGAAATCATGCTACGATTTTCGCATCCAGCCGGGATCGAACCTGCAACCTTAGGCTTACGCGGGGCCACGCTACCACCTAACCGTCTAGCTGACCACCTTAGCCAAGCAAGTTACATGGAATTTAGTCCTGAAAAATATTAACGTTGTATTTTTAATTGCAGATATAATATGAGTAGAAGGGATATATTAAATAAAAAATAAATTAATGCATGCGAATAAAGTTGTTGTAATTAACAAAATACTAAGATTTTTTAAAATTTTAAATAAAATAAAAATATATATAATGACTCAGTTCCTTGCTCAGATTTCATATCGATTAAATAATAGCACTTAATTAAAATTAAATGATAAAAAACAAATATTTGCTAAGAAGTTGAATTTTTTTTTGTTATTGATTTATATAAAAATAAAAATGATCAGATTAAAATGTAGCAGTTAATTGCAATCGTAACAAAACTGTTTCATCTGGTTTCATCGTGGGGTTTTTTTTTTTCAGTTCTATGCTGATAACTTTAGTAAATAATATTACAATTAGTGTCTCTCGAAAGCACATTACTCACAGCATATACTTTTAAGGGCTGCAACAAAAGCACTTCACACACGAGTAGCTATATAATTATTTAATTCTTTTTTAAAGTAATGAATAAAAACACATTAAGAGAACATTTTAGGAGTACCTGAGGTATGAATACTCAAGTTACATTGTTAGGTATTTATTTAGGTCTTCCAGAAAATGGGAAAAGGAGAAAAGTCCTATATATTGGCTTGCTTATAGATTACGGTGATATTATGTTGGCTTGCTTGGCGTAAATAAATTTCATGAGTAACTATGTACGACTTCCAAACGACAAGTATGTGATATTTTGATAATGGGAACTTGGTTGTATTCTTCAGAGTTTCGTTCTCACTATGCAACATTCTACATACGATCATAATTGGATTCTGCAAAATCCTATATATATTAGTTTGGGTAAAAGAAATTCATTATTTTTGCATAAATTTCAGTACTTTATTTAACATGTTGTGGAGTGTCCGATTAGGGTCAAATATGCACCGTTTTGTTGTATAATTTGTTACCATTTTTAAGGGTAGCTTCATAATGCCCCTCTCATAGAAGCCTTGGTCCTTATTGGCGAAAAACCCTAGTAGTTGATTTTTACAATCTTCTCTTGATCCAAATTTTTTATCACTCAAGAACTATTGCAATGCACGAAAAAGGTGGCAATCGCTTGGTTCCAGGCCCGGACTATATGGTGGATGCATTAAAACTTATCAACCAAGCTCCCAGAGTTTCTAGTGAGTCACTACATACGTGTGGGGCCTGGCGTTGTCCTGATGGAACACAACACCTCTTCTGTTGGCCAATTTTGGCTGTTTGTAAACAATCGCTAGCTTCAAACGGCCCATTTGTTAACAGTAGAGATCTGAAGTTAGTGTTTGGCCATACGGAAGCAACTCATAATAAATGTTTCCTTTCCAGTACCACCAAATACACAGTAAAAAATTCCAGGCCGTAAGTCCTGGTTTGGCAACCGTTTGAGCTGCTTCGGGGCGCTTTGACCACGATCGTTTTCGCACAATATTGTCGTATGTAAACCATTTCTCATCCCCACTCACCATCTGCTTAAGAAATTGGTTGATTTCCTTCCGTTTGGCCAAGAATTCGCAGATGGAAATCCCATCCATCGTGTTTTTTGGTGTTAGTTGGTGTGGCACCCAAACACCGAGCTTCTTTCTAAATCGAACTTTGCGCAAATGGTTTAAAACTGTTTTATGGTCGATATTTATTTCCTGGGCAATACTACGACTACTAACATGTCTGTCAACTTCAATTATTTCTGTGATCTTACCGATATTTTTTACGACAAGCCTGCCTGTGCGAGGTGCATCTTTAACATCAAAAATGCCTGAACGGAATCGACGAAACCAAAATTGCACGTAATTAGTTGCTACAGTATCGACACCATTCACAATTTCAGCCGCCTGGCTTGCATTTTTACCTTTATGAGAGAAAACTGTAAAATGTACCAAATTTTCTCTTTGTTAACTTCCATTTTTAACATCCTGTAATTCACAAAGGAATAGACTAAACAAAAAAAGCAAAGTAATTTTTTTAGTATGAAATGTCACCTTGACACCCAGCATAAATCTGAAAATGTTTGATCGATACTTCACGAGATATCGTCACTACAGCCATTTACCTAAAACATAATGGATTTCTTTTTCCCCAACCTAACATTATTTTTATCAATGTACTTCAGTTTAATATTATAAACTGCTTCCAGTTGTTAAAGTTTAATCAAACATTTTTTAAGACACAAGGTCTCTTGTATGTAAGTTTGAAAGTATTATTCTTAACAAACATAAATAAAATCAAGATTGCATTAGATACCTTGGTCTACACATTAAAATAACTAAAATCAGCTACTGACAAATTTATTTCAAATAAATAAAAATCATGCACTTTAATCAAATTACATTATCAACTGAATTACACAATCATTTTTATTTTTTGTACAATACTGAAAGAATAAAAAAGATTCGAAAATACTAGGAATTCATTCTAAAACATGTGTTTTAAAAAAGGACATTAAGGAGACAAAATAAGTTTTCTATTTAGTTTGGGATAATGAATTTTAGTTAAAAATATTTGCTATATATCGTGCATCAGCAATAAAGGAAATGTGACGTATTATCATTGTTACATAAAAATAATGCTATCAAATTATTTAATTTACATTTAGTTTTACTTAGTCCTAGAATATCCTGGCTTAAAATTTGTTTAAAACACTCCGAAACTGTTATAATTGCAGTCTTCGGTAAAAAATATTCTCAGTTATCATAAAAGTAATCATTCGATGGTTAATTCGTCTCAAGTATGCCTCTAAATTTCTTAAAAATGATTTTGCTAAATATTTCTTCATTGTATTCTATGCATTCTGGTTATAATTACTTAATGGCAAATATCATTAAATGTATATAAAATGGCTATTTTTTAAATATTGTATTAATTAGATATATATTTAATTTGCAATTAGTGCACAATTGCATGCTTAATATATTGCAGTAAAAACGATAAAAGAATATTTTTATGGAAGAAGTTTTAAGTAATTTTTTCCAGTTAGGAAAAGAAGTGAAACACATTTAATATGACCACAATAATTTTAAGAGAATAATATCATGTATTAGAAAGATGAAAAATCTCTGAATTTAAGTTTCTGTTAGAAAATTGATTTTTATAAAGAAAAGTGTTCCGATAAAATTCCAATATATCTCGGTGTTTATTACAAAAATTGGTTCACTGTGGTGGCACCGATCGAATGCAATCATACTGAAAGCAGCAGGGTGTAAAGTTCTTTCTTTGAAGAGCTGAGATGGATTGATGGGGATTGTGCATGAAAGCTTCAAATTAATTTGCCATCTAAAAATACTCATCGTAAAAGATTTTTTAGAACTAAAATAACGATAAAGTGATTGAAAGTGGAAGGAGATTGGTAATTCAAAACCTCGTTTGGGTTTTGGTACTACTTTGTGATACATTAGAATAAAAAGAAATGTATTGTACATTAAAGCCTGTAATCAAATGAGTACTTGAAAATTTAGAAAAAATGATTCATCACATTCTGATTTTATATTATTTTTGTTACCTGGGAATTGTATTTTTAATTTTGCTTTTGAAATTTTTATTAACCAATATCGATTTGAGTATATACAAACGCATATGGGTTTAGAAATTTTAACTTAAATCTTAAGGGAATAATACATAAGAATAAAAAAGTTAATTCTACTAATACAAAGGGTTTTTACAGTGAGTAGGACTATTTAAATGCAGAACACATCAGTTTAAGAGAAATTCTTATGCAGTATGGGGATATCCTCTAAATCTAATATTAATTTTTTAGATACCTTACAAAATTCTATTATTTGGAGGATTGTCAAAGCCACTTGTTATTTGAGAAACGATGATGTCCGTTAATTCATTAAAACCAAAGGTTTTAAACCTCACATTCAAAGAAGTTACCATGCAGTTTTTCGACTCTCTTCCTGAAACCTATAATGTTAATATGATAAATCTTGAAGATTATATACAAACCTAATACCCATACCAAAAGATCATAATTCACCTTAAGTTTCAATTTTCTGTACAATTTTTATTTATAGCACATTTTTATCTGTAAAATTTCATTTTTTTTTAATTTTCTTGCTTCGGCAATCTCATTCTGCTGTAGAAGCACCTATCTTGTACTTTTTTACTAGACACTAAGGCAGCCAATGAGAGACTCTTCTCACATTCTATAATCCAATCAGAGAGCGAGCACTCAGCTCTCTCCCATGCACCCAGTATCATCTCACCGAAAGTAACCATTTTGAATGTTTCGCACAGCCAATCAGAAGCTTCCACCTCTCAGCATGAAAAAGTCCACCATCATTTCAACAAAAACAATACTAGATATGGTACTGTTAATATCAATACCATTTATGGTACCAATCGTATGTTTCTAGTTTATGAGAGAGAATAATCAAGTAGGGTAAGCTGGTGTCTTATCGCTGTGTCAATGTTCTTTGTTCGAATGAGTTTGGCACCAAGGGGCAGCCATACAGGAAAAAGATTTATTATGCTACAATAAAGCTTGAATTACTTAAAGAACATTAGAGCTATTATTTCCATACAGACCTGGAGCCTGTCATACGTACATTTAAGCCTCTAGTCAAAGAAGATGTGACTTAGCAAACTTCTTGATAGTCCAAAATGGCCACAAGATAGAACTGCGGCCGATTTTCGCCTTGTTACTGGCCCCGACTGCATATCTAAGTATTTAAACAATAGTTATTTCCCAGAGTTCCTTGTGTAAACTGTGCAACTCCAATGACGAAATGTACGCCTTTCATTTGGGACGTTGCCGTGTACTCAGCTCTGGATCCATGCGGAGCAGATATTGGAAGGCTAGACACAAAATGTGTGATTTTTACAATATAGTGTGGACTTGTGTTTCTTTTGTTGTTGTTGCTGTTTCTTGTTATTTATCAATCTTCTATAATTCTTTATTTTTGTATTTAATCTATATATTTTTCCTTTTAATTTCTGTATCTTGTTTGAGTTGTGTTGTAATACGCCATTGGAAATAAAAAAAAAATGAAACTCAAAGAAGTTGCCAAATCACGAGAAAAGGATCATTATGTTGAAAATTCTTTAAATAGAGATTCATCTTTCAATATACCAGGATTCTGGTTCTAGAAAAACGTTTACAAAATATAAGCTCATAAAATAGAGAATAGAAACTCGAATTCAGATTTCCATAACAAAACTGATATTTAATGCTAACAAAAATAAGCCTTCATTTTTTTATGTGTATATATCGATGGTATTTTCCTTGAATTCACAAATTACATTCAGAAAGTTTACTTTGCTTTTTACAAAGAATTCCAATCATGTGGATAATAAAATAAATAATGAAGCACTTTGATTTGACAAAATTCACTGTAGCTTAAAAAAAATGTTACTGATTTACATCTCTTTGAAACCATGAACTATATCGCTGTTCAAATGTTCGTGAATGTTAATATAGTTATTCAAAAAAAATTAGACGAATGGATTTAAATGTAGAATTTATTTTATTATGGCATTATTCGAACACTATTCCAAGGGAAAAGCTACTGAAAATCTTGCATAATAAGATATATAAAAAAAATGGCAAGGTTTCTCAACCGGCAAATGTTAGCTGGAAAATACAGTTGCAAACAAGTGTTCTATAATTCTGTTCCGAAGTTTAAGAGGACTACTTTTACTGCGTTCGCCACCATGGTTTTGCAAAGGCGTAAAAAATAATTTTGTTTTCATATAGTGTCCATTGAATAAGAATATGTGTATACAAAATTGTTTTATGAATATTACTATAATAAAAGAAACACAATTTAATGCATTTATGTGACAAAAAATGATGTATTTTCAAGACATTATCTTTTTATTGAAAAGGTTTTTTTTTTAATAATAATATTTTACCTATATATACAAGTAAGTCTTATTCACAAACTTTAACACGATTTTTTTAAATACATATCTTAGAAATGAATTCATTCATTTTTAGTATATCAAAGTAAAGAATTTTTGATAAGGAAAACACCGAACATTTTTTTCAATTGAAATTAATGAGAATTTTTCAGAAATCTTAGTCCAGGCTCTGAAGAAAAGTACATGAGCAAAATATTATTAGTACAGAAGTATTTTCTATAAAACGAGAATATTTCGAATACATAATTTTTTTCATCTACTTTTCCAAAAAAGGATGAAAATTTATTTGTTTAATGAATAATAATTTTGAAACTTAAGGAATAATAATTTTGAAAAATAATTTTGTTTTGTAATAGTGTATCTAAAACATTATCCCATGTATATTCAAATCAATTGGCACTAAATATATAATATATATATATATATATATATATATATATATTCATTTTTACTCTTTTCCAATCTCTCGATTTGAAATGCAGTTTATAGCCTTAATTCTAAATTGGTAAACAGAGAGAGACAATAACGAACAAGTTAAGTTAAGCATCCAATTTTAAAATACGCAAGGAACATGTTACAGACATGGTTTGTGCGAACGCTAGTGGAGCACACACTTTGCCATTGCTTGTGATTGGCAAATCTATGAAACCTCTTTGATTCAAAAATGTTTCTTGCCTTCCTACTCTTTACAAGGTGCAAAAAAGTGCGTGGATAAACTCGGCTTCTTTTTCTGAATGGTACTCTAAAGATTTCATTAGCAACGTCAAGAAACTTCGTGATCGTGAAAAGAAAACTGGCAAAGTTTTACTGATTCTCGATAATGCTCCCTGTCCTCAATGCAACTGATGACGACTTCAGCGTGATGTATCTTCCACCAAACGTTACTACGCTGTTGCAACCAATGGGCCAAGGCGTCATTGAAAAGCTCAAGATAATTTATAGGAAACAAGTTTTGTGGAGATTACTTTTGGCAGAAAACGGCGGAGAAAGTGTAGCTGCATTTGCTGAAAACTGAATATGAAGAGACACCTGCTATATGTTAGACAAAGCGTGGGACTCGCTCCAAACATAAAGACTGAAAGGTGCACGGAATAAGCTGTGGCATGATTTAGAAAAAGACTTCAACGACCACACGGAGTAGATTACCGACTTTGACCAATCGATCACAGGATTTTAAGAATGCGATGAAGATGTAGAAACCTGGATGACATGCGATGCAGAAGACTATGGATTTCAAATGCTAAATGATGACGAGATTGTGACTTCAGTGCAAGAAGAATCTGACTATATCGACAATGAAACCGATAAAGTCAAGGACGAAAACAGCAACGAAAGTAGCAAGGGTCCATCAAATGCTGACACGTTTTCTGCGTTAGAAATAGCTATGGAGTGGTACGAGCAACATTCTGAGTGATGTTCTACTCAAATGCTGCTGCTCAAGAGAATCAGAGACCTTGCAGCAAAAAACGAAGGTGCATGAAAGCACAGCGAAAAATAAGTGATTATCTTCCACAAAAAGGTTAAATTACAACATTTTGCACCTACTTTGCTTTTTATCCAGCACTTTTCCCGTATGTGATGTTAAATATTCGCAAAGTGTCAGTTTTCATATACTTTATGGATTTCATTCAGTTTTTGGTTATCCTGAATAATCGCGTATCTGACCGGTATCCGGTCCCAATTGATTCGGATAAACGATATATTCTAATGTATATGCATCCTGTGGCCATACAGTTCGGTGAATAGTCTTATAACATTAACGCAGAAGAAATATTAACGAAAGTCTCCTCTTACTGTCCTTCGAAATATTCATCTCCCATAACTATGCATCGCTGAGATCCTGGAAATTTTGCAAGAAGTCTTTTTACAGGATGGAGTTCAAAATCATTGTCGTGTTTCGTTGGATGCTAGGAATATCGTTAATATCGATTACACGTTTTTCTCATCCCTAAATTCTGGATAAATATTTGTAGGACGGATTCACGGTTAATTTTCAGTTCATCAGCGATCATGCACACAATTAATTGAGATTCTTAATTGATTAATTTCCTCACTTTTTCTCAATGTTTTCATCACTAATGGAGGTCGCCAGTCTTTCACTACGATGGTTGCTAGAAACACTTCCTCTTTTTTTCGAAAACGGACGAGCCACTCGTACACACACTTCATGGGCAGTGCTTGTTCTTCATAAACATGTACCAGCATCGCATAAGTCTCTTTTGATATTTTTCCAAGTTTAAAACAAAGCTTTAAATTGATACTTCATTTTCCTGTTCTCAGTTAAGAACCAACATACTAAACAAGCAATTTGTAAAACAAATGTTACCCGAAACACGAATGAGACTCAAATGAAAAATGGTAGAGGCAGATAGTCAATTACGTCACCTGCAATTACGTACGTGCAGCGTTTTGTTTCGCCAGTGTTGCCAGATCAGCCATTCATACTCCGTTCACTGACTTTGTTTTTATTGACAGAGGTTGTATATATATATATATATATATATATATATATATATATATATATATATATATATATATATATATATATATATATATATATATATATATACAGAGAGAGAGAGAGAGAGAGATAAAATGTGTGTGCTAACACTAAATACCTTGAAAAACATACTCTTATTTAATTACGATAAGGCCTACTTGTGTAGAGTCTAAACGACCATTTTGTTTTGTTCTATAGGACAATTTGTAACAAAAATAAGAAACCGTGTGAACGATGAAACGCTGGACGAGCTGTGTTTTTTAAAAGCTTGTTCACAGAAACACAAGAAATGAAGAAATGTTTTTTTTAATTTCATTATGTACTATTATTTATATTTGTTTTTGTATGATAAATTAAGTTTTGTTTTAATTTCTTTTTCACAAAAATTATAATATTTAACCAATAGTTTACTTAAGTTTTCAGTTTTATTATACAATTTCAGCTATGCTAATGTGTAAGTGTGTTTCATAAATAGTCCAATCATAATCTTGGAACCATTATGGCGCGGATTTTTCTCATTATGTGTGTTTCCTCTGTCTTTTAATCATGGTGAGCAGGAGAATTGTGCATTTCACGTTATTTTCACTGATCGGTGAGTACACTAAAATATGCATAACCTTACTATTACTACTTCGCGTGTGACTTTTTTGAAGGTCATGTAGCGTAAGTGCATACCTAATACAATAGATATAAATAAATGTCTTTCTTAAACCATTGTCAATTATTTTTGCTTTAAATTTATGGAAATAAAACGCTGGACAAAATGGTATAAAAGTAATACAGGAAATTAGATAAATTAAATCAATAATTAACTAAATAAACAGAGAATGACACAAAATTTCTGAAAGTTATATAAGGTTTAATATTAAACAAAACAATAATTTTTTGTTTCAAGGGATTTAAAATTACACTGGCCTCAAAAAGTTAAGGTACAACATGTTTTTCGAAGCTCACCATAAAAAAAATGACAGTAACAATAAAATGCATAGTTTACATGAATGATAATAACGAACTTTAAAAACATTAATGCAAAAACGATTGCTACCACTGTTATTTTTTAGAAAAGAACGTATATTTATGAGTGAGAGAAAAATATGCAAATATCAAGCTTTCGTACTTTTGTGTGTAAGTTGTGTTGATTTTCAACAGTTGTTGGCAGTTTCGGTGACAATAGTCAATAGAGTTTAGAAAATGTCTCAGAGACGTCGTTTACCCAATTCGTTAAGGTAGCGGGCAGTTGGATGGATGGAAATGGGATTGTCGTAGGCTGATGCTGCTAGACGTCTCAATGTGTCTCGTAGTGTTGTTCAGCGACTTTGGGATCAATACCAATCCGAAGATTCTGTGTCCAGAAGACCTGTTCCAGGCCGACCACGAGCTACAACACCTGCAGAAGACCGTTTTCTAGCTCTTTCGGCAGGAAGGAGAAGAACCACTACTGTGCCGCAGCTCGTTGCAGACCACTTTCAAGCATCAGGAAGAAGAATCTCCGCTATTACGGTGCGAAATCGTCTTCACAATGCAGGTCTGTATGCAAGAAGACCAGTTGTGTGCGATCCCCTCGAAGGACGACAGCGAAGGAACCGCTTATGCTGGGCAAGAGAACATGTTTCTTGGACGCAGCAACAATGGGCTTCTGTGCTGTTCACAGACGAGTCCAGATTTACAATGGAGAGTGATTCAGGGCGTCTACTGATCTGTAGGGAACAGCGCACTAGATACCATCAATCCAACACTGTTGAAAGACACAGTTATAGAGGTGGGGGAATCCTGGTTTGGGCAGGGATCTCGCTCGGTGGCCACACTGACCTGCATGTGTTCCATGGAGGAACCGTAACTGGTCTTAGATATCGGGATGAGATACTTGATCCATATGTCCGCCCATATGCTGCTGCTATTGGTAACGACTTCATTCTGATGGATGATAATGCACGACCTCACCGAGCTCGGATTGTTGAGGAGTATCTGGAGGATCACGGTTTGGAACGAATGGAATGGCCAGCTCGATCTCCAGACCTGAATCCGATAGAACATCTTTGGGACTATCTTGGCAGAGAGGTTGCTGCTTGAAATCCTCCTCCAAGGTCGTTACATGAGCTGAAACAAGGCTTACTCTGTGTCTGGTCTTCGCTTCCTATTCCGGTGTCCGGCAACTTAATAAACAGCATGGGAAATCGATGCCGCCAATGCATTCAAGTTAGGGGTGGACACATTCCTTATTAGAACCCATTTTTGTATTGTTTTTATGCCATTTTACCACATAACACTGTGATGTGGTGTTTTCTCCAAGAATGGACTTTTCCGCAGAGATTGCTTTTTTTGTTATAAATCGTTTTTGCAATACACTTATACAAATTTCTATGACGCATTCAATAAAAAACTATTTAATGCACATATCCTCCAAATTTTTTGTTTCTACATTCATTCATTTGCAAATTAGACACAAAAACCCGGTTGTACCTTAACTTTTTGAGGCCAGTGTATCTTTCCGCATTTGAATTTATCCTATTCAATTAACTTTTATTTATAGATGTTATACGCATCCCTTAGTTAACTTTTCTAAATGCTTATCTAAGCACTCTATAAGCAAAAATTCTCATCTAAACTGTATAATTTGTTTTTTATATTTTTAGTTGATAATTTTGAGTGATGAACTTGCTTTAAACTGAATTTGTTCCAAGTCTAGTAACACTTCAGGAACTTTGTAATATTAACTGTAAATATTGCAGAAACAGGTTTACCATTATTTATCCATGCATGATGTATTTCACGCTGAAACCCGTAATATTTCCAAACCGAAACCAAAACACGAACTCTCATCCATCAAAGTAAATTTATGCAGCTGAAACTGTAACGATATAGTGAAACTGTAGTATTGGAAATTCGATTAACGTTTACAAATTGCATATGCACAGTTTACCCTTCATGTAGACAATCAGCAATTAACTACAACTAAATTACTGCTCAATATCATCAGGTCATATCTAAATTGCAATAACTGGGGTATACAATGTTATACATTGTACAATTCTAGATACATGTGTTCCATGTAGAAGATATATATAGCAATTCTTCTCCAGTAATACGACAGTAGTTCCAGATTTCTGATATATAAAGAACTTTCAAGATCATGCAAGCAAAAAATTGCATTTTTGACAAATAAAAGATACATTTAAACGAAAAGTATAACAAAAGTTAAAATAGGTGTGAGGAGAGGATATATATTTGTTCAAAAATACTTTTAATTTCTGTGTGAATTATGTGCTATGTGAATTATACATATGTATGAGTACCAATATTAAAATATTTTATTGATATTTTATTAAGATACGTTTATACATAATCATTGCAATAGTACTTTTTTTGTTGGTTGATAGTTAAACAGATTTTTAATTATAAAGTACTTAATGAATGTGCGTGACTGAAATCTCTAATAAATCATTGCCTTCGAATTTTTTTTTGTTTTGTTTTTAAAGATATGTTTGCACTTTTATTATTTGAAATTTTTTCTTAAAGTGTTTGCAATATTAAATATTTTGAGATGGTTTTCCTTTTGTTTCAACAAAAATTATATTATTAGTTACATAAAAACTCATATGATAATAAAAACACTAAAACAGAAACATGGTACAAAAAAGTTAATGCATAATGTTAAAAGCCAATACTAATATCGTAAAATTATTAATCAGATTTAATAATGAAGCTAAGATAATCGCTTTACTTGTGATTCTAGACTATATATTTTATTATCTAGACTTTATATATTCTAGACTTATATATTATTATTTCTATATTAATTTTCTTGGTTATTCTGTACGTAAAAATGCCTTAACAAATTACATTCATCCTATTGAATGGTCAGAATAAAATTAATAATTGAATCTTATAGTTATTGTTTTGGAAATTTTTAAATATTTAAAAATTGTAGATATTTAAAACCTTGTAAAACTTAGTATAATAAAAAGTTTTATAAGTTTTAAAAAATAATTTTCACTAATTAACTAAAATTAAATCATATGGATTTTACTGATTCTATTAGTGAATATTTAAAATAATAAACTTATTCTGTTCATGTAATTATAGTGTTCTGAAAATTGTTACATTTTAATATTTTTCTCTGTGTAACCTTTGAAACTACAATTCATCAATTATATATATATATATATATATATATATATATATATATATATATATATATATATATATATATATATATATATATATATATATATATATATATACAATGTGTGACTGAAAAAAGGAGACTAAGTGTGTGTTTGAATAAAGAGTTGGGTTTGCAACAACTGTTTTGGTGACGTCATCCCACTGACCACCTCTATCTATGTGACCAGTCTCGCCAAAATCGATTACTCCAATTGTGAGAGCTACGTCCTTGAGTGAACACGTGCAACTGCATTCTGTTGGGAAAATGTCGAACCAACATCAAGTTTCTTGTGAAACTTAAGAAATCAGCCACGAAAATATTTGAAGTATTGCTTATGGTGATGAAATTTAGTCTGGTGCACATGTGTTTGAATGGCATTAGTGGTTTTCAGGGTGAAGGATTAGTGTGTAAGTTGATGAAACTACTGAGCACCAATGTCAACGATTACAGACCAACACATAGCCAAAATTCGTGATATGAGAGGGTCGAAAAGTTTGGAAAAAAAGCCAGAATCGGAAAGTGATGGATGGTTGTTGCACGAAGACAATGCACCCATTCATTCATTCCTATCTGTAAGTCAGTTTCTGATCAGCAAAAACATTACTCTGATTATGCATCCTCCGTATTCTCCTGATTTGACTTCATGCAACTTATTTCCTACAGTTAAATCGTGCTTCAAGAGAACCCATTTTACCTCATTTGAAGAAATTCAGGCAAAAAAGGAGAAGCGATTGAAAGGCCTTCTAAAACTATCTCGTTCCAGAACTGTTACCAGCGTTGGCAGCACCGAATGCACAGGTGGCTGAATACTCAAAACACCTACTTTGAAGGTAATACTGTCTGAGAGAACTGATTCTGTAAGTATAATGATTTTTGGATCAGTCTCATTTTTTTGGGTAACACCTTGTATACATTTATATACAAGGTGTCCCATGAATAGCTCTCAAACTCTGCTCAGCCAGATTCCTCGTACATACAAAAATTAAGCCAAAAAATCATTTATAAGTTAAGAAGTTTGTATTTATCACATGGTCAAGTCTTTCATTCTCCGTATTTAAAGTTTGTTCCATAAAACAAGTTGTGTTTGTACGTTAATTTTTTTATAAAAATAAATTATTGCCACAAAAACATTTCTACTTGATTGCGATTGGAATATTTTCCGTTTTTGTGTTTTTATTAAAATCTATGTATTAAAACTAACTCAATATTTTTTCCTTAAAAAGAAAACCTTCTTATTCATTTTTTCTAACTGTACTTACCCTTCCTTTTCTTAATTAATTGCTTTTAAAAACAAAGAAATAAAAACTTCCTTTTTTTGCCTCCCGGATTGATTTTTTCCCTCACATTTTGAGGATAAAAATGCATTTATCAACAACTTGGTTCTAATGAAGTTCGTTTTAATCATTGACTAATTAAATCTGTGTTCAAAATTTTGTTGCAGGCCTTTAGTTGCGTCAAAAAATAAATCATCAGATATATATTCAAACAAACCCAAGGCAAAAATATTTTTCTTTTCTTCAAAAACTAATACGCGCATGGATATTTACCTACAATTTCTTGATTCGAAAAGAAAAGTCAGTTACACAAGTAGCTAAATATTTAGAAGTTTATAATTTTGATCTTGTTTGCTGAAAAATGGCAATATGAGAAGAAACTACTTGTAATAAATCCAAGCAGTTTTTTTTATGTATATGATTAAAGAAAGAGTCAATCTCTTTTAAAAATTAGAATTATATTCGATAATTTATTTTATCCGAAAGTACAAATTTTCAAGTAAAATAATATTTGATTAATAAGAACGCAAATTGGGATTTTATATTAAATCCATTTGTGAGATCCATTTTCATAAAATGTTTCATATTTTAAAAAATGCAGTAATTTTTAACTTTAAGAGGCAAAGAATTTTGTATTTGTACAATGATATTTCTTATCAATGAAGTAATTAAAGAAATATAATTTGAAGTTATTGAGTTTTAGTTCAAAAACAAAAATAATCAAAAGGAGCAAAATGGAAAAAAAAACCTTCGAAGACAGACGTCAGAAGAGTGAGGATCATACCAAATACTATTACATACTTCACATTTTTGACATCTCATCAAAACCTTTTATAAGCAAATGATGAAACGTTTTTTAAATGCTCCAAGAGCTTTATTTTTCGCTAAATGTACTAAAACTCTAACATTTTTTGATCAAAATAACCTACGAAATGACCACCTGCCTTGAATGAAAATTTATTTAATTCTGCAAATGGTTGAGCTAGCAGGTTGTTGAAATTACACATTTTTTACTATATTATGCAACTAAAGGGTTTGTTACAATTTTAAAATTCTGCGCTTTAAGTTAAAGCAATAATCATGTTTCAATTTTTTTTTTCCTAAATATATTAGGTATACATCTACGAGAAGTTTAAATTTTGCCATACATTCTTAATTCAAAGATTTCTATTATAACCCGAAGTTCTTCTAATTGAACGAATAGTACTTCTTCCAGGAAATATTTACAATTTATTTTACAAAATATTAAATACTATCATAAAGTTAACGCTGAATCTAAAAATAATAAAGATATCTTAATTAATTTTAATGAAAATGATATTTACTTTTTTATAATTATGATTTCAAGATCTTTAAAATTTCATAGATTTTTTCTATTTCACTTTTTCTTTCAAATTCCTTATACATAAAAACATTCTGTTATACATAAAAACAAAAAGAAGGTTTATATTTTTACATTTTGCTTAACTTTGCATTCTTAGCCATAAGCTTAATTGTTTGTTAATGTATTGCTTGGTGCATTATTCTAACATCTATTTATCGCGATTCTATATATTATTAATGCAGCTCATATGTCTCATCTGTGTTTCAGATCACTATGTTAGTGTAAATTGGAAAACGCAATGTATTCACTTCTGTACAATTTCATAAAAATCTTATTCAAATTTTTAGAATTGGAATTATTTAAACTCACTCGACAGTCTAAAAACAACATAACATAAATAAATAAAAACAAAATTGGGAAGACCAAAATTTCAATATAAAACAGAACAAGAATAATTTGCATCAGTAAGAAATTACAGTTTATTTGTAATGTATACCTAAATTTAAAGCGTCTCTCTCTCATTTATATTTTCATATAATTAATTTTCTTATGTACCATTTTCCTTGATATAAGTAAGCTAATTGTTTAACCACTTCCCGTCTGTTACCTAGCTGAGCCTGGTAAGGCGAAACGTACCATTCTGGCTCATCCCGAGTGTAGCTCGGGTTCTGAGAAAACTTATACTGTGCAAGCGGTCTTTCCGGAATTATTTCCCATCTCTGCTTTTCATGATATTGAATAATTGAAAAATACCCCTAAGTGGAATTTTATGCAAAAAAACAAACAAAAAAACATCGTCCTTCTACTGAGCATTCCCCTTCACGCTTCTCAGAAACACTCTTTGTTGATTTCATTCCCCCAGCAGAGAAGATGACTATTCCAACACGACAGTGTATTATGCGCTGCTGAAACAGACAGTAAAGAGGAGAAGAGAAACACGATTCTACTGTCCAGATCGCAATGTTGAGTTTTGTGCAGTACCGTGCTTTCGAATTTATCGTACACGATCCAATTTCGATTAATTGTTTCATAATCATTTATGTGAATGCAAAAGATGTAAATAACATTTGTATAATTCAATATAAAATTTAGATATTCTAAGCTTTATAATTAAAGTTTGTACGAATTGACTTCAAAATCTAACGATTTCTACCATAGAGAAAATCAACTTCACAGTTAAATTACTCATTTATTTAAAAAGATTTTTCTTTCATTAATTTTTAGGAAATTTTGGATATGAATGTTGCTATTACGTTTAAAAAGATAGGTATGTTTTAAAAAAGCATAAAAATAATTCACATTTTTTATCCATAATCTAAAAATAAAATAAGACTGGAAGGGGTAAACCTTGACCTACAAAAATCCGACCATATCATTGCTTCAATTTATTAGACGGACAAATTTCGTTTTACTTTCAGAAATAATAATACACAATTCCGTTGCTCTTGAGAGGAGATGAAGAAAGAAGTATAATCTTTTGATCAATCTGTCCCATGACGAAAATGGAAACGGAGCGAAAGGTGTGTGAAATAGCGACTGTTCGAAAAAAAAAGGGACAATCTTTCCGGGAGGAAATGAAATGGCTTTTTCTATTTCCTGATTCTCACTTTGCCAAAAATTTTCAGCGAAAACGCTTCTGAAATGCAAGAAAAATTTTCAGGGAAATGAAAATATAGCATTTTAAACGAAAACATTATTGATTCTATATTTACTCTAAAAAACTAGTAGTAAGACTTTTCAGATGATTGTATAACGGATATAATTTTTTCCATGCAATAATTTTAAAAAATTTCAAGGTTTTAAAATATTTTCATAAAACACACACGCATATATATATATATATACCATTTTCACAAACATATATTTCATATTTTCCTAGTTTTTAATATAGAATAATTTTTTTTCTTAATATTCTTCTATGGGAAGGAAACCTTATTGCTGTTTCTTCATATTTTCATTTTATTTTACTGTATGGTTTATCAACCACGTGTGTTGGATGTATGCTTAATTTTTTAACATTAATCTGTTTTCTACTATGTATGTCGACAATTTTTGCTGTCCGGGGAAGGTGGGTACCATAAAGCCGCTTAACCATAGTTCGCTGGCCTAGTTCATTGATAACGTTAGAAATCCTCTCATAGGTCTCAATTTTAGTTTAAACACTTGTATCTTCAGTTGTTATGTATCTTGAAATCAAATTTCTTTCTTCTTGGACCTTGCAGGTTATACTACTTTTTCACTTAGAACTTCATTTTATTTTATAATACTATGTATCTACGTTTCAAATAGATTAAGGGGATACAGATAAGATTAATAGATACTCACTTATCATGTTATCACCTCTGAAACGTTTAAACCTCAAGACTTGAAACTTGATACGCATGCTCATTTCATAGAGTAGAGATTTGTCTTTTGCGAAAATAACCATCAAGAGGCATTCAGAGGGCTTCATGGTCATTATTGATAAATATCCCCATGTTTGAACTATTAGACCTACAGATTTGAAATATTTTGGTATGTTTCATTCAAGTCGCAGAGATCCGTTACAAAAGGGGTTTTGCGAAAATCAAACTTCGAGGGACGCTGCAAGGGCTTAAGGGGCGTTGAAGATAAATATTCCAGTTTCTGAACAGCCTACAAACTTGAAATTTGTTAGACATTATTGATTCATGGAGATCCACCAAGAACAGTTGAGATAGCGCAGTAGGTCTTGTCCCTTATAGGCTGTTGCATTACTGCGTTTAGCTCGTGATCTGTTCTTGTTTCCAATAGTTTTTTGATTTTAATAAGTTTCCTGTAGGACCTTACCTTTCTTTATTGCTGTTAGGAATATATCATAAGAATGATTCCATAAACTTACTAGTTGTTACCTTTACTAGATAATATCGTTATAAGTTTTCTAGTGATATACTTTGATCTATGTATAAATAACAGTTTTAATAGAATCCGAAAATTGCTTTTAATTATGATAGAAATACAAATTAAATTGAAGGAAACATTTGCATAGAACTAAACACACTTCGGTATTTTTAAAAAAAACTGTCTAATAAAATTACTTATAATTTCGGAAATTCAGAAATATGTTTCTTCCACCAAAAAATCCTTACATGTAACGTTTTTACTAAAAATGCGTCTTAATGTGGTGTTTTCTCTGAAGTACATGATTTTCATTGTAGATATAAATTAATTATTAAAATTAATAGTTTATATATTAACTCATTATGTGTTAGACGAATAGATAAAAAGAAACATGACATTTTCTGCATAATTACAACATTTCAACAATCATTAAATTTGATAACAGGAAGGTTTAAACAACATAAAAATTAATTTTGATCTTCTTAAGCCCAATTTACACCATCAAAACTTTTATACTATCGTTAGACATTTTAGAATTTAATATCATTGAATATAATTCCTAGAATCAAAAGGAAAAGAATGACTTATTTGCCCGCGAATTCTTGCCTCTAGAAATTATCTGAATTCTCTTTTCAGAATCCTTCAGCATAAATTTATAAACATCATAAAAAATATATAAAACGTATAAAATTCCCATTGACTAACAAACGCATATTTATCTTAAAAATTTCTCTATCTAAAAGATATACTTGTGTTGAAAGCTGAGGTTTTTGTCTTTTAAATTTGTATTATATGTTTTATGCTGAAATCATAAATATGCATTTTATGCCTCTCTCATGCTAAAATATTCAATACAAAAAAATCATAGATTGGGTCTCCTAACATAAACCATTTCAAATAGCAATGAATATTTTATTTATACTAAGAGAACTCTTATTTCCTTAAAACGAAGATTCTTATTTTTGAATTTTAAGTATTATTTAGAATTGATAATTTCTTTCACGTGCATTATCATAATAAAAAAGAACAGTTTGTAACAGTTAAATAAATAAGCAGAACCACGAAAAAAATCTGGAACAAAAATGCAGTGGAAAGCAAAATACGTTGAAGCTCGATTTAAAATTCAATGAATAAATCCAACGAATTCATGAAGTAGTATTATACTGTTAAATCGGTTTTATCGCAGCAAATCTTTGATTTATAAGACTTTGAAACAACTTATTTTGGAGACAACTTTTAGAAAGATAATTACTATCCAGAACCTAAGGTAATCTTCTTCAAAAGCATCCTTAAATATTATAAATGTATTTATGTGTAGGTGGATGTGTACATACATGATTTATGTGTATAAAATGTATTGAAACAAAATTCTAGAAAACACTTTTTTTAAAAAAAATATCCATACAAGCAATAACAACTCGCCAAAACAAGAACCTTAGAAATCGAAAGACTTCTGGTTATGAATTTAACATGCAGGGAAGCACCTAAAAAATTCTTCTAGATGTTTCTCAAGTGATGATTAAAATCTTCTTGGATACCTGCAAAGATTGAATAGTGGTGCTTTTTTATATAGGGTTGCATACATTTCAGTAAGCATACACAAATCTGTAAGACTGTATGGATCTCTACTTAGGAGGTTTGACAAAACTTTCAGGACTACTTTGGAACATATTTTCCCCCTACAAATCCTCCGTAACTATGGTTTATGAAGTCACTTTATCAATTTATACAGGAGCTGCTATAATTTAAGCACTTATCTGCCGGTTTGAGGTATACATCTAAAGCACTCTTTGCATATTGTTCTCATTTCTATTAGTGGATGGGACTCTTACTCGTCCCCTTAAAGTATCCGACTACGTTCGGAACCGTGATTTTAAAAAAAGAGAATAAATGGATAATTTGCATGATATTTAGTTCACACTTAGATAATAATACATGTATAAAATAGTTTTAAGAACATTTTGACAAAAAAAATTATTTAAATAGAACATTTTGGCAAAAAATTAACTTTGAATAATCTTTTTTTCCAAATGTTCTCCTTTATAAAAAAATGCTACTAAAATAATATTTTGCTTATGTAAAAGTAAAGACTTCTCTCTAGAGAGTCTAAACCATTTTTTTTGAAAACTTCACATTTTTTTAGAGTTACAACCAAATAAAATAATTATCGGTATTTTTTTTTTCTTAAAATTTCTCCCCTCTGTTGTTGTAAAATATGGATAAATCGTTAAGGTATATATTTCAGAAATTCTAGTTCAGCCACTGTACAGAGGTCTGAGTTATATACAGGCTAAATATTAGAATAAAAGAAGCCTTGAACACAAAAGGAGAACATTTTGAAAATCGATCATTCTATATTCATTTTTTGTCAAAATATTGTACTTAAATAATTTTTTATTGCTATAATATTCTTAAAACAATTTTATATACGTTTTCGAATCTAAGTGACACTGAATATCATAAATATTATCCATTTACACGCGTTTGCAATATCACGGTACCAAACGTAGTCGGATACCTTAAAACAGCTGTGCTGTCTCAAAAAAACAGTTTTTGAAGGGTTTTCACTCCAAAGCACTTGATGGATCATGTCAAGCTTCTCCATACTGAATTACTTAATCCTATACATAATTTGATGGCGTAGAGTGGCTCGATATAACTTTTTAATTTCAAATATCGCCCGAACTTGTACACAGTAATCCACCAAAACGAATATTAAAAAAAAAAAACTCAGAAGCGCTCCCTCTCTCGCACACAACTAACGGCGAATGCGTTTAACAGATGACATTCCTTTCCATCAATGGGATTTAAAATCAGTGTTAAGTGATGTATAATTGCGTCAGAAAAAAGTAGACATTAATGTTTAATCACCTTGTATACACACAAATATATATATATATATATATATATATATATATATATATATATATATATATATATATATATATATATATATAATTCCCTCTAGCATCGTTTTAATCAACTCTTTTAATAATATTTAAACATACTGTAATTCTTTGGTACAAAATTAACGCCCTAATATTAATCGTAATCAACTAGTACCAGAAATCTCTTTTCCGTCCATTTTAACCAATCAGAGCTCTTATTAAAAATAGTCACGCGAGCATTACTGCAGTGTATAAAAGGCAAAAGTCTTTTGTGATCGCTCTCTTTGTCTTTGTGTTCGTCATGTGAGATGTCGCTGCTCCTTGTCGCTTCTGGTATAAGTGTCTGTTTTCGTGTTCTTACCAAATATCTGTGAAATACAACTGTGAATTGTCCACCTATGTAATGTGCGTGTGAATAAACAAGTTGAAAGTTAATTCTGAAGATGTGTGTTTTTCCTGAAATCAGACATGACTACAACCAAACAAACCAACGATAGTAAATATGTATACATATACAACTTAGGAATTCCTTCCAATAATGTTTCATCATGATTCCCCATGAGGTTCTTAAAAATACACTTTATAACAACAACAAAAAAACGACGCACCAAGAACGAGTTGTCCGACAGAGACAAAATTTGGGGGTAGAAAGATTATTCACAGACTAGAAAATGATTTAAATTTCAGAAAAATTCAATGGTTTATTTTAGAGTTACATAGTTACAAAGTAATATGCTCAATAAGGTGTTCACCGACCTCCAGCCTAGATGAAAGCTACCATATGACGTGGTATAGAGTTATAAAACACCCTGATGGTCTCATACAGTATTTCTTGATAAATTTGCCGAATTTGTAGGGCTAGGTCATCAACATTCCCTGGTAGACGCAGTCGCCTTCCCATCATATCCTAGACATGCTCGATTAAAAGAGATCTTACGATCTGGCTGCCCAAAGAAGGGTTTGAAAAGCTGTAAGACAGTTCATAGCAACACGTGCCGTATGTGGTCTGGCCCTATCTTGCTGAAAAATAAGGCCAGGGTGCTGCTAAAGGTACGGCAACAAAACAGTTCTCAGAATGTCGTCGACGTATCGCTGTGCAGCAAGTTGCCTCTAATGACGACCAAACGAGTTTGGCTGTCAAAAGAAATGACACTCCAGAACAAAACTTCTGGTTAAGAGCTTTTGTGGCGTAGAATAGCGAAAGCAGAATCTGCACGCTGTCCTGGACGTCTCCAGACACATCTCCGATGATCATTCAGACACAGTTGGAAGCGGGATTCGTCGCTAAACACTATGCATCCTCAGTCAACATGATTCAAACGTGATAGATCCAAGCGCAACTGTAATCTGGCTCGACAGTGTGCAGTGGTATATGGCAGTCGGCGTAGTGGTCAGTACGCGGGTAAATTTCGCTCTATCAGCCACGTTTGAATAATCATGGTGGACACTGGTGTACGAGTCGCACGTCTGATGATTGATAATAATGAATCGTGTGCTGTGACAGCTGATTTGACAATCAGTTTGTCCTCCCTATTTGCTATAGCCGTAGGTCGACGGCTACTATCATGTAGCTAAAATGTGCCACTGTCCACCCATTCTTGCCAGTATCTTCTAATGGACGCATCATTCGATCCATATGATGAGCTATTCTCCGATTTGTCCAACCTGCCTCTTTTAATCTAATGATACGACCTCTTTCAAACTCTGACAGTTGCTCGTAATGAGCTCGAATCCTGCGATGAGGCATTTTTTCAGTCGTTAAAAGGTATCCTAAATCGCAATGCAAAAGAAATTTTGACAATCAGACTGCGAATCGCTTCTTATAGAGACCTGCTGAGTGCGCATTTCCACTGCGCTACAGCTCCCGCTATTCATTCATTGTATACCAAATTTTAATCATTCGCACGTTCGGTACAAATGTCTTTGCATACAAAATTGCCTTACAATCGGGTAACTCCTTCTTGGTGCATTTTTTTTGTTATAGAGTGTATATACATATCACAAACACATCGATCTATTTGTAACTTTAACTTCGGGTCGACTTTAGATTCCTAACTCCCACCCTTACTCATCGCACTATATGAAGATCATGGATTCAGCTTGTTTTTCATCTGGATGTGGAAATTAAAAATACTTTTCTCACAGTTTAGATTTCTCGATAGACATTCTAAGATACTTTATTTAATAACAAATTTCAGAAATTCACCTAGAAAATTGGGTGTCCTGAGCGTGTATTCTTTTCGACGTTCTGGTAATGGTGACATGTTTTCATCTATTTAGAATTTATGCTTAGACAAATGGGGCTTTGAAATCATTTCAAGATTTTCATTTCTATAAGTTCCACTATGAGTACAGTTTATTATTCTTTCTTTATAAATCCCTGATAATTCACAAAATTTAAACTGGTAAACTTCTCATTCATTTATTTTTAAGTTGTTGATCATTGTTTTTTTTTATTTTGCAAATTGTACTTAATTGTTTTAAAAAAAATTCTGTTGTGTGGTTTCTGTTTTAAGGTTTCATTGTTAACCTACCGAATTGAGAAATGGGAAGCTTGGAAACATCAAACTAGTTTAACACCAGTTATACGTTCCTACTTTTGAAATTGCTTTTTGACTTGGTGTGCTCCATTTTTAGTCATATATATATAGTATCTATTTGTTTTTTATTTCTTTTTACATATTTATTTTGATGATCTGTTGAATTTTTATGTTCTTGACTTTATTATTTATATTTTTCATACTTTTAAATATACTACACGTGTTTCCTTCATATATATAGATTTGTTTATGCATATGAGAAGAATTCAATTATCTTTAGAATACAAATATAAACTATCAGCTTTAGGATGTACTAAAAATGCAGTTAAATCAACTCCATTCTCTAAATATTATTACGTTAAAACGCGTTGTGTTTTGTAAGGCATTCGCCCGTGGGTGATGCTCTACTCCTTCATTTTCCTCTTGACCTAGAGGTGTGGGTGTGAATGAAGAACCAGCCGTTGCCTTAATCTTAATATATCTGTATTAGAATCTTAACTTAAACAAAATACAATAAGAATATTAATATTCTAACTTAGAGGATCTGAGGTGAAGAGACACACAATACGTACTACCGAATAAGCGCGACTCTGACCAATATATTTAACTTTAACGTCTTATCCTAATTTCAGTATATACACAGTTCCTAGTATTTAATAGAACGGTCCTACCTCTAATACCTAGGTAGCAGCAACACACTCGAATCTTAAATGACTCATCTTTATCTCGCGTGGAAAGGACTTGAATGCACTGGCACGAATAGCTGAACTCTTGAATGTCGGATAACTTCTGACTTTTAACTTTAACACTCCTAACCACAGACTAGCATAATCACTTCCCAAAGTCACGCTGCTTACGCTAAACTTCTGCTATTTAAAAGGTTCCTAATTTTCATAACCACGCTTCGCTTCTGGATTTGGTTGGAAAGAATTTGCCTTTTCAGCCCCAAAGAATCCAAGAGGAGTTTTTAATAGAAAGCGCGATGAACCCGTCACAGTTTGTAACATCATTTTAAAGAAAATGAATGTAGTATACTTGTATTAAATTTATATGGATGCGAAATACATATATCATTGCAGTTATTATTATAACGTTGTCTAAAATGCTTTAGAATATTTAGCTTGAAAATGAATATTGCCAATATATATAATGTGTGTTCTACCTAAAAATACATAAAAATATCCAATTGAAAACATTCACTGAAAACAGTATTGCTGGTGAGACTAAGTGCAATTAATGAAAATCTCAATTGAGATTTCAGAAACTTTATATACCTCATTCAATTGAAGATTTAATTTCTTTAGAAATTACTTCACTGTAGGAAAAAAGTACTTAAATGATTTTTACAAATGATCAGTGTATTTGAAAAAAAAAATTAGATGAGAATGAGGGCACCTTAACCCTTTATCTACCGCATTATGATTTACTGTAGTTTTTTCCAAGCAATATTTTTTTTGAATCATTACACTGAAAATTAAGGGGTGTACAAAAACAAAATACTCAACTTTGGAAAAATTCATTAGTTAGAGCTAATTAATTAATTAAAGATATTCAACTATAAAATTGATTATACACACTGTCCACTTAAAATAAAAAGTCAGATCGTTTTCTGAGGTGTTCATTAACATACCAAAAGAATAAGACACATTTTGACATTGACTATTTACTCGAAACAAATATGACAATTTCCGCAATCCTCTGAAAACGCAACTTATGCTTTAAAACTATTCGCCTTCCCCGCTGAAATACTCATCTTAGAGAACCCGTGCTACCATATATCTTAGAAGCGTAGATTTAAAAGAATATTAGTGCTATGTATTGTCAGAGTATTCGCAAAAAAATTGTTTTACTATGTAATTTTAAAGTGAGTGGTACTTATAAGTATCGTCGGTAGATAAAGGGTTAAAATATACTACATCTTTCTAACTTCCATCCACCTTCTTTTGGAGCTTTTAGATCAATTTATATACATGGAAACTCAACATAACAGATGATAAATTTTGGGTGCGGAATCAAGATAAGATCTTGTTATCAAATTTATGATGTCCCATGCCACGCTATGTTCACCAATACGTATCATAGCTCACAATGTATACGAAAGAAAATTTATCCATATTAAGTGATCCTTTTGCAGATAAGGATAGAAACTAAGTAATAGGTTCCAAATGATCGGACAGAAAAAGTTTATTTCTTATTTAAGAAAATTTAATTTATGATCATCGAACCATTTCTGAAAAATTGGGAAGTAGTTTAAGCAATAAAGGTTTTTATTTATCATTGATCTATCTTAAGGCAATTAATTTTGTAATTGAAACAAAAATTATTCTAAATTCGTATCAGAATTCAAGAAAACGCTTTGATGAAACATGTTTGCTCAATAAAAAAATACAGAAAATCTTTAAAATATTTTTTTTAAAAAAAATAATTAGGTAATAACGTGTATTAAAGGAAACCATTCGTTGACTTTTCGCTTAATTTCCCTTTCTTACCAGCAAATGTTGATGTTTTTTTTTTCGATAGATAGAATATATTAAAAATTGTTGAAAGGAAACTGAGTCATATTTTTTATCGAATTCAGGAGAATTATTATATTCACTTTTTAATGGCCTTTGAAAAATTAGAAATGTATATATGTTGAAAACTTATGTGTCTAGAAACATTTTCTGCTTATTCGCTCCACATGTAGATTTTTTTTGTAAAAAAATTAAATATGAGACAAATATTTGTCCTTTTCAAATTATTTTTATATGACTTAATGGAATTTTTATTGTACAGAAAATAAACATTATTACTATTGATATCTATTAAAATATATAATGATTTAAAAACCATGTTTGTTAGTTTTTATTTATTTATTGAAAAATACAGACGCATAAAATATTGCATGAAAAACATGTTTCATACCTTTCTTCAATTAATATATTGCTAAAGTATTTAAGGACACTTTGCTTATGATTTTGAAAACATCTGAATAGAGAATCACCCGTTTAAACTTATAGTTCATGGAATATTTCATAATGTAGAATTGCGAAAAGAATTTATGAATAACAACTAAAATATTCCCGTAGCGTATATTGTACAATGAAAACCCTTGCCGATCGACCATGTTTCAAACTAATAGAGTCCGTGTCTAATAGCTTCGCTTTATGGCAAAATGCGAGGTTAATAACATATCACTCAATCAACAGTTATCATTAAATATTTTATGGTTTTGATTGCTTTCATACTTGAAAAGAATCATGGTAGCTAAATTTTATAAACAGTTATTTTACTTCCATCTTTGTTTTAACCTTTGTAGAAATAACATTGATTTGCTTAGAAATTCGTTGAACCTTTCACAACAAGTATTCTATCTTGCAATATTTTTTATAAACATTAAAAAAATATTGCAAAATGATCGAAAGTTACTTACATCATTTAATATTACCGCAACCTCTTCCTCAAGTCACTTCAACAATGGATCGAAATATAAGCGTTTTACAACTGACCTAAAAAAGGATACCTTTTTCGTCTATCGCGTACACTTTTAAAAGAATGTGGCCAGTTTAAATCACTTGGTCACCTATGGTCATCATCTCTTTCTCACCAAAACAACTGACTGATGAAAATGCGACCTAAGAATTGAATACTTTAGAGCATCACAGTCTAACACAACTAAATATTTACGCATTCATTCGAAGCTAAGTCTAATTAAGATATTCGCAATAAATTACGATAATTAATTCAAACGACTTTGGTACACATGCAACTAAACCCGCAAACCCCACAAAAGACTTCCCTCAACATTATAGGAAAAACGTCCCAATGACACACTCATCTGCTGGAGACGTGTTTCAGTTACAGTAATGACTAGAAAACTAACTTTTGGAAAGTCCTGTGAAGAAAACTACCTGTGCATCAACAACCAAAACATCTTTCTTTTCGATTAAAAAAGAGAAGCGTCGCTTCGTAAGTTTGCTACCACTCTTTTAATTTTGGACGCCCGAGGAGAAGAACAGAATATATCTCCAGAAGTTTTTTTTCTTCAAATTAAGCTGTTGACTCTTCTCTCATGCCCTAAGTCAAACAGTCAAAACAGAACGACTCTTGAACTATTGAATGTTACTTCTTTTTGACATTTTCTTTACAGTAATGTTTAGAAGGGCGTAGATGTTTTGACGGCTGTCTATTACTTAGTTCTCTCTCACACGTGGTCACGATAAACTTATATGGAAAGAAGTGTCGGCCTTTTGTGAGGAAGAAATGCCAAGAAGTTTATTTACATTGTCAAACTGATGTGTCGATTTATAGACCATCCATAGGGTTTACGAGTTGTGGGGACATAGAGGATCTCAGTCGAGACAGACTTTTTCCTGAATAATCAATGGTGGTTGGGACCAAGTCAGAGGCGCCGGGTGCAAACCCGTGATCTTCGTCAATCAGAAATTATTGAAAGCTTGAAAATGGCCTACCCATGAGGTTTGAGGAAACGATTGGGAAAGTAGCCGGGGGAATTCAGAAAAAATGACTGTGGAGCAGTATGGCCAGTGATGGCTAATGAACCAGGATCGGCTAGACATGGAAACTTGCGAAAGGCGGCTAGGCAGCGAAAAAAGGAGTGGTAAAAAAATGATGATTGGAGAAAAAAGGCTTCGGAAAGCTGGACCTTGCAAGATGATTTACTAGAGTTTAACTTAACTACTTCGATAGAGTGTAAGCCAAGGGTGGAGAACCTTTATCAATCATCGTGACATTTTTTCTAAAGAATCGTTGTATGAGGTATAGACGTCCAATCAAATAATTTTAACTTGTGTTTATTGGGAAAATAATAAACTGTAATACTAAGAACACAAACAATTCTTTATTTACTACGAAAAAATATCTTTTGCACAGTATAGTAGTAAATGTTTTTGTTATATGTGTAAATCAAATTAAAATAACATTAATGTGAGTGCTGTTGTTGCAGATTGGAGGACAAATAACATATTAGGATTGCAAGATGTTACTTTTATTACAATGCATGCTAAATGGGAGTCATCTGGTGATTGGATTTCAAGCAATTAATTATTTTTGCTGTGGTTTGCCTTTCTGACAAGAGAATTTGCAATTTGTTTCAAAATGCTTTTTCGCAGACTATGTTCAGCATACCACTATTCCAGATCACAAAACACACACCGCTTTGTCGCCTTTACTAATAATGCCATATTCTAGATTCGCCATTTTTAAATTATCTTTTACTTGCCCTTTTTCTTCTTATGCTGAACTAGCTAAGTTATATAACACTTATAAATCGTAAATATAACAGAGATAAAGTTTAAAATGCAGTTATGTTAATGAAATTGACTATGATACGCGTTGCCAAACTTTGCATCATAAGCAATTGCAGTCCACGATGTAAGTAGGGCAAGACAATAACAAATGAATGTGCTCCCCACAGCACTGCGGCCGATTACTCACGTTTGTTCGCAATACTTCATGCAGAACTTTGTTACTTTGAAATAAAATGCAAACCACTTTGATCACTGGCATGCACAAAATATTGTCACGTGCCACGAATGGCAATGGTTCGCCATCCCTGGTGTAAACATTTTTATTTAGTTGCATATCTATGAGAACAAGCTCAGCAGTCGACGATACCCAGTTTTTGACAAATGGACTTGCAAAAGGTATACCTTACAGAAACAATAGACAGTGTGAAATTTAGGCGTTAACTATTGGTAAATAAAAAGTAATTTTTTACTCAAGCTGTGTGTCACTAGCCAGGAATTAAATTAACTTGGAACACAGCATTGTAAGGGTATGTAACAACCATTTCTATTTTTTTAGTAATACACAAAGACAATGTTACTGATTTCATATTTAAAAAGAGTTCTTTATAAATGTTTGATTGTTATCATCATGAATTGATTAGACAGAATTATATGTATATGTACGTGTTGATATGATTTCAAATAGTTTTTTTTATATAAAAGTATGGTCTTTTTTGAAGTTATATTTCTTATTGCGCGTTTGGGAAAAAGGATGAGGGTAAATTTTTACAATGCGCGCGCACACCTTCACGAATGTGACGCAAAACCGCCATGGATGTGACGCACACCGTCACGGCACCGATATGCGCGCACACCGTTGTCTAATATTTTAACATGCCACTTTTTTGGTGCTAGGGGACTGACATTTGAGGGATCGTATTAACTATTGTTTTAAACCATATCTGCTGGAACGCATCCCCCCGGTGCATTTCCCACTCTATAGCTTTCTGGCAATATCTCGGAACCCAAGCCTAGCAGTCCATTTGGACCTGACTCATTCGATCCCTCTCTATCTGCTCTTCCAGTTATTATAATTTCATGCTCATAGGGCTATTTCTTGTGTAGTTTTTAATTGTTGTAAACTTTTAAATTTGTTTAAATTAACAAGATCTTGGCTCCTGTTCGAGTCTCGGACTTGAAATATGAACCAATGTTCCATTCGTCGTGACCCATCCAGTCATCTACTTCATTCCCATTGTGTAGGCATGGAGAGGGCTTAAGCACTAAAATATCATGCTCCCATGTTAATCCTACAGGGACTGGAAAAATATTCACCCCTCCCTAAGGAATTAAGCTTGGGACTTGATTTTTGGATTTCCGCAATATTTTCGTATTAACGTGAGCTTTATGTGGAATTGATCCTCTCCAGTGTTCCCCCCTTACAGGGATTCCCCAGTAATAACTCGAGTCATATGCCACATTGGTTGACCGCACAAGCTGGATTCGATTGTTCTTCCTTTGAGCATCCTAGATATATTTTTAAGAACCTTAGCCCCATTTCTTCACCTATATTTAATATTTTTAAATTATTTTAAAGTTAAATTTTTTTTTAAATCCCGCATAGCTCCGAAAATTTTTGAGCTTCGTTAGTGAAACTCGTACCATAGGTTCTCCTCGTTGAGCTCTTTCATCTGTTATAATTCGTGAGTAGATAGTGGGCCTAGGAAAAGGCGCTATCACTAACATTAGAATCTCCATGTTATTCCTATGGGGTTCGATCTTTTGATGACGTCACGATTTTTATGAGATCAAAGGATGAAACTTTGGGATCACTTACTAATCTGTGTATCGTTGGGATATACGTGACCATTTATGCTAAAGTGTCTTCCCCCCCCGGAGCAGTTAGTTGCGTTTTCCTTTTCTGAGTTAGAACCGCCCCATTTACGACTAGAGACTCCGGACCGCTTCGAATGGATTCCTCTTGTTTTTCCCTACAACGAGACCGAGTTTCAAATTGCTGGGTGCACTGCTTCTGTTTCATTTAATTGTTTTAAATTTTTCATTATTTTAAAATGACTATGAGACGAGGGCTTTTCAGGTGGATGTCTTAATTTTCTCAGGAATGATTCTTCCCGTCGATACATTCAATATGAGGTCTCAGGTGTCACATTCGGTTCACCTCATCTCCAGATACAGTCTGTTGAAACCCCCTCCATGTTTCTATTGTCCCTTTTTGGGGGTGTTTACATTTATTCAAATCGTGATTATCTCGGATTTGGATAGTCCGATTGACTTAAGGTTAGTATCGTTCAACTCTGCTCGCGACCGCCTTTCTTCCTTGGACCAGATTGCCCTGCTCAAGATTTTTAGAAAGATTTAAATCTTGTTACACCAAAGAAGTATAACTTCTTACGTATGTACGTAAGTACACACACACTTGTTTTTGTTGTTGTTATTCTAAGCTAAATTTTAAGTTGTTTTTCTGTGAAATTTTCCCGTAGTAATTTCAAATATTTAGTAAATCTAGTTTGGTTTAACGAAGCAAAACTATTTCTTCAAAAAACTGTTTTAAATATGGAAATTAATGAAGTTTCATCTTTGCCTTATAATAATTTTAATTTTTTATTTTTTATTTTTAAGGCATACTTTAATGACTTAACCGTTCACTTTTTGTTTCCAAACCCAGTATGCTAATATTTTCAAGTTCGTGGCACAGTACAACAACAAAAAAAATGAATTCCTCAAAGCTATCTTAATCGTTTTCCTTAAGCAAATAGAAAGAAACAAGTGGAACAAAAAGTAACCTCATTTAAAATTCGTGTAATGTATTCCTTTTTTCTTTAATGATCTTCGAAACACAGTATGTAATTTGTTTTCTCTCAATCCTGCAACTGACATGAGTTACTCCTTGAGCGGTAGCTTTAGTACAATTGTATGCCTTATTTTTAAACGAAACGGAAAAAAAAAGAAGAGAAAAACTGAGGAGGGACAGAAAATAAGAAAAGTGATTCTAAAAAAATCTGCGATGAGATGTTGATGCGGAACACGCGTGGAAGATTTGATTCATGTTTTCATTTGTTTGCTTCATATTTACTTAAAACAAAGAAATATACAAATAAAAAATCAATTTCTACGTTTTCGTATCCTGATGGTTCTGAAATTTATTGCTGTGTTTTTGGTCGTAATTGAAACATAAAACAATTAAAAAATCCTTTTATATTTGGTACATATCGCCATGTACTAAATAATTATTTGCATTTTTTATGTAGCAAAATGGTCCATACAAAGCTAAACGGACTAAATTTTTAGAGTTTCTTATTTTGAGTATATTAAAACTGAAAAAAACCAGGGAATGAGTTTCGTAACTGTTTAGTATGTTTTTAAAACATGATGTAAAACAGATATTCTAAAAAATATTTTCCTTGGTAAAAATCTAAAATTCTCATATTCTCAAGTATTCCTTCGGAATGCAGTTAACTAATTTCCTGGTTAATTTTTTACCTAAAATGTTTTTAAAAACACATACTTTTTCTGTCTATGTCTAAATATCACACTTAATAGAATGAGAAAAAATGGGAGAATTTTATTTTAAATTCAAATTTTAAAACATTTTATTACCATTGTGGAGCACAAAAATTCATTCCTTAATGTTTTATTTTTGTAAGTACACTTGGCATGCCATGAAAAATGCTTCATTTTCCTCAGAAAAATTTTATCCTTCAGACTTTTTAAAAACAGTTGAGGCTTTTGTAGGAGGTCGATTGTGTATGTTCGTAAAATTTTAAGCATAGTGCAATCGGAAACCATACATTGCGAATAGGACAGAAATTGCTTGTCTGTTTTTAGACTATACTTATATTTTCATTTCTTCTCAAACAATAAACTGCACACTGTCATGTATAAGTGATTGTTTTCAATAATTCAGTGAATGAGATCAAATCTTAATCCTAGCAGTATGTTTTTCAGTCTTTTTCTATGATGAGTGACTGAATGAATATTACGTGAATGAATAACCTCGTACTATTCAACTACACGAGGGCTTTTAGTGACAAACCTGGCCATTTTGAACCATGGTCAAAAGACGAGGAAAAAATCCTGAGCTGGCACCTACTTCTCCTGACTTCCACCAATGACTACGCTTGAGTTTAGATATATTTAACTTGCTTCAACCCCATCGGAATAGTGGGTGTTCAGCGGTTCTGGGTTCAAAATCAATACACGTCAGCCACGAGTCCATGATCTTGAGTACTATGCTACCGCGGGTAATTTTTTTTTACAGTAGACTACACTTAAGTTACATATTGTAATGTAAAAAAATGGTGAAAAGTCTTTCAATAACAATTATTCCATTTGTTTGACAATTTCTAGGGCTATCAAAAAACACTAATTTTAACGATTCACGTGAAAAATAGTTCAGGTAACCTGTAGTCCAGAGGTTGCCAAAGTGATGTTTCGTGAGAAAATTTCGCTGGTCTCCTGAAAAATGTAGTATTCTTGATAATGACCCCCAGAAAATGAGGTACCCTTGGTTATGGCCCCTAGAAAATGTAGTAAATAACTAATACGCTTTCCTGGGTGAACATCAATGATAATTCTGATTCAATTCTCCACAACTTATTTATGTGAAACAGCCTTTTCATCTGTCACAGCCACATAAACATGGAACCGATCTCACTTGAAATAAAAGTTGCAGTAACACAACCTTGGATCCAAATATCCATAATCTTATTTCAAGTAAGCAGAAAGATCCATCTCACTAGCAATGTATAATGCTAAAGTTTTGATATCAAACCATTTTTAATTGCTTTGTTTTTACAGTTTTTATTTATTTTTGTTTATTGCATTATGGTCCATGCATAAAGCTTTCAAAATTTGCTTACAATTAATAGATTCATTTTATTGACTTCGTACATTTTATGTTTACTTAGATCACAATTTTGTTTTTATAAATTTATTTAAATTTTTTTAGTGGTCAGCGGGATTTAAGTTATGAATTTACTGCTCCGTAAGGTCAAAAAGTTTGGCGACCGTTGTTGCAGACAGTTGTGAATCTGTACCCTTTTGGTTATACATATCAAAATAAATGAATCTTTCCTGATATGAAAAATATTTCGAGTCTACGAAGAAATTGTTTAACAACTGAATACTCAGAACCGTGAAAGATTGAAAGTCACACATTATATCTCTGATTTTGCGGTACGAAAGTATAGCGATGCAAGCCCCAGGTTCGCTTTAAAGTTTTTATTTATCTTTTTATTAATATGTAATGACGCGAAATACTTATATTTTACGTTGTATTTTTTTTCTTTTTGTTGTAGAAATCGTTATATTTTATATCATACATATGCTGTTTATTTTTATGTTAAAAATATCTTTAAATGATGCAAAATTAATGTATAATAAAATAATAAATCTAAATTACTGATATCTGTTCTCTAGCTCTGCATGCCTTATTACGGAAATCAAATTGTTTAATAAAATGTCTTGTGTGGCATGCTGAATCATATTGGTTGATTACTTTCGCACGTTCACAGCTAAAAGGTAGCCAACTCTTGGTTTAAATCATTTTTGAAAAATTACTTTATTTTAAGATAAAATTTATTTTGATTTTTAATTCATCATGAATCTGATGAGGCTTTTCATTCCCATATAATAAAAATTGAATTCAAAAATAACATGTATTCCAAATATGTTACTATATTTTTGTTTATCTATGGCAGTGTTTTCATATGACTATATGGACATCAACCCCCAATTTTTATCTATATTACCACTGAAACCTAACTCACTAGCAATTAAGGTATTTCTGACAACTCTTTTGAAAAACCCATTCAGAGATTTATTCTATTATTGCCTAAACCTTTTTTTCGCATTTTAAACTTTTAAGGAAAAAACTAACTTGTCTAACATAAATAAAATGTAAATAAATCAGGCAATTTTTTCCTTATATGTTGTTTTTAGTTTCCAAATGTCATTTAAATACACAATCAAGCTTTTTTTTAACGAGAGGCAAATTGTGCAATAATCACAGTTTTTTGTAAATCTGAAAAGTGTCATAACTTTTAATGCAATTTGTAAGAGGCTAGATTTATAAGCAATGACATAAAACGTAGTAAACTTTCAGCTTTGGAAAAGTAGAAATCCATTATAGTGAATGACAAAAAGATTACTTCATATTGCAAAAAAAAAATATTATTCAGTTTCTGTAGATTTAAAATAGATAAATAAATGTAAATTTTTTAATATAAATTTAATTTCTAGAAAAGTGTTTTTAAAACAAACACATCCATTAAAATTACTTTTTGTGCATTAAATCAAAAATGAATCAACAAACATGCAAGTGATATTGAAAGAATATATGTGCACTTCTCTTCTTAAACGAAGCTCTGAATAAGACTTGTTCAAAAGTGTGCAAAATCAAGATATGTTTATATATATATAAATCATTATTTGCATATATTGCGGGGCGCATTTTTTTATTTCTTACTGATAGACAGAAATTATCACGCAGAGATAAAAGTAGTCTTGCCTTGAATGTTTATAATACCATGGCTTCTGTCGAAAGATTCTTAAATATATTAGGTTAGTGGGAAAGAAATCCATTATATTTGCATGAAATTCAAGATATTATTTAACATGTTTCGGATTTTCTGATTTCGCACCGTTTTGTTGCATAATTTGATACCATTTTAAAGGTAGCTTCATAATGTCTCTCTAATAAAGTCTTCATCCCTATTGGCGAAAAACTCTAGTAATCGGTTTTCACGACCTTCTCTTGATCTCAATTTCTTATAACTCAGGAAGTTTTGCAATGCAATAAAAATGTGGTAATCGCTTCGTGCCAGGTCCAGAATGTATGGTGAATGCATTAAAACTTCCCAACCCAGCTCCCAGAGGTTCTAGCGAGTCACTACAGAAGTGTGTGGCCTGACGTTGTCCTGATGGAACACAACACTTCTTCTGTTGGCCAATTCTGGTCGTTTCTGGTCAATCGCTAGCTTCAAACGGTCCAGTTGTTGACACTGGAGCTCTGAATTTAGTGCTTGTCTATACGGAAGCAACGCATAATTAATTATTCCTTTCCAGTCCCACCAAATGCACAGTAGAACCTTTCTTTCCTTTAGTCCTGGTTTGGTCACCGCTTGAGCTGCTTCACCGCGCTTTGACTACAATCGTTTTCACACAATATTATCGTATGTGACCGATTTCGCATGCTCAGTCAACATCCGCTTAAGAAATGGGTCAATTTAATTCCGTTTGGCCAAGGCTTCGCAGATGGAAATTCGATCCATCATGTTTTTGGGGTGTTAATTAGTGTTGCACCCAAACATTGAGCTTCGTTTTGAATCCAACTTTGCGAAAATGATTTTAAACTGTGCTATGTTTAATGTTTGGCTGTTGGGCGATGCTACGACTACAAACATTACGGTCAACTTCGATTATTTCTGTAATTTTATCGACATTTTCGACGATGGGTCTGCCATTGCTAGCTGCATATTTAACATCAAACAATGCCTAAACGGAATTGACGAAACCAAAATTGCACGTACTTAGCTGTAATAGTATCGGCACCGTAAACACCGTGTACAAGTACAGTCGCCTGGCTTGCATTTTTGCCTTTATTAAAGAAAAACTGTGAAATGCACCTAATTTTCTCTTTGCTGACTTTCATTTTTAACACCTTGTAACTCGCAGCTGTATGGACCAAACAAAAAACAGTAAAATAATTTTTTTAGGGCGAAATCTCACCTTGACAATGAGCATAAATTTGAAATTGTTTTTTTCGATACTTCACGATATATCGACACTACAGCCATCTACCGAAAAAAGTAATGGATTTCTTTTTCCCCAACCTAATATATTTTCGTTGTACTTCCGAACATTGTTACTTTTACAAATTCTCTTGAAAACATGTGTTGTCTTTTTTTTTTTTTTTGCTTTTGGCTATTTTACCCAACTTTTTAATAATTCTATATTGCTAAATATAAGATTAAAAATTTGTTGATTCTCTGCAGTTTAGATTATTAATGTATCAGCTATTACTTCACGAGAGAGTGAGAAAAAGAATGAAAAAAAATTACTGACATGTACTTTACAACCATAAAAATACTACAAAGCTAAATTAAATTTTTACATCAATAAAATAGAATTTGATAGATTTATTTTAACCTCATTTACGTTGAAACTTCTGAAACTTTTTTCGCGAAGAATATTTTTTATAACAAATATTATTTTCTCATTTACTTTAGATAACGTAAAAATAAATTCCAACATTTAACCATAATTTTCACGATCAGAAAAAATAAATTAAAATAATACAAAATGCATTATTTTTTTACTCGCTTATAGTTTACAGAAGTAAAATTTATTCTCATTAATAAGCTGTTAATGTATGTGTCGAAGTCGATGTTTACAGCAATTACTTAAATGAAAACTAATTCAATTTTTTCATCTCCCCTTTCAAGAAATGTTTATCAAAAAAATAAAATAGTCTACTAAATTATCACGTTTGAATTTCCATCTCCGTTTTCCCTATTAATTAATAACTTTTTTTCCTAGCTGTTACTGATGATTAATACTCTTAGTTATTTACATTTTATTAATTTCATTTGCCTTTTTTTCCTCTTCTGAATAAAATTTGTGTTTTTAAAACTGTTTATCATGTAGCTCTTAATCATTGTCTGTTTGAAAAATGTGTTTCAGTTTCATTAGGTTCGACGCAAATCTCTAATCTAATAAAATTTTAAAGGAAAATTTAATTTATAAAATGAGAATGAATACTCAATTGTTTAAGTTAAAATGCATACAAATATTTATGCCTGAAAATCTTAAGCTAAAAATGATATAGGTGTAAGTGACTCCAAATTGGTACTGTAACGAAAATTCATTCATAAAAACAATAATTTTAATTTTGCGTAAAAAAAATTACATTGGACGAATAATATATTTCAGTATAATTGGTATGCTTTTACGTATATTTGTGTCATTCCTCCTCCTAAAAATACTGTAGAATGTGCTTTGTAATCTAAATCCTGAAAGTATATATGTGTGTATGATGCAAATATATTACTATATTTATGGAAAATTTATTTCTTAATTGAAATTAATAAAAAAAGTTACTTGTTTTAAAATATGATTCTAAAATGAACAGCCAAACTCTTAATAATACATTTTATTTTCTTAACATCATTGATCCATATATTTATGTTTTATGAGAACTCGCCCGAAGTGCTCGTACAAAAAATTTTCAATTACATGTATACTTATATTTACTTCGAATCAAGAAAATATGATATTAAAAAGTTAAAACTGGCTTTAAAATTTTTATTTTCTTTTAATATACATAGTTTAAGTGTTATAGTTAAGTGTTAAAATTCCTTTTATAGTTGGATTGTGTTTTCATATAATCGTGGAAATACTAAAGTGAGAATAAACATTTGTATAGCATTTTCTGGTGTACGGATTACAAAAATATACACTGCTGAGCAAAACTTAAGCAACAGATTTTTTTTTCATATCTGTAATTGAAATCATCTGAGAGACTTGAAATTGAGAAATGAAAGACATAATTTTGTACTTAAAATGACGAAAGTATAGATGCGTAAAAATGAATACAGGGAATATAGTATGGAATCAAACAAAATAATGATTTATTGAACTAAGAGTATCACTACGTACGAGATGTGGACACATGTCTGTCGAAGGGGAAGAACAACAAGCAGATGTTATTTAGTAAGGGATATGCCCTCCCTTTACTGCAATCGTTGCTGAGCACCGTCGCTTCATACTTAGCACCAGATTGACAGTTAGTTCTTGAAGTAAAAGTGTTAACTCCTCAATCAGTATTTGTTTCAGTTGTTGGCTGTTCCTCAGAGGATGTAATCGTACCGCACAAGACGTCTCCCCAAAGCATCCCACACATATTGCATGGGATATATATATCTGGGGAGAATGCTGGTCAATCCATTCGAGTGATCTTCACTTCCCGGTAGCTTGAACATCAGAAGTGCAGTGTGATCATGCATTGCCATCCATAAAAACGAAGTCAGGTTTAATAGCACCTCAAAACAGATGCACATGGGTAAGGATCATCTCCTTACATCGTTTATAGAACCTTCTTCAAAAGCGTTGAACGCAGTCCAACCACTCAGCATAATGCTTCTCTAGACAACTCCAGGGCAACAGTAACGGTCTCTTTCCGTGATGTGACTGAGATGAAACCATGCTCCGACCTCTCGCCAAATCAACTGGCGTTGAGAACCATTCTTGGCAATGAAACTCCACTCATCCGTAAAGAGAACAGGGTTTGATTGATAAGATGTTCCGTTTTTGTGCTCCTTACACCCCTCTAAACGGTGGCATCGATGACTAACTTTCAAAGGAACGCAGTGTTGTAGAAGTCAGGTAATTTGGTCACCTATGAAAAGGTGTCTGGTCACAATAAACCGTGACTCTTTCCGCCATGTTGCTGAGAAATGGGTCTTAAGGACCCATTTCTCAGCAACATGTCTCTTATAGGTCTCTTTTCATCTAAAAAAAGTTTTAAGGTTCTTCATTGTAGGATGTTTTTTCCATTTGTTTTAAGTGAAATCCTAGTCATATAATAACTTTCAGTGGCGTACACAGATATATTTTATGGAGGGGGATTGACGTTCACAAAAACACGTAGACGATCTCTCTCGTCGAGGGGTATTCTCTTTAGTAAAAATTAAAAAAACTAGTTTTTCTATTTGAGGTAATTTCCGACCACCAACCGTTTTGAATGCCAGTGATAACGTTTAACTTAAAGAAAGGAAAGCTATACATCTAACTCTCTATATCAGTATCAATCCATCAATATCTAGCACACACACATATTTATATATATAATTTCATTTTTCTCAAAAGCATATTTATTTTTTACATCACGTTTAAAAAATTCCTTTTTCTAGTTAATGTACTCAGAAATTATTTTTTTCCCTCAGGAAATAAATTTCAATTCCAATTAATTGAAGAGTGTTGACGGGAAATGAGGGCCACGTTATTAGTTTCATAAGAACTCCAACTTGAAATAAGTTCTCCTATTTTAAGTAAAATAATTAAAAAAAACTTTAGTGAGACAGATTTGTAGTACTCCGGAGATATCTATCTAAGAAATATCATCAATTAGGATGATGAGAAAGAATAAAAATATTTTTTTTTTCCTGGGAACAAAAGGCTGTTCGCTTCAGAGCAAAATTAAATTGTCATAATCATCAAGAGAACTACATTTTTTATTTAAAAAACTACTTTCTTTTAAAAAAAATTAAACTGGCATGTTATTTTTTTAACTTAATGGAAAAAATAGAATAATGCAAGATTGTTTTCATTTAAGCGCTCTTGTATTTCCAGAGGAGTAAAGCTGCTTAAATTTTTTATTTTTTTGTTTTATTTTCACAAATTTCAATACGTAGTATATTTAATATGTAATGTTTATTATTTAATTTTTAAAAGCTTATGTATATTTATTTTATTTGACAAAAATATACTTTTATACTTTTTAGTTTCCAATTGGAATTTAAATCACTAGTCTTATTTGAACATAAGAATATGCCAAACATGTAGAGGAAGCACGGAAATGACTAATACAAATACATAAGAACTTACAAAAAGTTCTTATGTGAAAAGAACATACACATGATTGGAAAATAAAATAAGAATGCAAGATGTGTGAAACTATTTTTAGCATGAATAATAATTTTGCTGATTAATGGCAACTGCTCGTAATAATGTTCAAGAATAATTTTCCTCAATAATGTATTATTCGTGAGGTTTTTTTTATAGCAAAAATAAAGAGAGAAATACATTTTCATCTTCTGTTTTTCAATTCCTACACTATTAACTCACACTCTCTCTATATTTATTTATTTATTTTTTATTTATTTATCTTGGTGGAATTTTCAATCGTTAATAAAATACATTTTAAAGTGCTCAATTGAGCTGAAATTTAATATACATGATCATTTTGGATGTTAATACAATAATTTAAATATAATTAATAAAAATTAATTGATTAAAACTAATTATTTAAAGAATTACATATACAGCCACGTTGGCGACTTGTGTCAAAACTTGAAAACGTTTTTTTCTCACGTTTTAAGGCATTCAGTTGAACTGCAATTTTATACAAACGATTGTTTTGGATGACAATACTATACTTTAATGATAATTAATAAAAATTAATTACCACTTAATATTGTGATTCTGTCATATGTATATACATATTTATATTAATTGTAACTATTTAATAAAAAGAAGCTAAAATAAAATGTTTCCTTATTGATCTAAGTAGGAATTGACTTAAATTTTTTTTTTAATATTATTTACTAGCTGGTATACCCGTTCTTCGCACGGGTGAACTGAAAAATTAAACAACACAGATTGAAGGAAAAAGAAGTTTTTAATGAGTTAATTTTATGTGAATTGAAAATTAAACAAAAAAAGCTTTTTGCATATCTCAGCTATACAAAAAAAGAAAAAAAAAAACACATTTGTTAAATTTTAACTATGTAGATCTAATAGCCGATAAAAAGGATTTTTTAAATTTATAATTCCTCGTAACACTCTTGAGGGTCGATTTTTCAAAATACCTCCCTAAGCTGATCTCTGCTCAGCAAAAGTAACACATTCTTAAAAGTTTTGCGTAATGAAAGCTTAAAGTAGTGTAAATAATTTATTTCTGAAAGTGTAATACATTAATATTATTTTCTGTTGTATTTATTTTATTTTAAAATTGTAATATTCGCAAGCAACGCCGTTTCTTAAATTATAATGGCGAAATGTTAACGATAGAGTCAAGTTGGCAAATGGCTAGCTACTTTTCCTAGCTCGAGCTTTATTAGAGCTTTGTAAGACCGGCCGTGTAGGGGCACGATGCACGTTAATACTTTATCTAACCGCATTATGATTTACTGCAGTTTTTTTCATACAGTATTTTTTTTATCACTACATTTAAAATTAAGGGATATACATAAACAAAATACTCCATTTTAGAAAATTTAATCCATTAGAGCTAATAAATTAATTAAAGATTCCACAGAAAAATTAATGATGTACATCGTTCACTTAAAATAAGTAGTCAAATCATTTTCCAAGGTCTTCATTAACAGACAAAACCATAAGACACTTAAATTTTGACATTAACTATTTTTTTGCGCCAAAAATAATAATCTTTGCAATCCGCTGAAAACGCAATATCTGCTACAAAACTTTTTCGCCCCTTCCCCACTAAAATACTCATCATAGAACCAGTGCTGCCATATATCTTGGAAGAGTGGATTTCAAAGAATATTGAAGCTAAGTATTGGTAGAATATTCCTGCTAAGTTGGTGTGGTGTGGTAGTTAGGAGAAGGGGATGCCAGCTCAAGTGTCGTTCCCGTCACTTGACCATTGTTCAAAATTACATGGTCCGTCTCCAAAAGCCCTCGTGTAGCTGAACAGTGCGACGTAAATATTCACTCACTCACTGCAAAAAATACAGTGCAGTAGTTATAATTAGTTTTATACTTAAAAATGCAATGTCTGCATATTCAATTAAAATTACAGCGTTATAATTAACTACTAACCACAAAAAAAATTACGAAAGTTTGTCCAAATGATGTAGTGTGAAAGAGGAAGTTTATTTACTTTAAGTACCAGAAGTGATAAAAGTAGTTATTTTGAAAATAGATCAACTTCTTACTACCAAATGTGCATAATAAAATCATAAAAAAAACATTAAAATAAAGAAAGATTTATAACAACCTCTCCCTTCAAAACTTAGTTTTTTTCTGAAACAAAAAATAGTCATCATTCTGATCACAGGAATTAATTAGAAGCGATTCCCTTGCGCAGCCAAAAAACAAAAAGAGTTTTTCACAAACATAAGATAGATATATGCTGACGTGGGCTTTTTTGCTTGCAGATGGCAGAATTTTTTCCTTCTTACTTGACAAATAGCGTTATATTTTGGACACTTTTTACAAATTTTTATAAATTATAGCCTATGGTATAAATTATAGCCTATGTGTTATTCTGATGTATAAGCTATATTACTGTAAAGTTTCATTAAAATCCATTAAGTTGTTTTTGCGTGAAAGACCCACAAAGATTTTCACAAACTTTCACATTTATAATATGTATTAGATAACAAATACTCTGGTTGAAAATATTTAAAATATTGTTACAAGTTTTGTGTAATGAATTTTTAAAATAGTGTACGTAATTTATATATGGATGTGGAATATGTTAATATTACTCTTTATTATTTTTGTTTTATGCTAAAATTGTAATATTTGCAACCGACATCGTTCCTTAAATTATAAAGGTGATTCAATGGAAACTTGGCAAAGTGATGACGATAGAGCCAAGTTGGCATCATTTTTGACTATAATTTTGGCTTGTTGGTGACTGTTTATGGCGAGTTGGAGACCGTATCAATGTGTGCTTTTGGAAATTACTTAAGAAATGTATATATATCCCATTCTATGACATCGGTGGATTTTTCAAGTATCTGAGCAGACTATAAACAAGTAATATAAAAAAATTAAGTTAATTCCTACTTAGATCAACAAAGAAATATTTTATTTTAGCTACTTTTTGTTAAATAGTTACAATTAATATAAATGTGTATATACATATGACAGAATAACAACATTAAGTGGTAACTAATCTTTATTAATTATCATTAAAGTATCATATTATCATCCTAAACAATCGTGTTTTTAAAATTTCAGTGCAACTGAATGCTTTAAAATGTGAAAAAAAATCTTTTAAAGTGTTGACCCAATTCACTAAAATTGAAACCGACGTGGCTGTATCTGTAATTCTTTAAATAATTAGCTTCAATCAATTAATTTTAATTAATTATAAATACGTTATTGTATTTTTAGCCAAAACAATAGTGTATAGAAAATTTCAGCTCAAATGAGCGCTTTAAAATGGGAGAAAGAAACCTTTTCAAGTATTGATACAAATCGCTAAAATGGTCGTTATGTCACCAAAAATGATGCCAAAGTGACTATATTTGTAATTCTTTGAATAATTAGTTTTAATCGATTTTTTTATTAATTATAATTAAATTACTGTATTGCCATCCAAAATAATAATGTATATAAAATTTCATCTCAATTGAACGCTTTAAAATGTATTTTATTAACGATTAAAATTTCCAACAAGATAAATTGATAAATATATAGAGAGTGAGCTAAGTTAAGGAATTGAATAAGGAGTCACTCTGAATTAGTATTGCTTTGACCGTTGAATAGTTAGTATTGTTTTGAGTAGGTGAAGCGTTGCTTCGATCGAGCAATTGCCTGCGAATATATTACGTATTTGTATTTTAGACACTAACGGCTGTACTGTGTTAGTACTTGGTAAAACCCCCATCAGTATAGAGGGCTCTGCTTGTAAAAAATGCTTTGTTGACACCAGAGATCTTGTGTACGTGACCGAGTGCAGACACACGCCATATTCCATTAAACTTATTATTTAATCTTACACTTGTCTTCGATGATTTATTGAATTTAATCGAGTCTAATGATTGTGATGATATGAACGTTGATTCACATAAAAGCATTCTACCACTGATTAACTGAACCACCCATGATAGTAACAGTATTAAAGAGTGTTTATTTTCCAGGTATAGAAGTTTAAGTTGGCATTACTTTCCAAGATGGCGACAGATTTATCAGCTGTCAAGTGATTTATTCTCAGTTTGGTTTGGCAATTCATCAAAACGATCACCAAGCAAGGCGTAGATTCGTCGAATGGGCCCAAAACGAGATTGCCGTTGTTCCCGATTTTCATAAGCGAATTTTGTTTAGCGATGAAGCGCACTTCTGGTTGAATGGCTACGTCAACAAACAAAACTGCCGCATTTGCAGTGAAGCTAATCCACAAGTGTATGTCGAAACACCGTTACATCCAGAAAAACTGACTGTTTGGTGCGCTTTATGGGCTGGTGGAATCCTTCTTCAAAAACGATTAAGGTCACAACGTTACAGTCAATGGTGATCGGTATAGAGCCATGATTACTAACTTTTTCATTCCTGAATTGAACAATCAAGATGTCCAGGAGCTGTGATTCCAACAAGACGGCGCAACATGTCACACAGCTCATACCTCAATCGACTTATTGAAAGACACGTTGGGTGACCGCCTAATTTCACGTTTTGGACCTGTGAATTGGCCTCCAAGATCTTGTGATTTAACACCGCTAGACTATTTTCTGTGGGGCTATGTAAAGTCATTGGTCTATGCGGATAAGCCACAAACGCTTGACCATTTGGAAGACAACATTCGCCGTGTTATTGCCGATATACGGCCACAAATGTTGGAAAAAGTCATCGAAAATTGGACGTCCAGATTGGACTACATCCGAGCCAGCCGTGGCAGTCATATGCCAGAAATCATATTTAAAATGTAATGCCACAAGACTATCTTTCGAATAAAAAAAAATCATGTCAATGGAATAATACATCGTTGTTTTATTGCAATTTAAAGTTTTATACCTCTCAAAAAAACACCCTTTACATACATTCATCAGACACTAATATTAACGTTGTACATATCCAGATATAAATTATTTACTTTTTTTGATGACTGAGTTTATTTGTCCACTTTTTGACAGATGTGAGCGTTGCTTTAGTGACGTACAGGGTCTTTATCTTTTCTGAAGCCATGCCGATTCTATCCTTGGCCAGATAATGCGTCTTCTCCGGTTCTGTCGTTGATCCATTAAGGTACGCATTACCCTAGAAATTTCATATTTACCAAGTATTCTTTTTTTTTTTTTTGCGGTTACTATCATTAAGAAGCTTGCCACTAAATTTCTGATCTGTTAACAAATTAACTTTTAAGATATTTGAAGATTTCGGAGCTATGGTTTTGGTTTCACTTTCATTTTAAAATCATTTTTCCACTCTTAAATTGAATTAATTCAAAATAATTTTGAACACAAGAGTGTGAAAAATGTATTCTAATTTTCATTCCTAAAATCATTTCTGCTTAATTATGTTTTGAGTTATTGAATTCTTATATTTAATGAATTTAAATTGATTGCAAGGCCAATTTTTGCTTTAAAAATAGTTTATATAACTTAAAACCTTTAACTTTAGTTTTCTCCTGTTGAGAAAATTTCATTTCCGAAACGTTATCAGGTTGTTGTGAGAGACAATATTTAGAAGAGATGGAATAATACTGAAAATGATGTATCTAAAAATCAATCCTCAGCAGATACTGCAATTATACTTTCGAATACAAGTATTCTGAATTCAAGTATTGTAGATAAAACTGAATACTGCCTTGATGTAACAAAGTACATTATAATAAACATGTTTTAGTTCTATAATTTTTAGTATTTTGAAGTCACACACAGCAAGAGCTGAAACTTCCTAAACTGCCAGATTTAAAACTGAAAAAAAAATTAAATTTTGTGATGAAACCTGGCTATAATTAGCATAAGTTAGTGTCATGATTATTTTGTACATAAATGTGTTTCAAAACTTTTGTGAAATCATTTAAGATTAAGCCGAATAACCTGTCTTCGTAACAAATGCTATCAATATTATGCAAAAATATACTTTGAATTTAAAAAAAAATGTTTTCAGTCATATGTAATTAAGGTAATATTTTAATGTAGAACATACATTGGAAAAAAATTAAAAATTAGAGCTTTAAGGCAGTGTTTCTCAAACTTTCAACATTTGCGACCCACTATTTTTTTTATTGAAAACAATTATAAAATCCCCGTGCACCACAAAGTATCACACGGGGCTTACAGAAGTAAGTATTAAACACACATTCAAGGGAAATAAACAATTAAAAAAATGAAGTTAAGAAGGATTACAAACAGTTACGACAAATTTACAGAAATTTTTGAAAGCACTTCTGGTAGAAAGAAGTTGGTGAAAATTCGGTGGTCAATCAATGTTAAGTCTCTTGAACGCCAGTCTTATGATCTTTCTCTCTCTGACATACTTGGAACACAGAAGAATTACATGTTCCACATTTTCCTCGCCACCAATATTACAGTCACAGAAAGACGAAGGAACTAAATTAAATTTGTTCAGGTAGCTTTTGAAATTACCATGACCAGTGAGAAATTGGGTTAATTTGTAGTTAGTGTAAAAATGATGACATGATAGTCTCTTATTAATGGTGGGAAAAATTTCTTTGTTATGCTCCCCTTATTAGAAATGAGATATTCTTGGTTCCAAGACTTCATTCTTTCATTCGTGATCTTCTTGTAAAACGATTTAGGAATATTAACGTCAATGTCAATTTTGCGCTTGGTTGCAGCTTTTGCAAGCCAATCGGCTCGCTCATTTCCAAGAACGCCCGTGTGTCCGCGAACAAATGCAAAATCTATTGAGATGTTTTTATCTCTTAGGCTTTTAAGTTGCTTCTGGATCTCGACGATTATATTGTTAGATGAAGAAATACATTTAAGAGAATCCAAGGAGGAAAGAGAGTCAGTACAGATGAGGTATTCTGAGATGACACTATTTTGCTCAGTGATCCATTTAACGGCGAAATTTAAACATAAAAGTTCAGCTACAAAAACTGTGCATTCATCACGAATTCTAAATTGAAAATTCTCGGATTCAACACCACTCCTGAACACAACAAATGTTAAACCAACTCTTCCATCAATTTTACTGCCATCAGTATAGCAAATAACAGGGAAATCTTTTGTGCTCTTGTCACTAAATTGAACAATATTGATGGCATTCCTCTCTGAAGGATGAGGGATAAAAAATGGAGATCGAATACAATCATAATTAGAGATGGAAGAAGCAGAGAAATTTTCCCTAAAAGCAATATCATGAAGAATAGTAATGTCGATTGGATTTACTATTCAATCATCATTTTCATCGCGCCCCTCGTCGTACAATAACAATATATTGAATTTAATAATAATATACTTTGACACTAAAACTACAGTGTGTGCGACTTTAACCTTTTAAGTGCCTTTTGCGTACATAAGCGTCTCGCTATGCTCGCTATGCGTTAAATACCCCGGACTTATATATACGTCTTTTCGAAGTACGATCTTTCTGTGCACTGCTATCCATGAAATTATTTCGAAGGTTTTGGAATTGAATAAAATGATTGCGGCATTGTTTGCGAAGGATTAACTTATTTCAGAGAATTTGCATATTTTTATTCCTTTTCTTCCCTTCCCCCTCAATACACCACATGTGCGGGCTTATGTGGAAAATGGTGGCATAGAGGAGTGAATCGCGTAACTTTTAATTGGTAGTTAAGGGAATAATTATAAATCGCACAAATCAGTGGCGTAACGGAGAATACTGGCCCCCTCCCCCTACAAAATCAAGATTTGAGCCTTAAGCTCAAATACGTACAGGGCGTCAGTCAGGTATCCGGCCCTCTAGAATAACTGTCCCCCCGCAATTAGGGGATTCCGGGAGTGTACGTTACGCTTCGGGTACAAATCACCAAGAAACATGTTAAATTTTGTGTATAGTGACAAGTGTGTATATAACAAGTTTGTATATGGGCTTGTCATATATAGTGTACACTGGTGTGCAAAAATTAAGAACGAGACGGTTTTTTCAATATAACTTTATACAAAAGCTTTCCAAATCAACACATTTAATACCGTAAGATCCCCAAATATGTAAGCGTCAGAGGAATAAAAAGAAGCATTGAAAATTGATTGATTGATTGATTGTAAGTCAACACTTACTAAAAATAAATCAGAGGGATAAAAAGAAGCTTGATTGAAAAAGTAGCATGGAGTGCAATGCGATTGAAGGCCGAAACATCCCTGTGATGGGTGTCCAGCAAGAAACAACCGGTCTATAGTAGGGGATATGATCTATCCTGACTGCTAGGCAGGTTTCACAGCGTCTGCCATGCTGAGAATGAGGGTGTCAATGAGTTGTTGAGGCATTGCTGCCCATTCGTCTTGCAGCGCCAATCGAAGCTCCCGAATCGTTACTGGTAATAAGGTACGAGCTGCCAAGCGTCTGTCTAGAAAATCCTATACATGCTCTATCGGATTGAGATCCGGAGATCGTGCCGGCCAATCAATACGTTCAATATCCTCACTCTCTAAGAGCTGTTCGGCAGCTACTGTGCGACATGGTGCATTGTCGTCCATGAAAAGGAACTGCAGACCCATAGCGCCTCTAAAAAGACGCACATATGGAAGAAGAATCTCGTTACAATAACGGGTCCCGTTGACTGAACCTGCGTCGAAGATGTGAAGGTCTGTACGACTACCAAGCATGATGCCTCTCCAAACGAGAACACCGCGACCTCCATACCTGTCCCTTTCAATGATGTTCGAGGGATGATTGCGGCTTCCCCGCTCTATCCAGATGAGTATGCGATGAGAATCGCTACTCAAACTGAATCTGCTCTCATCTGTAAAGAGTACTCGTCCCCATTCATTGTTCTCCGATGGGCAAGCGTTAAAGGTATACACCGTACAGGGCGTCGTGCAAACAGACCACCACCGTGCAGTTTTCTGGCCACGGTAAAACGCGATATCGGTTGTCCAGTCACCTGTGTCGTGTGTCTAGCGATTTCTCCCGCTGTCTGTCGCCTGTTTCTTCTGGCCTGTAAGACAATGTACCGGTCATCTGTGGGTGTGGTTCCTCGTGGACGACCACTACTGAACCCCCCGATAGCTGTTCCTGTAGTTTGAAATTGTCTCCAAAGTCGTGAAACGATGCTGCGAGCAATTCCGAAATCTGCAGCCACACTTGTCACACTGCGGCCTTCCTCCAACTTCCCAATGATTCGACCTCGGGTAAAATCATCCAGATGTCGTCTAACAGATTGATTATTCGCCATTTCTCGCTGAGGCAGCAACTCGGTGTGATTTTAACTGCTATACGGCGTGCAATCTCTTTGCCAGAAATACTGATCTTACACCGACAACATGCTTTATACTACTCAGACACTCCCCCATTACGTCTACCTGCATACCTACGCATGTGCTACCGTACATCACCTTACTTAATCTCCTGATTGGTCTTTCTGTCCGCTCCTCCTCTTCGTTCAGCTGATATGCTAATTTTTCCACTTCGTCCTTAATTTTTGCACAGCAGTGTATATGACAAGCCCATGAAGTCACTAGTATTTATTAAGCTTGCTCTTAACTTAGTGATAAATTAATTATCAAATACATTGAGCAGTACTGATACAATTATAAGTTATTTTATTACATCAGAATATATTGTATTTGTTTACTTTCAGTAAATTAACAATTATTTTAAATTATCTTTTGTTTTCGACTTTTGAATACTCTCGCGCCCCCCCCTTGTAGGGTTATCCCGCCCCTTTGTGGGGAGCACCTCCCACAGTTTGATAAACGCTGTTTTACGGGTATTATAAATTTTCGTGTTTATGCCTTTACTAACTTTAAATGCGTTTTTCTCAGACTTTCAGTTTTGAAGGTAAAGTCCTTTCTAATCCCTAAGTCTTTTTTTATGTTCATCATAGGGCCTTGAAACTTTTTAAATATATTCCCAAACGTATATTCTATAAAAGTCACTATTGAGTTAGAGCTGAAATCTAAAATTATTTTTTAAAAAAATGTTGAAATTACTATTTTAAAAAATGTGTTTTTTTTCAGGTTTTTCTAGAAAAATAATTATTAAAATTCAACAAATGAATAGATTTTTAAATCCATGCTAATTTTTGTTTGTAATTATTTAAAAAAATAAATAACTTAAAAAGACTAAAAAATTTTAAAAAGTGAGCATTTTATAAAAGTTTGAAAAAAAATTCAAACCTTCCTAATTTTTTAAAATTGTAAGACAATGACTAGTCAAAATGAGCTTTAATTTCTTCTGTCTATTTCTCAATCTCTTTCATCAAAGGAGACTCACTGTGTTCCTATCCGGTCACTCTCGCTCCTTGGATCGAATGGCGCTCCCTGCGACTGGCTTGAATGAAGGCCTCCAATTCCACAGAATACAAGAGGGCAGATCTCAGGTCTTGTGCTTATGCCATTCTTACAACCTTCTGGATATCTGGTTCTTTCAGTCCGTCTACGAAGTGCAGTTTGGAAATAATTTCTCACACATTAACTAGGTATTTAGTAAAAGCCATGTTTGCGAGTTTTCCTTCGGAGACATGCTCCTGCAAACTTTCTCCGGTTTACTGGTGTTTTGTCTTCATCTTCAGGCATCCATAGTCTTCAACGTATTTCTGGCCAAACTGAAGATCCAGGGCATTGTAGAGGGTGCTTAAATTAAGCCGCTCAGTGTCGGGAAGGGTTTTGCCGTACGCAATAGCTTCTCTAAGGGATGATATCAGCTGACAGGCTTTGATCTCGTCAGTTTATCCGTTTTTTTAAAAAATATAACAAATAGTGTCTTGTATACATCCCAGTTGATTTTTCCGTCATAGGGGGACAGTTTCACCGACACTGGAGAGGCAGGCGCATACACAAACTTGCTTTCGCGTTCTTCTTTTTACCAAAAGCTAGAAACTTCAATTCAAGATTTTCTACTCGCTGTGACATAAGGCTAAAATTCTAAATCAGTTCTTCCATTTTTTCAATGATTATCTCTTTAATCCTTTCTACTTCATCCTCTTTTTTCTTTTCCACTTTTTTCTTCCGCACTGTTGCTTTTATTTTCTAGAGTATTCTGTTGATCCTCCTGACATTTCTATATGATCTCCTTTAACTCATTCTTTGTCTTTTCTGGGATTCTCTGAATCTTCCAGACATTTGTGCATTTCCTCCTGGAGTTTCTACATTTTCTTCATAGTCTCTTTTTTGTCAACAAAGCCTTCGGTTGCTAATCCATCGCTCTTGTTATTAGCATAAAGTCCCAACTTCTGACGCCAAACTGCTACGCAGATCTGTGTTCGAGGATTTTAAGCAATCAGTCTCAAGCGGCAAAACATTTTTTTTAAAAAATAGATGAGAATTTATTGTCCAAAAATAATCCTTGAAATACAGGATGCAGCAGTAAAATTTGCCGAATAAATCTCACGTCTTCACTTTTACGATCTATGTGAGAAAAATACAGTGTTCCGAAAAAATTCCTATCTTTTGCAATCTTTAATGGTTATATTATGGCTTTGCAATGTTTAGTTAGAATATTCCTTAAAATCATACTGCTTGGATTAACCACAACAAATACAAAGCATATGGAAGCATAGTCACTTTTACATAGTGTTAAAGCTCTCAGAATTTCTAAATAAAAATTAATGTACTGTGCATACAGTTAGTGTAACTGAATTGTTCTTCAGAATAATTTTTATTTGAATTTCCATGCTTCTTTCAATGTTCATTTGCTTGTTTAAAATATTCCTGGAATCTTTTCTAGAAAGATACTTTAGCAATTTATGCCGTATTCTTCATATTTTCTCTAAATTTAAGAATCTTTGCATTTATAAATATATCCAGACTTTGCAACTTTGCATTTAAAATTCAGCAAGAGCTGTTTCAAGTAAGTAGGTTGAATGTTTCACCTGTGGTAACGTTAAGTTTGTAAAGAGAAGTTTTCAACGATAATATATGTAGAGGGATTACCATAAAACAAATACCAACTTTCTTCAGCCATTTTTCATGAAGTCTTCTTCTGGCTTTGTTACATACGTGGCAAAAAATTAGTACATAAAACGCGTTATTCACAGTCATGCTGTTTCGAATGAATTATTTGGCAGATGCAAGCAATGTTTTATTGAGTTGGGGATATGGACGCTACTTAGATCTCAATCAAAACTTGTGCGGCCATGACGATACGCTTGTATCATTTGAACACCGGGGACTTTTAAATCTTTTTCTTCCATATATCTTTTATTTAACATCTGAAAAGAACAGAACGAATTTTTTTCGCAAAATATAAAATGTAATGCTTGGTATTCCATACAAAACAACGTTTCTAAGTCCAACAATATGGAAATCTGAAATATTCAATGGCGATGACTAAATAAATAAGCGATTGTCTCTCCACCATCTCAACTAGAGAAACGAAAAACACAAAAATATATTTGGATCTGCAATAATTATAGAGCCACCTGAGAGTAAATTCTGAAGGCTTTTTGATTCGAACTTGTATTATCCTAGAAACTTCAATTTTAAATCTACTAAAAAGCTTCTCATAAATAAATCATGTCACTGTAGAAAAAAAAAAGTTTATCGCTTTAGAAAATTCAAGTTTAAATCGTCTGAGTCAATAACAACGGGTTTCCCAATAACAACTTTCTTTCTCTTGGCATTTATTTTTTAAGAGCCAATATATTTAGTACTTTAAATAAATAGGTTTGGGCTTTCAAAACAGTTTTGCAATAGGAATTTAAAGATAAGATGCAAGTCTGAGATCAGGAAAAAATCCTTTTGTGAGTGTTTAAATAATGATGATGCAAATGGATATTAAGTAAGTACTTTTCTATGGGCTTGCTGTTTCGTTTCGTACTTAAACTTATAAGAGGATAACTTCAACATTTTCTATTTGGAACTTAAAGATTTTTTGATTGCTTAGAAAGGAAACCTCTTAAAATTATTTCTTTTTGAGTAAAAAGGAATTTGTCCTTTTCCGTTATTTCTAAGTTCCTTGCGAAAACTTGAGAAAATGCAGATTAAGTAAAATAAACTTTGATTAAAATTTTTTGGAAGCTACATTCAGAACCTAGATTTTGAAGAAACGTTTAAAAGGTTAAGTTTTGGATATTTAGCATCAGAATATGTATTTTAAAATTATAGATAATGTAAGAAATTATTTAAATGCAATTTTCTTACTAAGTCAGCTGAGTTGGGCAGTGGGTTTAGGCGCTGGTTTTACGTGACCTTTCCGTGTTCGATTCCGACCCAGGTCGTTGGATTTTCATGATGCAAAAAATCAACAGCGTATTATTATGTGGCATGTTTAAGTCCCTAGAGTGCCTGTTTGGGTTGGGTTCCGTCTTCGAAATTTAATTCGTTCCCTTCCTGCATCGTCAGAACTCAGATGTAACTGGGCCCCAAATATGCATTGTGTCAATTCGTATCCACCTTATGGTACCACGCTAATATGTTATACCATCTCCCGGGGAATGCACTAGGTCTCTAACGGCAGAACGCCAATCCACAGCCCTACTTAAAAATAAATAATAACTTTCTATTTTAAAAAAAAAGAAGAAATGATGAGATATTTTCAAAACATTCTTCTTTCCATGAAAGTATTTTCTATAATAATATTACACTTACATTTAACTAAACTCCTATAGGAAGCCTGATCTAGGATTTTTGAAAAATTCTCAATTTTCCAGAGTTATGCTCAAATCAAATAATAACGGGTGGTTTGGGTTAAATGTTACCTTTCTCTGATATATTAAAATAGCAATAAATCCACTTCTAATTTATATGTTTAAAAAATTAATTTAGTCCATGTACAGAAGTTATAGCAATATATAGGGAAAATATTATAATTACAGAATTATCATTCATAGAAGGGAAATGTCTTGAAATTATGTCATATTTTATTCCTCTTTTTTGCCAAAAAATTGCATTTAAATAATTCGTATTATAATAATATTCTTGAAATAGCTTTATATGTAGGTTCTAATTCCACTGACACTAATCAATTAGAAATAAAACAATTTTTTATTAAATCTAAGGCATTACAAACAAGAACATAAATTTATACATAATAATATTTAATCAAATTTTTACAATCTAAAATCTAAATTAGAAAAAGCAATAACTTTTTCTACGACGCATCAATAACACATATCAATTCGAATTCTAACAGTGGACTGCTGAATTCTCACATGGAAATTCATCACAAAAATGATGCTAACTTTTACAATAAAACATATAATTCCTAACGATTAAATATCAATAAATAAAATAAGCAGCAAAAAAATTAAAGTTATAGAAATTATCAAAACAAACGTTAACAGTATGAAAATAACACATATATAGATATAATAAAGATAATATTAAAAAACACATTTTATATTTACATATTATGTTTTATTTTCAAATCTAAATCACTTGCGTAAATTTCTTTTTTGTGTATAAAAACCTCCTCGAGTGCAGAAGGCAGGTTTAGAGCTATATTAAACCCTCAAATAGTGCGAGAGTTATGGCGATTCCCAATTATTTTAACCACAAAATATCCCTTCATACTCTTTAGAAAATGGTTCCTAACGTAGTTAGACACCCTAAGAGTAAGATGAGGTGTTTATTTTATCAAAATGTTCTTTAAACTTCAAATCAAGTTTTAGAATATACATATAAGAAAAGGAAACGTGTCGTTTCTAAAAAATATATATTGTTACGAATTTTGTAAATAATGTAAATAATTTATATATTGATGTGTAATGCGTTTATTTTACTCAATGTTGTATTTATTTTATGTTAAAATTGTAATATTAGCAGACAACGTCATTCCTGAGATTATAATGGTGACGCAATGAAAACTTGTCGATAGAACGAAGTTGACATCATTTTAGCAACCACTCTGGCAACTTGGAGTCTTGGCGACCATGTTGGTAACTCTCTTAGGCAAATTTGTGACCCTATGGATTCTTCTGGAAAATTTGGGAGCAATCTACTAATATCACATTCTATGGCGCAAGGGGATTTTTCAAAAATAATCCGTGAGGACTATAAATAGGGAGTCGTTCACCGAAACAGAGTTAGTATTGTTTATTCTTATTTTATTTAGCAAATATGGTGCATTATTAAAAGTAATATATAAGTAATTAATATAACAATACAATACAATATAGTAATTAAAACAGCAATACAATACAATATAGTAATTAATACAGCAATATAATACAATATAGTAATTAATACAACAATAATCATTGAACGGCAATTTATCCGAAATTAATTTACAAAATAATTAGATAATAAAGCTGGTATTTTTTTTAGAAAAGGATATTTGTAGTCAAACAGTTTTTTCAAGTATACATTATTGTAACACTTCCGAAATATCCTGCTTTATTTGTGTCACTTTTTTTAGTTATTATTTCTCGTTTAAAAATAGCTTTCTTTTACTATCAAAAAGCTTTTTTTATCTATATGGAGGGCATACTTGAATTCCCCAACTTGTTTGTTTGCATATTTCAATTTATGTTTTATCCCGTTTCTAATTTTAAGGCATGCAAAAATGATATATCAATCAAAATATATAATAATGCAAAGAATATAACTAAATAAAACTGAAAAATGAAAGTTATTCTGTTTTGTTGCGTTACGTCAGAAGTACAGCACTGCCTGAGGTAAAATGTAGTGGTAACTAGCAAAAACAGAGATCTGCAATTGCTGACTTTGTTTATTTCATCACTTCACTGCAACTGCTCGGGGATTTAATACAATCACTTACTTACTGAAGGGAAATAACTTCAAACAGACGTTATTTTAACATCTTGCGGGAATTGATCATCTCTTTCAGGGATTTGATGAAATCCCTAATTTCATCATTTTCCAACGACATGTACATACCTATAAACATATTTTCTAACAATAGGTTGTATGTACTATTTATTCTTGTAATAAATGCATAGACGGAGCCACCAGTCAAAGTACATGTATGGTTTCCTTTTGGTGGGAAACCGAGATTTGAAACATTAAGACGGCAGATTTTCTTGTATAATCATCGCGCGGTAATCCTTTCACATGTTGTTCCTGTGTTTTTATTTTCCTAGAAATATGTACCTATATACAGTAAATAAAGGGTGTTTTTTTAGAGGTATAGAACTTTAAATTGCAATAAAACAACGATGTATTATTCGATTGAAATGAATTTTTTTATTCGAAAGATAATCTTGTGGCATTACATTTTAAATAGGATTTCTGGCATATGACTGCCACGGCTGGCTCGGATGTAGTCCAATCTGGACGTCCAATTTTCGATGACTTTTTCCAACATTTGTGGCCGTATATCGGCAATAACACGGCGAATGTTGTCTTCCAAATGGTCAAGCGTTTGTGGTTTATCCGCATAGACCAATGACTTTACATAGCCCCACAGAAAATAGTCTAGCGATGTTAAATCACAAAATCTTGGAGGCCAATTCACAGGTCCAAAACGTGAAATTAGGTGGTCACCAAACGTGTCTTTCAATAAATCGATTGTGGCACTAGCTGTGTGACATGTTGCGCTGTCTTGTTGAAACCACAGCTCCTGGACATCATGATTGTTCAATTCAGGGATGAAAAAAGTAATCATGGCTCTATACCGATCACCATTGACTGTAAAGTTGTGGCCTTCATCGTTTTTGAAGAAGGATTCCACCAGCCCATAAAGCGCACCAAACAGTCAGTTTTTCTGGATGTAACGGTGTTTCGACATACACTTGTGGATTAGCTTCACTCCAAATGCGGCAGTTTTGTTTGTTGACGTAGCCATTCAACCAGAAGTGCGCTTCATCGCTAAACAAAATTTGCTTATGAAAATTGGGAACAGCGGCAATCTCGTTTTGGGCCCATTCGACGAATCTACGCCTTGCTTGATGATCGTTTTGATGAATTGCCAAACCAAACTGAGAATAAATCACTTGACAGCTGTTAAATCGGTCGCCATCTTGGAAAGTAATTCCAACTTAAACTTCTATATCTGGATAAAAAACACTCTTTATGTACCCTGTACCTATGTTGAGTAAATAAACTGTATTTATAGCCCTGAGGTGAATTCATCTCATCAAATGTTCTATCCATTCATCCCAGCGAGCTATCACAGGTGCCCTAACCCGTTGCCTAAGCATATCAACTCCATTAAAGTAGGAACCACCGCTGTGAGCGAAACGCTGTTAAATAAAATTTAACCGGCTCTGTAAACCATACCGTCCCGGAAGAAAGTATTGGTCTTTCGCCGCAAGCCTTCTGAAGCAAAAGATAAACTCCGTCCATAGCTGAGAAGATGTCCCGCAACAACTGCCAATTTAGAGAAAGGGAACGTGAATGTTTAACCTATGTCCAGAAGGAGACACTTAACCATTTGTTGGAATCCTTCCAAAATGTCTTCGAACTAGGGGAGCAAAAACTATCTTAGAGCAACATGATAAAAGGAAGTTTTACGCTGATAAAAAGAGAACAGCTGTTCCAACATATTAACCTGGCGAACATGTCTTTGTAGCATCATATCCGCTGAGCAACGCTACGCAAGGAAGAAGTGCAAAACAAATGCCACGCTGACGGTCCTTACGTGATTTTAACACAAAGGTCACCTTCATCTTAAGAAATATTGATAGCCTTGAAAATCCGGGGGAACCTCTTTGTGTTTCCCACACCTCTGCTTTAACTACTTGCAAGAGTAACAGAGTAAAACCCTAATTCCTCTTCATAATCGCGGCCGTCCGCACAGGTCCCACAGACTCCTGGTTTCTCGTCGGGATGCCGTCGGAACCAGAGAGGAAGGATGTAACAAATGGTTATATTTACTATTTATTCTTGTAACAAATGCTAGATGGCGCCACCAGTCAGAGTACAAGTACGGTTTCCCTATGGTGGGAAAATCGGGAGTTGAACCATTAAGACGGTGGATCTTCTGGTGAACACATCGCACGAGAGTTCTTTCCTGTGTTGTTCCTGTATTTTTATTTATAAATCCTCGAACTATATAGATGTATCTATGCACTGCAAATAAACTGTATTTAGCCCTGAAGTGAATTCATCTCATCAACTGGTCTATCCATTCATCCCACAACGAGTTAAATTATATATATATATATATACACTTGCCTCCAAAAGTCTGCGTACAGGCGATCATTTTCCATATTCATGCAAAGATCGCTAATTAAATGAAGTATTTCTGAATCAATACTATTTTTATTGATTACTCTAAAGTCATAAATTCAAATAGTATAATCAACAATCACCTGAATATTACATAAAATAATACAAATGTTTATAACTTGAGAATGACAAATCGTGTGCGTCAAAAGTCTGCGTACACTGGAAAAAATATTTTTATAATAATGGATTGTAACTAAAAGTTAATACTTTTTAAGCTATTCCATTCTTTCTATAACTCTCTCAACATATTTGGCAAGGATTTAACTAGCTTAGTTGTTTCGTCTGTGGATATTTTGTTCTATTCTTGTACTCCGACAGATTTGAGCATTTCCTTGGATGTTATTACGTTCTCCCTGATTGTTCACACAAGTAAATCCCACAAATGCTGTATTGTGCTTTGGTCTTGGGACTAGGTTGACTTTCGGAATTGGTTTGGGACCTGTCAGAACCGCCATGGCTTCACAATGTGAGCCATTTGCTAGGTACCTTTGAGCCTCTGAAAGTAAAAATCATTACTCACTGCAAATTTTTCGGCATATGCCCTGATATTTTACTTCAATAAGTTCAAGTAACCAATTTTGTAGATTGTTGATTCAATAAATTCCAGATTACAAGCTGAAAGACTTCCAAGCCCCCCCTCCCCAAACATTATGCCTCATCCTCCGTGTTTAATAGTCAAAAAAGGATTGTCTTTCTTAAAATCTGTCCAGGAATTTTTGCAGACATGTTTTTGTGCTTTTTGATGCTAAATTACAAAAAATACATTCAATTGAATATATTACATTTTTCAAAGACATATGTGTCCTATTTAGGTGTTTTTTGGCTGTCCTATTTAGGTGTTTGGTCAAGCTCTATTTATTCGAAAAATGGATGATTTCTTGTGTGCAACTCGGGCATGAAAGTCATTTTTTTTTTCAGTTTTCTTCGAATTGTAATTAAAATCACACTTTTATGCAATATCTCAGCAACACGTTTATCTACTTGTGAAGCTTATCGTCTTGGATTTATTTTTATAGAGCGTATTACAAAGCAAGATTTTACAGGTGACACTTCAGACGGGCGGCCGGATCTTGGCTTGGATGTTAAAATTTTAGTTGATTTTTAGTTTATGAACACTTTTTGACTCAATGATTGTCTCCTATTAACAATTTCAACAATTGATTTAAAAATTCCCCCCCATTTCTGAAGATCTATGATGAATTTCTTTCAATAATACATAGACCTCAATTCTGCTGCCTGTCATGGAACCACAAAAGCTTTCAAATCTCAAATCCTAAACAAACCGTAAAAAAAGCTTATAATCAGTTAAAAACCAGATTTAGGGCCATTAGTTTACAATAAAAGTCTTTAAAAGTTATATTTTGGAAGTGTACACAGACTTTTGGTGTGGATGGCTGGTGATTATTTGGTGATCATTCTTGTTTTTTCTCGTTAAGGTGATTTTTGTTGATGTTGTTTGAATAAGGAAATTTTAAAGAATTTCTGACAAGTATTTTGATTTTCTAAAGCTTGATTTTAATAGTAATTCTATTATAAACACGTAAGATAATTGCCTTCACACAGACATTCGGAGGCAAGTGTATGATACTGCATTTCCAATAAATTTATCTTCAAACATGTTATTAGAGTAACCAACATTGAATACAGCAAATAGGTAGGTTTTCTTTTTTCGGATACAAAAATAAAGGTTGTAAATTATTTTATTCTAGAGTATGCAGTGATCATTTCCTTTTTTTATATCTTCAAAGTTTCTTTGAAACAAGCTAAATAATTATTTTCTCTATACGATTATTTTTTTGTTGTTGTTTGTGTTAATGGATGAAACTTTTTTTCGCATATATGAGTGTTTTTATTCATTTAAAACCTTTTTTTTTTCATTATTCTTTTCCAATCTCTAAATATGCATAACCTTTCAGGTATTTAAAAATAAATTAAAATCGTAATGGACAAAACATGTTTATTTTATACCTCTTCATCATTCATTTCGAGTAATGCTTTGTTAATATACACTTTTTTTCTTTTATGTTTAATACTTCTGATTACATTGCAAAAGCTTTGAAGTTATTTTACACTTTTCATTTTTAGTTAAACTTGAAAAAGAAAACTTTTAGAGCTTGCGAATAGGTACAAGGAGAAAGCACATTTTAAAGTAAAAGTCAGCTGTGCTATGAAATGCAATTTGAAACTGTTTTTATTAATGCCTTACAAAAATGCAACACGTAATTTTACTTCCATATGCATAGGGTTTCATTTATTTACCATTGAGTAAACAGTTGAATGTGTTCTTCAGGAAAGAAACTGAAAGAGAAGGAATCTAAAAAGTAAAGGTAGGGGGAGAAAATTCGTAGCTTTTTAAAACATCGAAATAAGATAGCTCCAAGCGAATCTTGCGTGCAAATTTCCATTTGCGTAACGATGAATTTTGTTCCATGTTTACACAAAACCACTAGGTATATAAATACGAACAAACATTTCTCTCGGTTTAATACTTGTTACGCTACTTAGTAAAAAAGAAGAATATCGAAGTTTATTTTAGGATTTTACAAGTTTTTGTTTTCTTTTGTAAATAAAACTTTTATGAAGAAAGCACATCGGGAAAAAGGACATATATGCTAGCAGATGAGGAAAGTGAATAAAAAATAAATTTTAATTTAACTTTAACACAAAAATATGTTTTTAGATGCTATAAAGAAAAATGGGATTATCTTTTAGGATTTTTTGAAGCATACAGTGATACAGGGGAATTAAAAAAATACAATTAATTGGTAACCTGAAAAATATAAAATAAATAACAAAATAATTACTAATTTTTAACCACCCTGAATCATTGAGATAAATATTGTGTTACAGTAAAAAAATTGAGTTTATTTGGGGGGGGGACAATTTTGGAGGCACAAAGAAATCTTTAAAAAATTTTATACAATCATTCGTAGAATGAATTATGCGGTGAAATCGAAATTCTGTAACATAATAAGCATTCACTGTTGCGAAATCTCCTCAAATATGTATTTTAGATTTAAATTGTATGATATATGATCTAGAAACGAACGGATGCAAAAATCAAACGTTAAGTTCAGATAAGCTTCAAGGTTAAGAGACAAACTGAAACGAACATTCTTAGAAATATGTGTCGTAGATTAGGAATCTCACTGGTTGGAACAGACGAAATCCCAGACATAACGGAAGTTTTAATACGTAGTATGATCCGAAAGATCGGGGACAAGGTGTAAAGGACATTAACCTAAATAATCCACAGCACCGAAGCACACCCACCTTCAAAGTAGTCACATTGGGTCACGATACACATCTGCCAGCTTTCGTACGACTTCTGGAAGGCATTTTTCGCACCTTCCCGTAAAGTCTCCTGTGATACTGCTTTCACCCTATGAATATGTTTTCACTGAAGAAACAGATAAAACTCATACGGGACTAAGTCCTTTGAATAGGGGGGGGGGATGGAAGCACATGAGTGCAAGTTCTAACGATGAATAGTTTTCCTGATTGGGATAGTTGTGCTTTTGCGTTCCGTAAAGTGGCAGTTCATCCAACGCGTTCATCGATTTCGATAGATTATTGACCCTCTTCAAAACATCAATTCCAATCGTAAACCTTGAACCTCACCGTACACCTTACTTAGCATTTCTGAAGTTTCCATTGGTATTTGACCTTAAGCTTTAAACATAACTTAATGTTACAGCACTGTTCGAGAAAAGCCATCTGTCGCTGAGAAAAACTAACTCCCTTACCGTCTGGCTGCATAGTTATTTAATCAAAATAGGCTCAAAAATTGCCTATTGTTTTGTTACGTGTTTCAAATCTGCATATTAAATCCACATTTTAAAGTTAAAATATGCAATTTTTTTTTTTTGTAAAATAGTTTTTATTTTAGAATTTAGAATTAGATAATAAAAATATGAACACATAAAGGTATAAAATGAAAACATAACAGGGACAGAACTGGTTGCACACCTAAATAGTCAGAAGAAATACATACCCACGCAAATCACGAGTTGCACAAATTTTGCAACATCTACGCTGCCCGTGGAAATCGCAGAATGCGCAGTGAGAGGGTTAAGATAAGATCCGGTCAAATGACATGAACTCCACCAACCTGGATAGGTAGAAGCGGGTAGGGAGAATCCATTTCAAAAGTTAACTATAGGTACTTGTTTTCGTCGTCAGCAATGGCCGCAGTCTCCGAATTTTTGGATCATACCTCGTATATATTTAGTTCTTGAAAAAGATTTGAAATTTTTTTCTCGCGTGAGGTGGTTAAACTTTCACCAATACATTTATAATATTACTTGACTTTCAATTAAAGCTCCCTAGATATAAGGCTGAAAGATACACAATTAATTTTGAAGTAGGGCTCACTCAGATTCTTTCTCTAAGTAAACCTCATTGTAAGATTGTTACTAAATTAAAAACTTTCTCTAATAATTTTTCTAACATGTATTGATACTTTGATTTTTTTCATACAATATTCGCCTTTCTTCGTATTTATTTAATAGAGCATATTTGTTTGCTTATATCACGGTTCCTTCACAAGTAAAATTTCTAAAATTAGTGTATTGCGGGAAATATAATTTCTCTAGGGGTTTGATGGAAAACGCAATGAGAATCTTTTATGTCCCAGAGCTTCGATAAGTGAAACACATGTTAGAATCCAACACGGATTATCATTAAAGTATAACATACAATGGTTTAATTTTCCTATTTCCTGATTTCCAAGACTCATCTGCCATAAACCTTATTTAAAAATTAATAAGAAATTAGAGATCGCTAATAAAACTTCTATTTTTATCTTCTCTATACAACTTTCGCATTTACTTCTATAAAATAAAACCAGATATGTATTTAATAAAGCTTATAAAATTCATAATTTCTAATTAAATACGAAGTATGGTATATGTGTATGTTTACTCTTAAAATTTTTAACGGTAAAAATTCTTATAACCTAAGATACAAAACTGGAAATTCGTTGAAGGGTCGAAGCAACATATCACACCTAGTTTTTTTTTCTTTTTAACTCTTTATCTACCACATTATGATTCACTACAATTTTTTTCATGCAATGTTTTTCCTTAATCCCTATATTGAAAAATAAGGGATATACATAAATAAAATACTAACTCCTAACGCATGATTGTATACATAAATATATTACTCATACTTCGACTCCTTCATATATATGTAAAAATATAGACATGCGCTACAACAAGGGACGTCTTAAGACTTGTTGGGAACCCTACGTAAAAGTAGGCCTTGGACCCCCATACAAATGTTAGCCTGGGGCCTTTACTCAAACGTAGGTCTCATCATTGACCCTTAAAAGCAGATTGTACATAGCATACGTTATCATATACTCGTACAAATACTAACCCGAAACAAACAAATGTGCGCGACTTATAATCGTAAAAATTGGCTCGACCTACTGTCGGTTTTTGACGTAATGAGTAAAGATGATTTATGGACGTAGGCCTAGACCTATGCATGCGCAATGGTCATCACATATAATAATACAATCTTTCCACTGTTGTTAGTGGACATATAGTCCGAAATTCCCAGTTTTTCTGATAATACAACTAGAAATAACATTTGATAGTTAAAATTATTGTAATCATAATCTTATTGAGACTAAGTCGAGAATGAGACAAGGACCCCACTGAAGCAGAGGCCCTGTGTCCAGGTGCATTTGGCCCATTCCGTGACACGTCCCTGGTTACGGCTTATTTTCTTATAAAGATAAATAATATATATGCCACAAAAAAGGCATGACAGAATATTTATATTAATTAACATTTATTATGAAATGGAAAAACTGGCATTAGTAATTTCTGAAAAAATGCATAGCTTCTGCACGGTTCTTTTCACACTCTTAACTTAAGGAGGAAGAGCTGTTACTGTTAGGGCTGCAACTTTTAATTCTTCAGAATAGATTTGTATAAGTTCTAAAAGTAGTGCCTTGCAAGAGTGATCACATTTTTCTATTTCTTCAAGTAGAATTCTGCGTGGAAATCGTGTTCGGATTGTTTCATTTTTATACCTAAAGGCTTTTGGTTCTTTATTTTCATTCTCATTATCTTAGCGCCTTCAATATTATCCTAATATTTCGCAATATGTAATTCAAAATGAAAAGAAAATAACTTGACCTGTCACTATTATTATTAATTCACTTTAATTTTAATTTCAAATTCAAACTGTCCAAGAAAAACTAGAGTTGGAGTCGACGTAATTTTAGCGACACCAGCTCCCACTCTTTTTGCTCAAGACTAATTTTCCGAATCCATGACTCCAACTCTACAGCCTTGGTTGTGAGTCCATAACCATGACCACCAAGCTCCAGCTGCCACCTATGTTCAATGGACCTGTATTCGCAATTATAGTTAATGGTGAAAACATACTTTCAACTTTTTGTCTGACCTGGAATTTTCTACATGCCGTATTTCTACCATAAAATATATGCATAAGCATACAGACTTAGAAGTATATATAAATATGGATATACACACATATACATATACATAGACTTTGACATGTATATAGACTTTGACATACATATATATATAGACTATGACATACATATATATATATACTTTGACATACATGTATATAGACTTTGACATACATGTATATAGACTTTGACATACATGTATATGGACTTTGACATACATGTATATGGACTTTGAAATACATGTATATAGACTTTGACACGCATATAAATACACACACATGTTTATATAATTTATAGCGATTTTCCATTTTCTGTTCATTACGGTGCATTGATTATTAATGAAATATCTGTATTTTAAGAAATTGGCCCTATGTAATAAAATAATAATTCTTATCTTCTTATTACTTCTTATTTTTTTAATATCATGACAATTAAGGACAGATTTTCAATGAAAGGGTGACTTTTGTCTTTTTATTCATAAGCCAAAATTCCAATTCCCATTTTACTCAAGAGTCTGCAGTAAAAAAAAAAAAAACACCTAAAAATAAATCAAACAAAAATTGGCAGTTACATTACATTCGTTTATTTCGAATACTTTAAAGTTCATGGTTTCAAAGATTTTAATTCCGTTTCCAATTTATTTTTAAATTTGCAACAGACAAATTTCATTAATGCTGAAGACGAGAAATGAACATAATGTGGAGGGATTTAATTTTAAAAGTAATCTAACTAGAAACGAAACTTTTTCAATTTAAAGGACATTAGTGAAGTAAAGAATATCTAATGCAGTTTCTATTATCTATAATGTATTTTATCAAGACAATGCAATCAATTTAAAGAAAATGTATGAAAATAATTGTTGTTTGTGAATAAAAAGAAATTTGATTTCTCGCTGAAAGTTGACATTTTTATAGTAATCAAGGGAAGAAGTTAAAAATATCACCGTGAGTTTAAATTCCTTAAAATCAGAAAGAAATTGTTTCGAGTTTAATATGACAATTAAGTGATTTATAAAATTATTTCTTTTAAAACTCAGCTTTCTTGAAGCAATAAGAATAATTTTGTTAAAGTTTATCAAATTTTGTATTAACAAAAGAATATCTTTCAAAATTTCTGTAAACTCTGCAATTAAACCTTTTTGTTGAATCTGGTAGTAGAAACGTAAGTTCCCCACCGCTAATATCGTCTTCGAAAATCGTTCATGCGGCCTGCCAGAATAGAACCATCATTTACTTCCAATTCTAGAATTATATTTTTATAAAAATTATTCTGAATACACATTTTAAGGTGGTTTTTTTGGTAAAAAAGTTCATAAGTTATAAATAGATTCCTTTAAAATGAAACTGTTTCATTTCTGAAAGCCAGTGATTGTAAGGGAAATTATTTACAAAAACAATCAGCTTTATTAAAATAGTATTATACCGTTAGAGTTTTCTGTTTCAAGCAAATAATATAAATATTAGACGTTATAGAAATTAAAAACAGAAAACCTTATGTATATATAAATATATATACAGTGGTGGCAAAAAGTCCTGAACACACTCATTTTTTTGCATAATTTTTGTGTTTGATTTCATTTTTCGTTATGAAGTCTCTCTCATCACACTATCTTAAATATTGTTACTGATTTTAATGTATTTTTTCATGCTGATTTCAAATCTGTTTGTAGATTTCTTCTAAAATAAATATTTTCATTGATACGTTGAAAAAACCTTGACAATAAAGCACAAGGTCACTGTAAGAATGAGGGAGTGTGTTTCCACCAATGAAATGCTCCATTATTTCAACCAATCAGAGAGCAGTAGCGAAAAAGGGTTGAAAGAAAAAGGTAAAACGTGGTTTATTGTATTGAATGCAGTTGCGTGCTTGTGGAAAATAGTGTATTGAAAGCAATTTGAAGTGCGTTTGTGGAAAATATTGGAATTATGGCTAAATTTTCATATCTGCCTGATAATAAAAGGTACAAAATAATGCATTTGAAGGAAGAAGGTTATTCTATGCGCCGAATTGCTGCTAAAGTACCATGTGGCCTTTCTACTGTTGTAAGAACTTTGAAAAGATTTTTTGAAACAAATTTTATTGCGGACAGGGGGCGATCAGGACGACCAAGAAAAAACATCTTTACGTGAAGACAGGTTATTGCTTTCAAACAGAAAGCTTAATTCCTCGCAAATTTTGAAACAATGGACTTTGACATCAAATGTGAGTGTGTGTCCAAAAACTGTTAGAGGAAGACTGCTGGAAATTGGGTTACGTGGCAGTAAAGCGCACCCAAAACCATTACTGACTGAATTTCAACGCAAGAGGCGATGGACGTGGGCAAGGGAACATTCATTATGGACTATTTAATACTGGGAAAATGTAATATTTAGTGACGAGAGTCAGTTTTGTATTTCTGGCAACCAAAGTAGTGCCTATGTAAGCCGACGCACTCATGATGAATTCAGCCCTTAGTGTCTGAAGCCCACAGTAAAGTACCCGACAAAAGTGATGGTATGGGGTTGCATGTCTTCTCATGGTGTTGGAAGACTTCACATCGTTAGCGGAACAGTGAAAGCCATGGATTACATTGAAATACTACAAAATAAATTGCTACCAACTGCGAGAGACCTTTTGGGGAATCAGTCATGGATTTTTCAGGACGATAACGCCCCTTGCCATCGTTTAAAGGTAGTCCAGAAATGGTTGGAAGACCATACTGTGAATAGAATGAACTGGCCAGGACATTCTCCCGACCTTAATCCGATAGAGAGTTTATGGTTTAAATTGGTTATGAAATTTCAAAGAAAAAAACCTTCAAACAAACGTGAATTAATTGAAGCTTTAATATTTTCCTTCGACCATATTGTCACGAAAGATCTTCTTTTGAAATTGGTGCATTCCATGCCAAAAAAGATGTAGAGCCGTAATTAAAGCAAATGGCTGGCCCATAAAATATTGATTTTCTAACATGTGACAACAATGTAATTTTCAAAATGCTTATATATATATATATATATATATATATATATATATATATATATATATATATATATATATATAAATACATATATATATATATATTAAATACACCGTATTTGTCAATTTTCGTGTTATTTTTCTTTGCATATTATGCTATTCTATATTGTTTTATTCTGCACATATTTTACATTATTGTGTTCAGGCAGCTTTACTACAAAAAATATTGTAGTCATTAAGAAACTAGTAGTAGATTTGAAATTAGCATAAAAAATGCACTAAAATCAATAACAATATTTAAGATAGTGCGATAATTTAACAACGGAAAATGAAGTTAAAAATAAAAATTACGCTAAAAAATGAGTGTGTTCAGGACTTTTTGCTACCACTGTATAATGAGTACTAAAACAATAGTAAAAGCCATTTCAAAGTTTTACATAAATAATATTGGAATTCAGATATATGTAGCTCCACAACTTAGCCATTTTATGCTTGATATAAAGGATGACTGAGAAAGAAGAATAAATGTAATGATGTTTCACTTAATTTATACTAATAGTGAATGGATTAATAATTTTAGATATATTTTTTATCTCTAATGGGCTGCGAATTGGTGTTTTACCTTTGTAGACCGAGTACATCCTCCGGGAGCTGGTGGCTCTTTTTAGTGCGGCACCATTTTTTATTATTTGGTTTCAATAATTCTCTAGCAATTTCTATAACACTAACATTCAAAGAAGAAAGTCATAGTCAAAGATATACGTTTTTTCAAAATTTTAACACTTATCAACGTTGTATAGAGACTTATATGCATCAATGTATCACATGTAATAAAAAAATAATTAGATATTCCAAAATTATTTTGCAAATACGTATAATATCCATAGTTTTCCTGAACTGTATGCTCTACAGCCGGAGTGGGTATTAAGTCGATCGCGATCGACAGGTGGACCACCAAGGCATTTGGGGGGGGACCACCTGAAGATCAGCAGTTAGTAATTTAAATGGAAAATATTCAAGATTAGTTGACAGTATGCAGACTAAGTCTATGACTATAATTACGAGAACTAATTTAAGAAGAAAATGTATTTAATGTATACTTTGCTAAAAATGTATAATGCTTTGAATTCATATTTTACTATGTTTTCTAATAAATGCATCAGTTGATACTCTTTTATATTTGTGTCTATTGTTATTGTGTTTATAGCCTACGTTTTCTTTTTAACGCGGCTTTGAACGTGTGAGTTTTTTTATTGCAGTTAAGTAGGTGAGTAGATATTCCGTATTTATTAGTAAGTTATAATAGCTATTGTAGACTTTTTTCCTTACATCAGCACAACTACGCCACTGGGTGGATCGCAACACCTTAAAAAAATTGGAAGTAGCCCGTTTCCTGAAAAAGTCTGTCCACCCCTTCTCTACAGACTAGACTATCAGGAAAACAATTAAAACATTTATTTTGTTCAAGGAAAAGCTTTCCTCATGTATCAATATTCCCAGAATAAAAATTTCAAAATAAATCATCAAAACAGAAAAAATTCCTGAATTTTAAAAGAAAAATGTTTGCTGAAAATAAATAAATATTTCCATATTTAAGTACTTTGAAGTAAATTATGTTATAATAATTTAAAAACATAATACTCCAGGTGTATATTAATTCAAAAAAATATTCTTTTAATTTTGCATTTTTTTAAATGGATTAAAACAGAATTCACAGCAAAAACTATTTAAAACTAAAATTAATATGAATAGCATAAAAACAGAATTCACAGCAAAAACTAATTAAAACTAAAATTAATATGAATAGCATAAAAACAGAAGCGAACAATAAACAAGTTTGAAATGTTTTGCACGTGTTGCAATCTTGAAATGTTTGCAACATTTCTTCACTTTTAAATATTTACAATTACATAAACCTTTTAACTTTATTTTAATCACAAATTTAATTTAGATTTAATGCTCCATGGGGGTATTTTCGTTGGTGAATCATTTCCCTATCTCCTCAAGCACTTACTCTGCTATACATTTTATTCTGTAAAAGATTTTACTTTATTCCAGTGGCATCAAAATAGCTATGAAACTCCCCATCTTGGTTTTGAATAACCAATCTCTTTCAACTCTCGGTTACACTATCATTATTTTTCCTCCAAACAATCTCTTAGGGCAAGTATTTTTTTAGATGGCAAATTAATTTGAAGTCCCTATGCACAATACCCGTCAATCCATCTGAGCTCTCCAAAGAAAGAACTTTACACCCTAGTGCTTTCAGCATGATTGCATTCGACCGATGCCACCGCTGTGGACCAATTACTGTAATAAACACCTGGCGAACTGGATCGTCTCTTTCCTGGCGTTAGTTTAATTGAAAGGGTCTACGGAGACGTATCGAGAATTAATCGTAACCGTTTTCTTTTGTCGAAATTTGGTTTCAAAAGGAAACAAGAACATCAAGCCTTTTCTTCTGTCTGACAACATATATTTTTTAAAAAAATAATTATTTTTAAGCTGAATTATATTTTTGAGTTAACGTGTTTTCTTCTTACCTAGAAACAATTGCATGCACTTTTCCATTAAATGTGTGTTCCACACCATTAAATATAATGCAATAAAGTAAGTTGCTGTACTAAAAACACAAATAAACTTGTATTTATTAAATATAATGTTTGTTATTCAATTCCTACTATGTTAGTTCACACTTAGTATTTATTTATATATTTATTTATCTTGGTGGAATTTTCAATCGTTAATTAAATACATTTTAATGCACTCAATTGAGCTGAAATTTTATATACATGATTATTTTGGAAGATAATAGAATAAATTAATAATAATTAATAAAAATTAATTAAATAAAAATAATTATTCAAAGAATTTCAAATACAGGATCATTTTTGGCGACTTATGTCAAAACTTGAAAAGGTTTTTTTTTCTCACGTTTTAAAGCATTCAGTTGAAGTGAAACTTTATATACACGATTGTTTCTGATGACAATACGATACCTTAATGACAATTAATACAAATTAATTGATTTTGTCATATGTATATACATATTTATATTATTTGTAACTATTTAATAAAAAGTAGCTAAAATAAAATTTTTTCTTTGTGGATCTAAGTAGGAATTTACTTCATTTTTTTTATATTACTTGTGTTTATATTATTTAGTTAATAAATGTTTGATAAATCATTTCAACTCCATTATTGCATCTAGATTAGAGTAGGTATAATCGGATAGTGTTTATTTAATTCCTTTTTAAGTTGTTTGAAAAACATTTATGCGTTTTGTACCCATTTACCTTAAAATGTGGGAGTTATTGTATAATGGTGCAGGCACTCCCAAAAATCTCTGCTTTTTTTCCAAACGATTTCAAATTAAAAAAGTCTTGAAAGTATAAATCCTATTTTAGTAACAATTTTATCCGTGGAAATAGAATTTGAATTGCTGGCCTTGGTTTGTTACGTGTTATTTAATGAAAATATTTTTATCTAAAAAATAATCTCCTTGGTCCAAAAGAAAAGAATTTTAGGAAGTTTTTAATACTTTATATCACAATAAATGCTTCGGAATGATTTCAGTGCTCAAAAATTATTGTAACGGCTCATTATAAGTTAAATGAATATTTCTCTAGCTAAAACTGGATTTTTATTTAAATATTGATTATGTAAACATACCTTTATATATAGTGTAATTGAAAATAAGATCGAAATTTACAGGTGCGCGTTATACACCGGGTATAAAAAAGATAGCTTTAAAAATTTCAAATAGATGAACTTTAAAAAAATTAGGCTTCTATAGATATCTAAATACTGTTTAATTAAAACAAATGACATCCTTTATGAATTTAAAGGGCTGTAGTCTTAGAAATATACTATTTCCTCAAAATCTTGGTACAATATCTCAAATCGACTTCAAAGCGTAAGAACATTGTTCAATTACAATTAAATTTTTTTCGTAAAAATAGGGGGTGAGCGTTATACGATGAACATACCTTAAAATTAATAAGTGATGCAGAAAATATTAAGTCAATTCCTATTTAGATCAACAAAGAAAAAAAATTTATTTTAGCTACTTTTATTAAGTAGTTACATTTAATGTAAATATGTATATACATATGACAGAATCGAAACATTAAGTAGAATTAATTTTTTATTAATTATCATTAACACGTATCGTGTTGTCATCCAAATCAATTATGTATATAAAAATTCAGTTCAACTGAATGCTTTAACGAGTGAGAATTTTCTTTTTAATTTTGACCCAAGTCGCTAAAAATGAAATCAACGTGGCTGTATCTGTAATTCTTTGAAAAATTTGCTTCAGTCAATTAATTTTAATTAATAGAAATTAGATTATCGTATTTTTACCGCAAACAATAGTGTTCAGAAAATTGTAGCTCAAACGAGTGCTTTAAATTGTGAGAAAAAACCTTTCCATGATTTAACTTAAGTCGCCAAAAATGATTCCAACCGGGCTGTATTTGTAATTCTTTGAATAGTTAGTTTAAATCAATTAATTTTTATTAATTATAATTAAATTTCTGTACTGTCATCCATAATAATCATGCATATAAAATTTCCGCTCAACTGAGCGTTTTAAAATTATATTTTATTAACGATTAAAAATTCCACGATTATAAATAAATATATAGAGAGTGTGAGCTAAAATAGTTGGAATTGAAGAAATGGAGCAAGAAAGTATAGGTGCGCATTATACGCTGGTGATTGCTATACGCCAGATTTTACGGTGTTTGATTCGCCCGTTCATATAAACTTAGACACTTATATCTCAGTTTAATGACATTTCGAATTTTTCAAATTATCTGGATTAATACGTAAATTTGATAATTTTATTGCACTTCGTGCTTAACACAGACATAAAAAAAGATCTCCTTGTAAGTCTAGAACGAAATTTATATATAAAGGGTGTTTTTTTAGAGGTATAGAAATTTAAATTGCAATAAAACAACGATGTATTACTCGATTGACATGAATTTTTTTATTCAAAAGATAATCTTGTGGCATTACATTTTAAATATGATTTCTGGCATATGACTGCCACGGCTGGCTCGGATGTAGTCCAATCTGGACGTCCAATTTTCGATGACTTTTTCCAACATTTGTGGCCGTATATCGGCAATAACACGGCGAATGTTGTCTTCCAAATGGTCAAGCGTTTGTCGCTTATCCGCATAGACCAATGACTTTACATAGCACCACAGAAAATAGTCTAGCGGTGTTAAATCACAAGATCTTGGAGGCCAATTCACAGGTCCAAAAAGTGAAATTAGGCGGTAACCAAACGTGTCTTTCAATAAATCGATTGTGGCACGAGCTGTGTGACATGTTGCGCCGTTTTGTTGGAACCACAGCTCCTGGACTTCATGATTTTTAAATTCAGGAATGAAAAGTTAGTAATCATGGCTCTATACCGATCACCATTGACTGTAACGTTGTGGCCTTCATCGTTTTCGAAGAAAGATTCCACCAGCCCATAAAGCGCACCAAACAGTCAGTTTTTCGGGATGTAACGGTGTTTCGACATATACTTGATGATTAGCTTCACTCCAAAAGCGGCAGTTTTGTTTGTTGAAGTAGCCATTCAACCAGAAGTGCGCTTCATCGCTAAACAAAATTCTCTTATGAAAATCGACCATTATTTTCGAAATAAAAATTGCACAATTTTAAAGCGTTGTTCAGGCGTGAGTCTATTCATAATGAATTGCCAAACCAAACTGAGAATAAATCATTTGATAGCTGTTAAATCGGTTCTCATCTTCGAAAGTAATGCCAACTTAAACTTCTATACCTGGAAAAAAAACACTCTGTATTTATGATAAAAGATAAAATTTTAATTTCAATATAATAAAAGTTCACCATTGGGAGATACATATTTCTATATTTAGAAACATAGAAATACATATACATATTTCTATATTTAGAAACATACAAATACATATACATTTTTCTATATTTAGAAATATTATTATTAATTATGTACAACGCAATAAATTTCTAGTGTCAAAAAAATCAGAAATAATAAATAACTATAAACATTTTACTAAATATTGCTTAAATCAGAAATACCCAATTCATTTTATTAATAGTTATGAGAATAAAGCTATTCAATATTGTAAGGATTAAAAATTTTTAGATTAATTATAGTTAAATACTATAAATTTACATACTTCATAGTTATAGTTACCTCCATATTCTATTATTAGTTAAAATTAATTATTATTATTTAATTCATATATACTCTAGAGTTTCTAAATTTATGGTTTTTCGTAACTATTTTATTAATTTTTTGTTTTCCATTCTCTTTATATTTTTGTTAAGTGCTACATTTGAGCCATTCACATGCTTTGAATCTGCATTAGGGTAAAAAATCTGGCAATAACTTATTTATTGCAATCAGATTTAGCGCGGCCTCTGCATTTTCAAGTGCAATTTTTAGGTAAGTTACCTCTATTTTGTAATGGATTTAAATATTCCTATCCATTACTTTCAATAGGTTTTTGCTCAGTATTATTTACATAAAGGGTGAAGGTTGGCTGGCCAAAAACATGTTCATCCCCACTTTTATATAATTTATATTAGCTGTCTTAAGTCAGCGATGTGTATAATACTTCAGCATCCATTTTATAATTTTTAATCTAGTGTCCTTCATTGTATGTACTCTTAAATGTCTCTGTGTTTTTTTCGAATGTGATTGGTGAATGTTTATCTCTTGTCTGTAGAGAATTAGACTACATATATATATATATATATATATATATATATATATATATATAAATATATGTACACTGCTGGACAATTGCTAAGGACGGATCACCAAATTGCTATGTAGCATAACTTTAAGCGAGACATGAGGCCTAGTAGGATAAAATATAGTTGTCACACTGTTCAGACGTTAGAATAAAGAATATTTATTGTTCTGGAAAATACAAAAGCTGTGAAACATCTGAAAGAAAAAAATTGTTCATTTGATCTGCGTACGGAGAAATGGAACAATGCATCTAAAAGTCAACAGGCACCTTAAAGAAAGGTCTCAGTACGGGATATGTCCACCGTGGAGTGTGATGCAACATTCCACACGTCGTACCATACTTTGCACAACATTATCCAGCAGCTGTTGAGGCAATTTATCCCATTCCTCTGTGAGTGCACGGATTAGGGTGTTCTTGTTTGTCGGAGGATAGTTTCGACCAGTAACTTGCCTCCCCAAAGCATCCCACACATTTTCAATGGGGCTTATATCTGGAGAACGCGCTGACCATACGAGACGTTGAATACCCTCGCTGTCTAGACAATCCTGAACAGCGAGTGTTCAATGACATGTTGCGTTGTCGTCCATAAAAACAAATTTATCACTGACAGCACCACGTAAAAGGCGAACATGAGGAAGTAGAACTTGATCAATGTATCGTTGGTCTGTCAAAGTCCCATTCGCAATCACATGTAGGCGCGTGCGGCCATTGATCGTGATACTGCATGTCGGACATCGGTCCTTTTCCTGGATATTTTCTGGACGATAAGAACTACCACTCTCGCGCCAGATCAGTTGGCGTCTACAATCCGATGACAGACTGAACCTACTCTCATCTGAGAATAGTACGCAAGCGCAGTCCTGTTCAGTCCAAATTGTGATGCTCACGACACCATTGCAAACGGGCAGTACGGTGCTGTCTGGTCAATGGGACACACACAACAGGTCTGCGTGCGTATAGTCCTCCTCCCCTCAAACGTCTGGCAACAGTTTTTCGGGAGATCTGCTTTCCTGAGAAAGTAAGAAAATGATTTGCCACCTGCTGAGCTGTGGGGCGCCTGTTGCTTTTTGCTGATAGGACGATATATCTGTCTTCTGCAGGCGTCGTCCTGCTAACACGACCTCCCCTGTGCCATCTACTACACATTGCATTAGTTTTAAATGACTTTTACAGCGGTGAAACAACGCTGTGAGCGATGTCGAACTCCCTGGCAACATCTGTTATTTTTCGCCCTTCTTCGATCTTTCCAATAATTCAGCCACGCATAAAGTCATCTATGTGATGTCGGGAAGACATGCCAAGAATTTTAAGTTCGTCTAATAAATCTTTCCTGTAAAACTTTGCCTTTAAACAACAACTGTCCACACACGTCAAAACCTTTAAAGCTCTTATGAACGCAATCACGTGATGAACAGACGTGGGAAAAAAATTGCATACTCATACTTCTTACTAATATCCCGCACTTATTCTAATTTTCCACATTTTGCTTCATTTCATTTTGTGGTTGCTATGGATGATAGTGTTATCCGTCCTTAGCAATTGTCCAGCAGTGTAGACATATATATATATCATGATTTTTAAGACAGAATCAGATTAAAGTTAGAAAAGTGAAAAGACGACCTTTATTCTTTCATTTGTACATCTGTTCTGACATTAAGAGCGAGGAGGAAAAAGCACGCCATGGTGGTGGTTTCAAGTGGATAACACTTGGAAAACATATGGTAAGTATCGCTGCTTTGAAGATGGTGCTTGCAAGTTAATGCTGACATATGTTGACTATTAAATCTAACGATCTGGAATTAGACATGTTTATTGGCTAGGCCATATGTTCGGAAGAAATAAATGGGTGATTAGTTTGATACTTGAAGATGGGAACTAAGAAAGATGAGTCAAGTGCTAGATAGGGAATTTAATTTTTAATTTAATTTAATTATCCTTACATTTGCCCCCCTCAATTTTAAAAGGGAGTCATAGCGTGGTTTTTTCTCTCTTTACAAACTTTATCAATTTTCAACAGACACAAAACAATACATAGTTATTAAAAAAGACATATTACACACTATAGGAATACTAAAATCAAAATGCAATATAATAAACGAAACTATAACAACAAATACAGTAATGACAATTAATCGATAAAAATGAATTTCCATACATATAATTGAAGATTACCTGGTTTAAATCTATTCGACATCCAGAAAAAGAGATCGCGTTTCCTCCTATTCCTTCATAATAATAGATTTATATTATAGCTGGCAGATAATGTGTTTTCAAAAAAAAAATTATATTGGAAAATAATATATCAAACAATAAGATAGTAAATATAAATTACATGATATCATACAAATGTTAAAATAATAATTCTGTATACAAATCTACACTGGTGTCATCGTAGTAATACCTTATATTGTTACACACATTTTGCATATATGAAATACATTTTTTAAAAAGATAAAAAAAAATATAGACACTAATAAAATGAAATTATTTATAATATGAAAACGGTGTATAACACACAACTTCTATGCACTATCCAACACAATAAACAGTGTTTTATTTCTTATGCGTTATAAAATATAAAAATTATAAGAATATAAGAGCTCTTTTTTATTATTTTGAGTCGGAAAAGTGGACTCACTTCAATAATAACTCTTAGTATTTCTGAAAATTTTTCACAATATTCATTGTAACTTAATATCGCATGCAATATTTTGAATCTTTCCGTAACCTTCTAAAAATACGTTCCATAGACAAAAATTCTTCAGTTTCTCTTGCATCACACATTCACTAATAAAATTGTATCACCTTACATAATTTTGAACACATCTCTCTGAGAAATCTGCGTCATCAACTCACAGATGTTCAGGGATGCTGATAAGAAACAATGAGAGGTGTACATATCAAACTAAACAAGTTTGTCCTCTTAATGTTTCGAGACATATACAAAATTAAAATGATTGTATTCTCCCTTATCCACTGTATAATGTCCAAAAACAAGCTTCAAGTTTAAATTAATTTTAATTTTAGATAAGGAAAATTTCGAGAAATAGTGAATCCTGATATATGGCCGGTATATCAAAACACACAATTTCAAAATAAAAAAAAATTAAATGACATGCAATAAGATTACTGCTGAATAAAATAATTAACAAAACAATTGAATTCAATGGAGAAAAAAGAATACAACTTGACTTTACTTTTGTTTCTTATAAAAATCAATAACTCTAGTATTAGTTCTCTCATTAGTCATTTTTCTAAAAACTGAATTTATATCTTTCACTTTTAAACAATTAATTTCTATCATAACTCTTAACTCATTCGACATCTTAAGATAAAATTATGAGAAGTATATTAAAATTTCTCCAAATTTTGTATGACTAAACCTATATACTTTCTTTTCTCAATCAAAGTATAAAGAAAATATCTCATTTATAACACAACTATATTATAAAAATTAAATACCATATCATATCATATATTATTCTTTTTCGTAAAGTTCTGTTTAGCAAAACTCAGTTCTTCAATGTACTAAAATTGGAAATATACAATTTAACTGACCTCCACTTTGCAGCGGCAGAAACACTTGGTGAACGGTAATCCAGAGGTTGTTTTAACTTTATTTTCACTAATAAAATTTTATTTATTTCGATATTGGTATTTCACTATGGCATGCGATGTTGGTCAATTCACTGTATTACCATGCAGACTTTCAGGCGAAGAAGATTTGTTCCTTTTATTTTTCTTTCAATATTGGTCCTTCCATCATTGTATCACTGGAACTAAATCAAAATACCATTCGGAGAAAAATATATTTTGTATGCATTCTGGCGGAAGGGATTGACATCTTTCATCATGGAGTTTAGGGGATTCACGCTTTCCTCCTTTTTTTTCTTTTTCTCTCCATTAGAATATTTCTTCCATTCACGGTAAACTGGATGGCCTCTTCAGCAAAGACAGAATATCGTTCGGCGGTAAACACTGCATTATTCTCGGTGTTAAGAGCGATGTTCTTCCGGGGATCACTAGCGCGTTTTTTTTTTCTCTTTTTCCGTACCATTTTTTATTCCGGAAATCCGACGTCTTCAGCATATTGGCATATGGTGCATTCGGTGTTCCGTCAAATTCTCCATATCAGTTATTATGGTCGCTGTCTTTAGTTTTTACATTAAAATTATTTTATAAAAAAGATTAGTTTTTTACGTTAAGATTTGAAATTTAGTGGCAAATAAGATCCTGCCGGCTTTAATTCTGTCATGATTTTTAAGGCAGAATCAGATTAAAGTTAGAAAAGTGAAAAGACGACCTTTATTCTTTCATTTGTACATCTGTTCTGACACTAAGAGCAGGGAGGAAAAAGCACGCCATGGTGGGGGTTTCAAGTGGATAACACTTGAAAAACATATGGTAAGTATCGCTGCTTTGAAGATGGTGCTTGCAAGTTAATGCTGACATATGTTGACTATTTAATCTAACGATCTGGAATTAGACATGTTTATTGGCTAGGCTATATGTTCGGAAGAAATAAATGGGTGATTAGTTTGATACTTGAAGATGGGACTGAGAAAGATGAGTCAAGTGCTAGATAGGGAATTTAATTTTTAATCTAATTTAATTATCCTTACATATATATATGTATATATATAATACGGTATATATATATATATAGCATTTAAATATAACAAAACTAAGGGCAGATTTATCTATAATTACGATAATAGTTAGCCATCTATTAACATAGAAGACTGTATATGTAAAAATCATAATGATTTTATTGATGGTCATCATAAACATGTAGTTATTGGCAACTTAGACATAATCAATGACAAAAATTTAAGAGATATAATGAGTAAAGGCACTATTTTCAGAATAACTGTTTCTAATAACAACAATACTGTTAAATTACAAATTTATAAAGATATTGATAATTATATTACAAAATCTGCAATTAAATATGGACTACCTATAGAGGCATTTGATGAGTATAAGTACAATATTTTAAAAGACCTTATGAAATTTAGCTACCATTCTCAGTATGAATTTACTTTTAAAGATATAAAACAGAAAATTTATGATTTACAAAAGAATTTTATCATAGTTTACATTGATAAAGTACCTTGTAACTATATGCTGTGATTAGTAAGTATTTTTATTATAACATGCTTAATGAACACTTTTTAAATAATGATTCTTTTAAAAAAATAGATTTGTCACATAATGAAATTGGTAATCGTATTATTGCATTTTATAAAAAATTAGGTCTTTGTGTTCCTAAAATTAAGTATCCATATATATTTCTAACAACAGAATTCCATAAAAGTCCTGCTAAATTTAGAACTGTGACAAATGGTTTTAAAACATATATTACCACTGCAGGCAAATTACTTCATAATATTATACAAATTTTATTAATCAGCAATGTAATAAAGCTATAATTAAAATAGTAAAGATATTATAGATTTTTTCAAAAGAAAAATATTTTTTCAGTTTATACTTATGACTTTAAAGATCTTTTCAATCCCATTGATATCAATGTATTATTAAAGTAATTTTAGAAAACCACAGTATTTATAAACTTAATATTAATTTTAACAAATTTAAAACTCTCATAGATTTTGTCTTAAAAGAAAATTACGTTAATAACGATATTATATAAACAATACAAAGGACTACCACAAGGAGCCCCAGCAAGCAATAGTTTGGCTAATTTATATTTACACTTTTATGAATATAATTATATTATTAATAATGACTATTACATTTTTATATTGATGATTTAATTATTTTTGGTAAAAATCATAATTTAAATCCAATTATTAATTTTTATCCGGCTTACCTAAACTTAGTTAAAATTATTAATAATCCAATTAAAACTAATTACTTAGATGTAACAGTGTATATTAAGGATTTGAAATTACATAGTAATATTTAAGATAAAAGAGATGCCTTTAATTTTAACATTCTTAAAGTGCCTTACTGGAATTCAAGTTTATCACAATATCTATATAGAGAAATATTATTTTTAACTATATTTATCGTAATAATGTTTTAGTTAGTGATAAAACTAAGATTTATTTAAACATTAATAACTTTATCAAACAATGTATAGGACAAGGAAATCCTGCTAACTTTCTTAACAATTATATTTCTAATAGTTTTTAAGGTTATACAATTTGTATTAATAACTTATTGACATTATGGGGTTTTTTAAAAAAAATTAATTATACAATTATTAAATAGATGGTGCCACATGTTTAATAATTCAATAATATGTAAATATTTCTGGGATTCATTTATATTTTACACTAATATTTATATCAATATATATTTGTGATTTTTTAAAAGTGCATATATATATATATATAAATTTTATATTAATCTATCCTGATTTAACTTTATGCGGAACTGCTTTCCCTCTCTTGTAATTGGCGGGAAACATAACCAGTTGATACCATCCCGAAGTAAGTCTTACTATCTACGTTTTGCATCGAATTTAAATGTATAATGTGAATCCTAGAAGGCTACAATTTTATAATTATATTTTATTAGTTTAGTGATTTTATTATAATGTTTAAATTCCTCCAAATGTTATTCTTTTCTTTCCTCTTGGTACATAGTATAACAAACTACAGGTGAAGGTTGGCTATCCCTAAAACTCGTTTAAACCTGCATTCTTGGTCCTAAGGCCAGGAGTTTGTTATTGTACTATTGTGCCTATTTCTTCCTATTTAGTATAATTATCTTAAGTTCTAACTATCTGTGTATTTTTATGTTTTGGATTATATATATATATATATATATATATATATATATATATATATATATATATATATATATATATTACTTATTTTCTTAAAAACAATTTTTCCATTTATATTTAAACTTATTCTTAAATTTCTTAAATTAATATTTAGAATCCTCAATGTTTAGATTTGAAACCTTCTTTCTTTAAAATCTTGTACAATTTTGTAAAAGAGCTTTAAGTAGGTCGAATTCTGGACACGTTATAACTTTTGGGATTTATCAATCCTATATGGGCCATTGAAAAGTATATAATTAACATAAAATTTACAAACAACCTAAGATTACAGAATAAGTAGAAGTATTTTTACAATTTAAGTAGAAGTCCCAAGTTTAAATCCCAATGCAAATAGCTTTTCTAAATAATAATAATAATAATTTGTTAGTGTCGAACGGTTAGTGAGACTTAAGTGTGCCTACTCGACGAAATAAAAAGAAATTCCAACAACTTACGGAGTTTGAATGGGGGAGGATTAAAGGCCTTCGAGAAGGAGGATTTTCCTATCGCACGATAGGAGTTCGTGTGCAACGGAACAGTTCCACAGTGATGTGAGTTTGGAACAAAAGGACCGACGAGCACCGAACAACACGAACAATTGGCAGTGGTCGAAGGAAGGTGACGTCAGCGCACGACTATCGACACCTACTCCACATGGCCGTGAATGACCTACAGCTTCCTCCAGGCAGTTGGCCAGCACGTTGGTCTACTGCTACGGGTATAGTAATGTCGGCTTCGTCACTTCGTCGACGTCCTTTGCCCTGTGGATTGCATGCTAGGGTGCCTTTATACAGGATCCCCCTCACGGCAAACTATCGGCAGCCGCGTCTGTAATAGGTTTATGAGCACAAAGCCCGACAAGCTGATTGGCACCAATTTGTTTTTTGAGATGAGTCAAGCATCAATTTGTGGGACCATGATGGCCGCATATGCCGGTGAACGCTGCCTTCCAGATTGCGTTATCAATCTACATAATGACCTAACACCCAGAGTTACGGTTTGGAGTGCGATTTCGTATCATGGACGATCCAATTTACAATAAATTGAGGGTAATCTCAATTGCAACAGGTACGTCCTTGAAGTGCTACACCCCGAAGTCATTCCCTTCCTTCAAGGCATTCCTGGAGCTATCTTTCAGCAGGATGATGCACACTCATATTTACAAAGACTGTTCAAGACTTCTGTTCTGCCCAACACATGCAACTTCTTCTTTGGTCAGCTTATTCACCGGATATGTCGCCTAGTGTGCACGTGTGGTTGGTGTAGCTGAAAAGTTTCCAACCAATTCAAACAATATGCGTATGTTAAATCTAAGTTTAAAAAAATGTAAAATATGAAGAAACTGAGGTTGGCAAAAATTTCCCATCAATTTCCTCAATGTTAAAATCTAAGGCTTAAGATGTTTGAAGCGAACAAATTTAAAAGCGGAACAATTAATTGAAGTATATTTCCCATTGACAGAACAAATGCAATGATTACACATTGAAGGTTACTCTAAAAAATGTCTTTAGGGTATTATCATTCATTCATTTCGCAATCGCGTCAAAATAAAGTTTTGTATTATGGATGGTAGTGGTTTCCAATGAGAAATTACGAGTTTTATGTTGTGTAATGTGTTATTCCTCTCACGATTCCTATGCTCTAAATAAGGATTGGCCAACTCTTGGCACGCGCGCCCCAGTGTGGCATTCATGAGTTGTAACATTGGCACGCAAAGACTTATTGAAATATTTTAAACAAATTTAAAAGATAAAATAAATATCAGATTTTGTATAATTTGATTTTGAGATGCTGTTGTATCAGACAAAAAAAACCTAAAAAAATTCATTTTAAATACACTTAATTGAATATTAGTAGACTTTTATAAATACCTCTCCGTTTTTGCGTGTATTGGCATTCCGAAGGAAGTGCACTCGTGATATTTTGGAGTTTGAGGAAGAGTGTTTTAAAATATTTGTGGAAAAAAAAACAGTGAGTTGTCCAGTGAGTGTTTACTACACAAGAATGAAAATTTGCTTTGGGAACATTTAAATAATTTATATTAAATATACAAGCAGGGGCGAAGTATGTAAGCAAAAATTCGTAAAATGCTCAGTGGAGGCCAAAGAATGGGCCCCAAAGAATTTTAATTCAGGGCCCTCTTAAAACAAGATACGTCTGTTAAAACAAGGAAAAAAATTTTATTTTTTAACCTTATCGGTCATATATTTTCTTTTGTGAATAAAACTGCAGCTTTTTTTTGTCTCGATTTTGGAAAAAAAGTAGCATATTTCACATTAACGCGGGAACTATCTACCAAAGCTGAGAGTTATGATTTTTAGTACCCATTTAGCAGGATTAATTCAGTTCCATATTTGATGATTTTAAAAATGATAAAAAAATGGGTTTTTTTTTCAAATGTCTCCTATTATGAGCATAATATAATCAAAATTGCGTTCATAATTAACTCTGATACTACTTTAAAATAAACCTATTTTTGCTAGCATCTTCAAGAACTAGTCATAATATAAATGACTTGGTAAAAAAACTACAAATTAAAAAGATACATTATGAAGGTACAAACAGTTTAATAATTATTTAGAATTAAATGTTTCATGTTATTAATTTTTGTTTCATATCTAACCTAATTGATTGAGCCTGTAAAAAGATTATTAACAACAAAATCTAAGTTTCTACTTTTTTATCTGATTAATTATATTATATTAAATTTCTACTACATAAACTTGCATAGAAATGTGCTATGTGCATAAAAATTCCGTAATAGTGCTGAAGGTAGCATTTTTCCAATTGTTTATATTCTTTTGTTTGTTCAAAAATTCAGAAGTGGCATGACTAAATTTTTTTATCAGATAATGCCACGCTTCCCAAAAATTATTGACCATCCCTGCCCTAAACAGTAGTAGGCACACTTGGTTTAATATATTTTAAAATATTGGAGAACGGAATGGTTATTAAGGTATCCGACTACGTTCGGAACCGTGATTTTGCAAAAGCGTATAAATGGATAATATTTATGATATTTAGTGTCACTTAGATTAGAAAATGTATAATATAAAATTGTTTTAAGATTAATATTACAATAAAAAATTATTTAATTATAATATTTTGACAAAAATTGAACATAGAATGACCTATTTTCAAAATAATCTCCTTATGTGAAAAATGCTTTTATTCTAATAATATTTTGCCTGTTTATAGCTCAGACCTCTGTACAGAGGCTCAAATAGAATTTTTGAAATATATAACTTAGAAGTAGGTTTATCCATGTTTTACGACAACAGAGGGGAAAAAATTTAAGAAAAAAACGCTGATAATTATTTCAAACGGTTGTAACTCTGAAAATAATGTGAATTTGTCAAAACTCATAGTTGTGCCTCTGTACAGAGATCGGAGCTATATACAGGCAAAATATTATTATAATAGAAGCATTTTTCACAAAAAGAGAACATTTTGAAAAAAAAGGTTATTCTATAAGTTAATTTTTTGCCAAAATATTGTATTTATATAATTTTTTTTTGTCAAAATGTCCTTAAAACTATTTTATACATGTATTCTAATCTAAGTGGCACTAAATATCATGAAAATTATCCATTTATGCGCCTTTTTAAAATCTTGGTTCCGAATGTAGTCGGATTCCTTAAATGAAACTGGACGCAGACTGGATTTAGCTGCAGCATCGACAATTTCAAAGCTGTTGATTTCTAATAAGAAATAGGATGATCATTTGAAATCTTTAAATGTAACGTATTTAGGAGGAAATGTGTTTTAATTACCACAGTTCTACAAAACTGTGATAGACTTATTTTGATCTATTTTTATCATAAAGATAAATAATTTGTAAGCTATCATTATCGCTTAAACTTATTTTAGCAAAATATAGATGTACGTAATTGAATTTGTGAACAATATTTCTATAAGTCTTGTTCCTATGCATATTCCATTAGAAAATATAGAATATTTTACAAACTTCCAGCACAAGTTTCAGAGATAGAAGTTAGAAAAAGTGTTAAATAATTCATATTAGATATTTACGAATGCATTAATTGAATGTAAATTAAATTATTTAGGGTACAATAAACATTGGTTTCAAATAATAACGCCTGGAGTATATAATACCAGTAATAAAGTACACATGCCTTCATAGAACATTGAAAAATCATTCAGTTGGAAATGCTACAAAGAAGTAACAAAAATACAATAACTAGTAATATCGAACCAGTTAATTTCTTCTTTTCTGTGTATCTTATCAGTTTCTTGCTTCCTTTTTTGTTGCAATGCATGGATCACATGAGTTTATAGATTTTCGTGAAAGTTTTGTATCCTCGTATCTCTCTTTTGTTTCGTTTTATATTTTTATTCTTTTTTTTTTTTACTTTTTTTACAAATATCTCGATAAAGAGATTCATTGACGTGGAAATTTACTTTAACTTTTAAGCAGAATATTTTCTGGAGAACTTAACTTAAAATGTTTAAGTTTATAGCTGTAGGGTTACTATTCAGTATATAAAAGGATTTTATTTCATTCGGTAAGAATAATAGATAATAAAATAAATATTTCAAGCAACAAGTTTCTTCAATAACAATTGGTATCATATGTCATTATTTTTTTTGCAATAGTTGTTTACAAATCCTTTGACATATTTAATAAAGATTTTATGATGTGCGCAAAAAAGGTAATTTATTGTATTATTATATGTGTTATTCACACACACACACACAATTATTGGAAAATATTGTTCCATATATTACGAAGGAAGGTCCCGTAGCTGAGTAGTAGCGTATCGCGCTTCCACACCACAGGTCCGGGTTTTATTCCCAGGCTGGGCAAGGCTGATTCAACCTTTTATCCCTACTGAAGTGGGCCGATAAATGAGTACCAAGCGTAGTTCGGGACTTAAACACTGGGATTCTCGCTTCAGACTGATAACCTGATCGGGACATCTACTCATGCACCTCAGCGCACAATGGTCATGTATACAGGGAAGGGCACAGCAGGCCCTGGCACTCATCGGCTGTTGAGCCACTGAGTTTGAGTTGAATTTATATTACAAAGAATTTAAAATGATCTAACTATTAAACTATGTGCATCACTTTAACTTCTTACGCAAATATTTATTTTTTTCACAGAAGCCACAAATTACAATAACACTAATGCCATTAGTGCGCATGCTCTCCAATATTTTACAATGATTGAAGCAAGACTAATTAGTGCAGGGCACACGATCAAATGTTCAGTGGTCATAGGCTGACCAGAGTCTTACAGAGTACATTCCGGTGAGTCGGCGATACCAAGAGATGAGATCTTAGACAGTCATACCCTGTGAAAAATCTAAAATGAGTTACAACCGTTTCGCTAAGAGCCCTAAGAGAACCCATGATGGGTTCTCCTTCAAGATTGCCTAGTTCTTGTCCTTCGACATCTCTGCAACTTACATTTTAAAATTACACATAAAGGCCATATTTTAAAAAAGATTTAATGACTTTAAGGTTGAATTTCTCCTAGGTCTTTGTTATACGCAAATATAATACACATCGTATCGAATTTTTTAATTCAACAAACAAATAGTAATAATCTTGATTGATTTTATGGAATGTTAGTGTTCTTTATGACAGAAAGTTAAGGGGTGTTGGAAAGTTAAAGTCATATTTTTTTTGACAATTTTAGATTGTTATATTTTCAAATTGTATAGAATACTTAACCTTTCTAAAAGTACCTTGCTGTAACCTCTAGGGTTTTTAGAAGCCATTAAAATCTATTTTTAAATAATCGTTGAAACTGGGACACGTCTATTTGAAAGGCAAAAAATGTAATCAAAGTACTTCGTTTTTGCTTAAAAGTTGAATGTCTGATATAAACCAAAACATTTATCTTTTATTGAAAATCAAACCATTTATTTTTCTTTATTTCCTAGCCGATTAGAAGTCTCACTGTATACATTAAAATCAATTTATCTTAAAATGTAATTTTTGATGTTCTGTGTACCTTTTCCGAGAAACCACTGTTCACAGGTATGTAAATGTTTTATAGTATATATATAAGGATAGCTAATACATACTGAAATGAGCTTTTTGTAAAAAAAATCAAAAATTTATTTTTTACAAATTTCTTATGTGAAAAATGGGTCAAATTTCGCAATGTTTGACAAAATATTTCATAAATTATTAAAAATTAACATTAGCTAAACGTTCATTTTAGTGTAATAAGAAAAGTGTACTTTAAATGTATGAAAAATTTCAAACATGTACATATAACAGATTTGAGAAAAGGTACATCGAAAACGGCTAATTTAACATTGTCAGTGCATATATACAGAGATGTTTCCTACTCATCTTAACTCTGGTAACCATGCATACTAATTTGATATTTTTAGTTAGATATATGTTGAAAACAACTATATGCTGCTTGTGTTATAATTTGTGGTATGACATTTTTGATAAATTTTCAAAAAGATAGTAGTCCATTTACTTCTATGTCTCTTGAGTTTGTCTGTCCGAGCAGTAGAGCCGGTTGGTGTGGTGTGGTAGTTAGGAGTGGTGAGTGCCAGGTCAGGTGTCGTCCACGTCACTTGACGTACCACGTACTTTTCTTAGACCAATCAATTCACGAAATATTTCATCAATTAAACAAGTATATGCATCACTAGTCCGTTGGATTCATTTACATGAGGACAGTTGATGAAGCAACTCGTATTTTAACCAGCTTTTATTGACTTTGACTGTATGTAACGGAATTTTTGAACTCAATTTTTACTCACTGTAAAAGGTCAGATTAATTACGAAATCTTACTCACTTGTGAAGGACCAATGGCAATACAATAATTTGATAATTTTGTTCCATTATTCTGATTAGGATCATCAGATTAATGATTTCCCCTTTCAGGATTTGGTGACTAATTCCATATTTGGCGACTAAAAGATTGTTACAACTCTAAAGAGAAAATGCTCATGAGATTAATACAAATAGCGATTTTTAATTTAAAACATCATTGACGTTACACCTTCTTCCGCATTAAATATTTCAAACTTAACTCCTCCAGATTTCCTTCAGTTTGTTGATCCTACATTTTGCAAATCAGGCCATATCAATGCACTGACAGGATGCCAATGGGTAATCCAGATTCTAAAAAATGACGCATTTAAGATTAATTCATCAACGAATAAATAATACCTTAAATAACTAAAAAACAAGCTTTTATTGCAGATTGAATTAAAAAATGAACAAATAATTTAATTTTATAAAACTAAAATACACAATTTTATAGTTAATTGAACTCTAAAGTGTAAAATATATTTCTTAACATAAGAATAAAATGATTTAAGAGAAAATAAATGTCTTTGAGGTAAAAGCGTGGGATGTGTCTTGTATTTACTACATTTTTACACAAATTCTGCATTTGGGAATAGAGCTAGTAATATCGAGCACCGCACGCTTTAACCACAATGGCATTAATTTTCTCATTGCTTATTTTATTCTTATATTAAGATTTTTTTTTACTTTTTAGTTTGATTTTATACATATATATATATATATATATATATATATATATATAAACTATAAAGCTTGTTTTTTACTTTTTTTTAAACTGTAATTTATTTGAACTACGGACAAGGGATGAGAACATTACCTGAACTGTGACAAACCACTCTCCAAATTTTTCACTAAACCCAAACAGAAACTTCTACCTATTTAAAGCACGTCATCGCCTTTACATGGCACTAAGCTTAAACTCACGACCCAACAAAAATAATTTCAGCCATTTCTTCACAACCATTCGAGAAATGCAACCGCTATGCACTGATGAAGAATATGAGCTGGTCTAGTTTCCAAGGTTACTGAGGAATACTAATTATATTGCAAATTGATAACGCATGGATACTTTATTTGAAAGTAAATGAAATAGATCACAATGGAGAAAAGTAAACGATATTATCACGTTAACCATTAAGCAAATATTTAGATAAAATCATACTCACACACATAAAATAACACACATTTTATTCAAAACTACTTGAAAAGTAATACTTTTATAAACATTTATAGGTGCAGTTTGAGGAACTAAATGTTTTATTATCTGACATTCAAAACTATATATGAATAACTTACAGATGAAACTATAAAATTTCTCCTAAAGAGTGCTGTCAAATATTTATACACACATAATGCGTGAAACAAACTCGGTAGGTCTGATATCCGAGGTACATACTGAAATTTTGAATTATTTAACATTTTCCTCATTAAATGCAGTGTTTGTATGTTATGCTATATGTACGGCTGTACTACCATCCTAACCCCCGTTTGGACATTCGTTAGAAGTTCTCGAAAGGAATTACTGAGTACTTTATATGCGTTTAAATGCCATGTGATTTGGTTACTTGTATAAGATAAATGCTCATTGATGAGAGTTTTCAGTTTCCCTCTTTGTAAATGGAAATAGCTCTTGTATTTTTCTCAACGCAAAAAAATTGGTTTTTAAAATTACAGAAGTTTTCAGCAGCAAAGTCTACTACATACACAGTACAATTCGGATTCAGGAAAATTGTAAAGCAGCTTGAGGATTAACCCATTGGAGTTTTTATTGAATTTTCTCTAATTTTATAAACTTCGAGTATACTACTTGTCTAATATACTCTCCTTTCTGCAAGCACAAACTTTCTCCTACGTTCAAAAAAAGACAAAAGAAACAAAAAAATAGCTATGAATTTCTCAGTTATTGTATAAGGTATTTCTAAATAAGTGTGTGTTTGGCAAAATATTGCCAATTTGGTGAATTTTCCTTTAATGCATGCATGTCATTCATTCCAGTCGCAGACACTCCACTGACTTCCCATACATAGCGTGTTTAATCATATTTAGAGAAACAATGAAAACAAATCTTCAATTTCTACATTTTGCTTGGTTTTTAAATGATACCACGTAGACACCTTTATAAAGAAGAGACGTAATTTACTGTGAATTTTCATATTCCAACATTAAAAGCATTCTCTTGATATTAATAAACAATAATTTAATTTCTTAGAAAAAGTTACTTCTTCAGAAGGTAAGAACTTTTCTTATTTTGCAAATATTTTTAGAATTATTTTATAATAATTATATGAAAAATATGTTTTCTTTTAGAAATTGATTGCATCTTAGCATACACCGGAATATACGTATAGTATATACCGGGGGTCAGCAATTTTTTAGTTGTGGCGTGCCACACAGCCAATGATACAGTGAGACATTTTTGAAATAATTCGATTCCCACGATTGTGCATACAGAGTTAGAGAATAGAAGTCAATAATATAGACTTACAGTTTTATTATACATTAATTTTGCATTATGGGCAAGATATGTCTTAACCCTCCATTTGGACAGAACGGATTTTTCCGCCCTACTAGAGAGGCTTCGAAAATGGACTGCAAGGATTTTTCTGCCTTCAAGTAACGTTTTCAAAAGCGGATTAGCCGCACTTTTCTGAAAATCCTTTCCCCCTTTTAAGGTTTAACATCTTGAAAGATAATTTTTATGCCTCGCAGGGAACCCCGTGTTTTGACCCCCAATCGTAAAAAATCGGGGAGAAATTTCTTTACAACTCCAGAAGCGTTTCTTTGCTAGCTTGTATTTTAAAAAGTTTCCAAAAGTCCCAACGCATAAGTAAAATATGTTACAATTCCCTTTGGTTTCATATTAATTTCAAACTGTAACAAGTTGGGGCGTGTCAGGGCAATCTGCTATTTTATATAGTTAGACAAATTATATCTTTTTTAAGTATATTCTCTTTCGCTTCATTTTTCTTATTCAAAGCTTTCAGTTTTGAAACATGATTATTTTATTATAAGATACCGAAAAATTAATAAAACATCAAACTTTTAAAATTTGGAACCTTTTCAATTTTCCAACCACTAAAAATGAATAAATTTAAACTTCATCAAATCATTTGAAACATTTTCTTACACTTTGATAAAATAATAACGAAAAAAAAAAAAAAAAAACTAATTAAGATTTATTAGTTTTTTTTTTTTTAGATTTCAAAGCTTAATGTTCAGGAAGTTTAAGTACAGTGCCTGGTTATATATTGTTAAAATACACCGAATTATATTTGAATTTTAAGTGCTTGAACTTCAGTTTACATCAAAGATAACATGAATGAAGATTTTCACACATTTTTTTCATAACTTGAATGTTTGAATAAATGGTAATCAAAAATATACGGAAACATTTACAGTAGACATTAATGCATATAAATAAACATAAAAATCAATTTTAAATTCGAGCTATTGAAAAACATTCGAGTTATATATTGTTCAAAAATATCTATTTATACAAAATACCTCAACATTTATCTTTTTTTAAAGGCTAACTGAATAAGTAATTAAAATCTGGATATGTTTTGAAATCTCGACCTTATAAATCTAGAAATTTTATGTTAGAAATTCCATTTGAAATTTCGAAAAAAAATGCATCGCGCAGTTAAAAATTATTTACCAAAAGTTTTAGCAATTGTTTGAGTATAATAAAATTTCAAATTTTATTATATAGCTTCTTTGGTATCTTTTAATATATTTCGGCCGCGGTAGCCGAGTGGTATAGGTATCGAACGTGGCTTGCTTTGTCACGAGTTCGAGCCCAGTACCACTAAAGACCCGCCGTGTAGGGCAGCGATGCACGTTAAATTTGTCGAGCTGAAACGTCCTCCCGTAGGTGTGGTGGGGTAGTTAGGAGAGGGGGTGCCAGCTCAGGTGTCGTCCACGTCACTTGACCATGGTTCAAAATTACGTGGTCCGTCGCCAAAAGCCCTCGTGTAGCTGAACAGTGCGACGTTAATATTCAATCATTCATTTAATATATTTCGAAGATTTCATACAATTCGGTTGAAAACCGCATGCTAAGAGCAAAAAATATACTAAAAAAAAATTGATGAATATACAATTACAATAAATTCTTACATAGAGAAGCAAAACTGAGAAGCTAAAGCGTAGGAATAAAAAATTTTGAGTATATCTGAAGTAGTTTTCGAAATATTTATTTTAAAGTTTAGAAAATTTGTGTGCGTTATGTTATACTTGATATCAATTAAATGGTTAAAATAATGTGTGTGAGTTAATATTAGTCATGTAATCGTTTGATGACACATTCATATACTAATAAAAATTATCATGGTCATTGATGCGAATGTCAAGAATTTTATGTAATTTTAAATTCAGACATTAAGATATTGATGTAGAAAATATAAAACGAAATCTAAAATACATGAAAATGCAGTTGCTATAAAATGATCTTGACAAACAAAATCCGGCATTTTCACTTACTATGGCAGAGCCGGCTTAGTCAGGGGCGATCTGGAAACAGAGAGAGAACCGCGGTTTTGATGGATGCCGCTCTAGCTTTTCCCAGGAAAAATTATATATATATATAAATTACAAATGCAAAAATAAATCTTGTAATTTTCCATACAATAACAACGAATTGTGGAATTGGCTTCCAATACATTGCTGTGTTTGACAATATCTAAGGTAACCAACCCTACTTTAGATATAGATTTGTACTACTTTTCGTAACCGTATTCCTTTTAAAATTAATTCGTGCAGCCGAAATACACCTTTTGTACCCTTAAAATTTATGTTAACTATAACGGTTAATTTTAATTAATGCAACTTGTGAAATGTTCATAATTAACCATTTCCGTCTAAACAGTTTACATGAAAAAAAAAAGTTTGATTTTCATTAGGGATTTATATAAGATTCTAACATTAAATTTTATTTTTTTTTCACCGAATAGGATTGAGTGAAAATGTATAGTGCTTCCACACCATAGGTCTGGGGTTCTATTAACGGGCTGCGCAAGGTCAACTCTGCCTTTCATCCCCACTGCATTGGGTCGATAACTACCAAGCTTTCTTAAACACTGAAGGTCTCTCTTCACACAGACCACCAAATCGGGACATCTGTTCATGCACCTCAGCGTCCAATGGTCACGTGTATTATGATGGGCACAGTAGTTCCTGGCCCTCATGGATTGTTGTGCTTCTGAGTTTGAGTCTTAAGTTTGAGGATTACCTCACTTTGGGGATACCTTTAGATAAACATTCCACTCATTTGCAATTAAACATTTTTCTTTCAATTACGTTTATTTCAGAAGGAAGTTTGATTTTTCAAATGTATTTGCTTAATAACATGTATATTTGTGTATTATATTAAAAAAAATTTGATCAGTCCAAAATTACATGTTTTTAGCTCCTCTAAAAAAGCTTTTAATTTTACAACTGATCTTACAATCCATATACGTTTTATAGTATATATTTAAAAATGATAAGGACATTTTTACGACTGTGTAAGCTGTTATGCCTCGTTTATAAATATAAAAATTTGCATTCAGCTACAGTTTTTAAAATGTACAGAAATAAGTGGAGCAACAGGATACTTACATATTATGAATATTTTTTTGACTGTAGTAAGATATATTTATATTTTAGTTTCTTTTACAATTTGAATAGAAGTTGTAAGCCAATTTGCGAATAGTTTGATATTGAGTATAAATCCATATGCTGTTTAATATTGTAAAGTGTTTTACTTTGATACCAGCACACATTAAAATAAGGCTCATTTGCAGTTATATGATCAGCTTCATTGATATTTAAATTTTAAAAAATAGTCTAACGTACGAAAACATTCTTTTCACAACCGCACACCACATCTCTCTCTCATACTATATCTTCCCTACAGCAGGAAATATTTGTGTATACTGAAAAATTTAATACAGGATACATTTCAAGTGTTAAATTTGTTTTTAAAATTTGGTATGAATACATTGTGGAACTGTCGGTTAACTTCACTGAACAAAATTCTTTTAAGTGTACTGTTTTGAAAGACAAAATTAATTAGGGAGAACTTTTCTCACAATAGAATTTGTAATGACTGAATTGTTTGAAAATGTAGTTATCGATGTGTGACATCTTTCCTTGTAATAAAAGAAACAGAAAGATAAGAAATTTAACTTGAGTAGAAAATGGTTAGAAGTGTTGTCATGCGCATTTGAAGAAGTATATCCCCATTAAAATTAAAAATTATTGACTGAATGTCCATCACAAATGCCGATGTAGAAAAGGAGTTTTTATTTAATACAAGAAGTTCGAAAAAGAGAACACTAGGAAGGAAAATTTAAATTTTTTACGAAAAATATTCAGTTAACATAAAAATATCTTTTTATATGATTTTAATTAAAATAAATTAAAAGTATTAAAATCCTTTTTATGCTATTTTTAAATTAAAAATATAACTGAATAGAGAAAAGATCGGTTTTATTTCATAAATATAATCATCGTATGTAATATTTATTGTGTTATTGTTTAAAAATGAGATAGGGCCTTTGCTCTTTTTACCTCATTACTTTTAAAAAACAGGAAAGTGAGCGTGATATTCAAAAATGAATACTGGATGCTTTTTTCTGGTTCAAGTCGCAATACCAAAAATATATTTCTTAATTTTTAAAAATGACAGAAAAATAAATTTTCTTTGAAGAAAATATAATTATTTTTAACTTCTAACATACTATTTATTTCATTTTTTTCCTCTTTTTTTTTTACCTTTCATTTCATTTTTAATTTTACTGTGACTGAACATATAGGAGAAAGAAACACCGTATTTCACTACGCTTTCAAAGAAGATTGCCCAAGGCAACATAACAGCTAGCTGTAAACGATTGATCTCTTGGTTCTTACTTTTCAAAGGCACCGAACTGGGTCGTAAATTTTCCCCGTTCGACCTCCCAAATTCTAAAAGGGGAAAGGAAAAAGTATGTTGCATTTTTGAAGGGAATCGCAAAATAAGAGTTAAACGCTTTCGGAATAACTTTTCAGGAGGAAGGTGTCCAGTTAGAGGGTTAATATAAAATAAACATCATAAAATATAGCTATTTCTTTATCAGAAATAAAAAAAATAAAATTGTACTTGTATTATATGTATTTTTAAACATATTTATATATTAAAATAAGAAATGCAGAACGTAAAATATAAAGTATTTCTTTCATTATAGTTAAGTAAAAAATAAATACAATTTTAATGCGAACCTACTACTTGCACTGCACTACTTTCCACATATCGCTTAATCAGGGATCTAATGTGTAACATTCAATTTGAAACGATTCTAAGCATTCAGTTGTTAAACAACATCTTTGCAAACTCGATTTTTTAAAAAATTTTATGAGGAAATATATTTTACTTCGACGGTAGACCCAAAAGCGGAAAGCAAAGTACATGCAATTTCCTCTGTGCAAACAATCAAATCTCTCCATCAATGACATCAATGATTTACAAAATGGCTGTCAATTTATATTTAGAGTTATCTTTCAGATTTTTTTCATAAGTTTATAAATGTCCATACCTCTGAAGATGTTTGTCAAATAAGGTCCATTACAAATTTATCAACTTCCATCCATTTAAAAATTGACAAATTTGCAGAGTAGTGCCGTGCCACTAAGAATTGTAATGTTTTAATCATGTTCGTTGTTTTTTACAATACTTAATACACCCTTTCTTAATCTAATTCAAATACTATGATAAAAAATTCAAATGATTAATTACAGTTTACAATGGAATTATTTTCAGTGGATACAGTCACACGTGAACGTCTGTGGAAGGAGATTGCAGGTGGTTTGGCCCGTGAGACCACCATAAAGATTCTATGCATCGTGGCTGCTTTACTTTTTTCAGAAATTGCTACACGAGTCAAACAAAATGTCAGTTCTCCTTTGAAACTGGCCCTCGTACATGAGTGGCGTATGATGAAAATCATCCTGGTGCTGCTTTGTTTTGGAAAGGCAGTAGGCGAGATGAAACTACACTTGTTAGGTCTCGCAGTGGACATACTCGAGCTCAATGGCATGTGGCGGGTATTAGAGTTTACCCTTCTTGTCTGAATTACAATGTGACCGAAGCCACTCCTACCCACATCTTGGGTTGTATTGGTTGCCATAAGATTCAGCTGCGATGAAGTCCTGCAACAGTTCGTCATTGTTTACAAACGCACTGGTTCACGAACTTGATCTAGATATTTCCGTCGATCAAGTGGGATACGAATCAACAACAGAAAAATAAGCATAATTTATTCAAACATGTAGTCACTTTTATAGTTAGCACATCAATGTGTTTTATTTCATCATATTTATTGCTCAACGAAAGAACAACTGAGTTACGCAAGGAATAATTTTCTTTTAATTGTTTAGTCTCAAAAGTCCTTCATGTTTCATTACTAACATTTTAAATACATGAAGTAATATGTGAACAGCAAATGCATTTGTAATTTTATTTTGAAAAAAAATCAATAAGGATGAAGACAAGATAATGATTACCAGAAGTTCATTAAAGATACATTTGAAAACTTATTCCAGGTTTATAAAAAACTAAATTTATCTCACATTCTAAAAAGAAACATTTATTATAAAAAAACTGCTCTTTTTCTTTTTTCTTCTTCAGAGGACGTGATTAATTAATAAGGAAATGTGCGATTGTAGATAAAAGAAGACGCACATTTTCTTTTTTAATGAAGGAACTGTCGTGATTCATTAATTTGTAAGAGTAAGGAATTTAAATCGCAATTAAATGCAAACTCTTTCTTTAACTCTTGTTCTCATTAAAATTTTTGGAATTATAATATGTTTAGGAATAAATATTTTCTTTTATTTTTTCTTACTAAAGATAAATTAGTTCAAAAAGGAATTTTTAATATAATGCGTTAGCTTGGAATAATTGCATTTTAGAATTATTTGTTGTTAATGTTGTCAAAATAACTGTTCGTGGAAGGTTTATCTTAAAATGTCCATATTTACACGTACTTCCACTTAAATTGATATTTTAATTATTAAATTGTTACAAATTGAGCACAAAAACATTTAATCCGGATTAAAAACATCCATGAACTTTGGAAAAATGGAAAAAAAAAAACTTTTTGGCGACACATTTAAGCCACGTTACTTTTTAAAGATGTTCAATTGCTTTCGCTTAACATATTTTAGAGCACAATGACATTACATTAAATTAACTATGGTAGTTTAAAGCACTTTGATGTTGGAAATGTTTGTAAAAGTTAATGACTATTGCTATCATTAAACAAAACTTCTTTTTAAAAAAACAAACCTTGTAATTTTTAAGGCAAGATGTTTATTTTTCTTCTTATTACATTTAATATTATTCTGTATAATTGTTACATTTATCTTTCTTATAAAGTTTTAAATAATATTGTTTCATTACAGTTCTAATACTATTTGGAAATGATGTTACTACTAAGAACTGCAATAGTTTTTATCGTATATAGAGTACTTTCTACAAAAAATATAATTTTATTTTTGTAATTTTAAGATCATTTTTTTCAAGTCTGTTTATAAGAATATTCATGAGTAAAACCAGAAGTAAAATACTATTTTATTGACATTTAATGATTTTAAATCAAATGTTGTTTACCTTTTAATTGAAATATTAAGTTAATGTGGAATACTTAGTTTTTTTTTTATGTTACCTTTTGAAGCAAATAATTTGTTAATCTATTAAACCATTCCATCCTCTACTACAAGAGGATGATATTTTTATCTTTTATCCGGAAAGAAAACACATTAGTTAAAGATTTTAAGATTTTGAGAGTATTTTTCATTATTTTTACGGAGTCCTAATTATTCCTAATTAGATTGTATTTAAAAAAATTAAATACTCAAATCCACTCTCTGAATTGGAGGCTGTTTCTCGTTACCTCATACACCAAGCCATCTCGGCTTTTTGTATTAATGAATAAAAATGGCGTCTAAATTCATACGTTTTTATATTGTACTATATACATTTTGACGAAATTCAAGATGGATCAACTTATAATTCTACGTGAAAGATCTGTACAGGACTGTATCAAAAGAATATAAGCATTTAATTACGTTTTCTTAATTTTATTATCTGTCCCTGAAGCTTAACTATTTTATTTAGTTTAAATAAATAGCTTTTTAAATTTCTACAGTGAATATAGTGAAATATATATATACCAAATTTGCTCAATCTAAGCCACACTCTTTTTTTCCAAAATTAAAGCTACTGAAAATCCCTTGCTTAGAATCGAGTACAAAAAATGCGTCGGATGGAGATATTAGAGCAATTACATATTTTGAGTTATTTTACACTATTTTTCATTTTCCTCAAAGACTTGTTAAGAATTTGGGATGCAGCTTAGATTCGAGTAAATGCGGTATATTACAATATAAATGTTGCATTTTAGATAAAATATTAATTACTTGAGTGTTAGCGTATCGTCCTTCCAAATTTACTCGAATCTAAGCCACACTCTTTTTTTCCAAAATTAAAGCTACTGAAAATCCCTTGCTTAGAATCGAGTACAAAGATGCAGCTTAGATTCGAGTAAATGCGGTATATTACAATATAAATGATGCATTTTAGATAAAATATTAATTACTTGAGTGTTAGCGTATCGCCCTTCCACACTACAGGTTCGGGGTTCTATCCTTGGACTGCGCAATGTCGACTCAACCTTTAATCCCTCCTGAAGTGGATTGATAACTGAGTACCAAGCTTGTTTGTGGATTTAAGCTCTGGGAGCACCTCAGCGCCCGATGATCACGTATACTGGAATAGGAACAGTAGGCCCTGGTCCTCATGGGCAGTTGCACCACTGAGTTCAAGTTATTAATTACTTACTATGAAATGTAGCTAAGAATCTTTTGCTTTCGCTGGAGCTAATTATCTTTTTTCAAAGCCAATGTGTTTTTTTTTTGTTTTCCTTTTAATTAAAAAAACGATCAGAGAGACCAAGAAGGATCACATGACGGAAAAATTGCTTACAACCTATGACAAATTTCGGTGAATGAAGTCAAAACGGTCGATCTGGCAACACTAGTGAAAGGAAACTCTGCACATGCGTAGTGGCAAGTGTTGACTATCTGTCCTCACCGTTGTTCAGTTGAGAGTTATTTGTGTTGCGTGTAAGATTTGTTTTACAAAATGCTTGCTTAGCATTTTGGTTCTTAACCTAAAAACTGGAAAATGAACGAACAAAAGATAATTTTAAAGTTTTATTTTAGGCTTTGCAAGACACCAAAAGAAACTTACGCGATGCTGGTACGTGTTTATGAAGAACAAGCACTGTCCATGAAGTGTGTGTTTCCGTTTTCAAAAAGCAAGAAAAGTGTTTTTCACAACCCCAGTGGTGGTAGACTAGTGACCTTGGTCAGTGACGAAAACATTAAGAAAGTAAGGATATCAATGACTAAGGATTCCTCAATTAATTGAGCGTATAATGGGGGATGGACTGCATATTAACCGTGAATCTGTCCGACAAATCGATATTCAGAATTTCGGGATGAGAAAAGCGTGTTATCAATATTGACGATTTTCCTAACATCCAACGAAACGTGAGTAGGCTTTTGAACTCCATTCCCAAAAGAAGACTTCTTACAAAATTTCAAGGACATCTATAGTAAATCTCAACGGTGCATAGTTACGGGAGGTGACTATTTTGAAAGACAGTAAGGCAACTTTCATTAATATTTCATTTATGTTAATGTTACAGGACTATTCACCGAGCTTTATTTTCAGAGATTGTAATTTGAGTCGAGTGTTTGAGTCTCAACTCTGCTTAAAACCAATTCTGTAGACAAGTTGATACCTGTTAAATTTCTAGAGGTTCAGAATACTCTCATGTTGGTACAGTATGCAAGATTGGAACCGGAATTGTCTAGTGTCCTTATGTCTTGAACACAATTCAAATCAGAAATGAGTTTTAAAAAGTTTGTGTGGTGCATTTTAAAATTAAAAACTTCTTGTAGGAGTAGCTTTGTACAGTTACAATTCCGTCTGAAAGTCTGCGTACTGACGATCATCTGTCATATTCATGCAAAGATCGCTAATTAAATAAAGTCTTTCAAAATCAATACTGTTGTATACTGATTCAACGATGTAAATTCAAATAGTATAAGCAACAATCACCTGATTATTACACACAAAAAATACAAATATTTATAACTTGAGAACGAAACAAATCGCGTGCGTCCAAAATCTGAGTGCACTGCAAAAATCCTTTACAATTATGAAATGTAAATAAAAGTTAATACTTTTTAAGTTATTCCGTCCTTTCTATAACTCTCTCAATATATTTGGCAGGAATTCAACCAGCTTAGTTGTCCCATCTGTAAAAATTTTGTTCCATTCTTCTACAATGATAGATTTGAGCATTTCCGGGAATGTTATTGCGTTTTCTCTGAGTATGCTCTCCAGTTAATACCTCGAATTCTGTGTGATGTACCCTTTCTTCTTTCTCTAATTGCTGAGAAAGTGCACCGACAAATGGTGAACGGTCCGCTCCGTATCCCTTATTGCTGGGAAACATGTGCTTAAATGAGTGGTCAAGAATTCTGATCCCTGTTCTCATGGCCTCCTCCTTTGAATACGAGGGCTAAAATGGCATCTGGCCTGAGTAGAAATTTTGTTTCCCACGCATCCAAGACGACACCGTGTTTGGATATAATAGCCTTACTATGCGCCGTAAAAGATCCCATGCTCTAAAGGACCAGGAAACAAGAGATGGAAAAAAGCGTAGAGAGAGAGACGGTAAAAAACCAGGAAGTAAAAAGAGAGAGAGATGGCCTACCTGAGAAAACCCAGAGAGGCCTCTAGCCAGCGACAAGGACGGAGGAGAGAGATAGCAAGGGAAAAACGAAGTTTGGCGTGGAATTAAATTGGAAGACCAAGGGAGATTTCTAATTAACGAGAAGAAAGGTGGAGAGAGAGAAAGCGACAAACGAAGTTCGGCGTAGAATTATCAGTGACGACATTTTCTGAAAGTGAAAAGAGACTTATAAACTGTGGGCACTGTTCGCAGATAAATTGTACTGGACAATATTTTAAGAATTGTACAATTTAATAAATAGTTCTTATTTTAGCTGTATGAAGTCAATATAAATGTTTTGTGTTTAAGTCTGGGGACTGGGATGGCTTACGGAATTTGCTTGAGACATGGTAGAACAGCCATGAGGCTTCACAATGTAAACCATTTGCTAGTACCTTTGTCCTGCTGAAAGTAAAAATCCTTAACCACTGCAAGTTTCTCTGTAGTTACCCTGATATTTTACTTCAATAAGTTCAAGTAATCAATTTTGTACATTGTTGATTCAATAAATTTCAGATTACCAACCCAAAGGCTTCCTATGCACTACCGAAAATTATACCTCGTCCTCCATGTTTGATAATCAAAAAAATATTCTCTTTCTTAAGATCTGTGCAGGGATATTTGCAAATATATTTTTGTCTTTTTTTATACTGAAAATGCAAAAATTATTTTCAATCGAATATATTACATTTTTTCCAATAATTTAGAGAGAGGTCTCATTTAAAATTATTTAGCAAAAGTCATATTCTTGGTTCTGTTCACTCAAGAGATAAATGGCATCTTGAGTGCAACTTGAACATGACAATCCTCTCCTTTTTCAGTTATCTTTGAATTGTAGTAAAAGTAACACTTTTTTGCATTATTTCAGCAACACTTTTAGATATTTGTAAAGATTATAGACTTAGATTTACACTATTGGCCACCGTAAATGCAACACCAAGAAAGAGCACAACAAAATTTATTTTGTAGATAGCAAGTTGACCAAGTATGAAATGATTGAATTTACAGACTTCTGTGAAGCGTGTTTCCTGCCAGAATCAGTAGCCAGAGTAGCCACAAAGGTTGGACATCACCACTGCCCCATGCCTCGACATTGATTCAAAGAGACTTTGGATGTGTTTTTGGGGTACATCAGACCAAGCAGCTTCGACACGTTGCCAAAGTTGAAATGGTATGGCAACTGGGGGTGTAATCTAGGTCAATCGTTGAGCAACCATGGACCACATGTTTTATATCAGCGAAAGATCCGGAGAGCGAGCAGGCCAGGGAAGCAATTCAATATGGTCATTGACGAAGAACTTTTGGACAATGCGTGACACGTGTGATCGCGCATTATCCTGTTGAAATATGGCTGTGACGAAGCCTTGAAGGTAAGGAAGGACAACTGGCTCCAACACCTCGTAGATGTAGCGCTGGCTGTTTAAAGTACCGGCACTGCGTACAAGAGGAGTGCGAGAGTGATTTCCAATATCGCCCCATACCATAATAACCGGTGCAGGTTCAGTGTGACGGTGCAGTACGCAGCTGTTCAGCATCCTATGTCCACGGTGTCTCCAGACTCGAATCCGAACATCGTGGTGTTGCAGACAGATGCCTGACTCGTCAGTAAAGGCAAATTCATTCCATTCTGCCACTCACATCCTTCTTTCATCGCACCATTGGTGGCGGAGACGTTTGTGGTTCTACGTCAAGGGTAGACCAATCAATGAATGTATTGCGGACAGACCATTCTGCTGTAAATGGCGTCGAATGATACGCACAGACACTGAATGATGCGTTACAGACTCAATGTGCTGTGTTAGGGTTCGTTATGTGACTTAGAGATCCGCCACTGCCAAGCGCAGAAGTTGCCTGTCTTTACGTGAAGTAGTGAACTGAGGTGGATGCGATCGATCACGTCGGCCCTATGTACCCTCCTGCATCCAACGGTCACATATCCGCATTGCATTTGTTTGGTTTCGTCCAACACGACTACCGATTTCCCTGAAAGATAATCCACAATCTCGGTAGGCCACTGTCCTTCCTCTGTCGAACTTGGATACTTGATAAAAATCTGATCGCTGTTTTCTACTAGACATAACTGAACGTTTTTTGAAAAAACCACAATTGCTGAACTTGAAATCGTCGAGATCTTCAAGGCTTAAATAACGTTTTGAGGTGGCCCACAGGCGCGCATGATGTGTGTCTTCGCTAAAATTCTAATCATTTGCATATCTCACCTCCGCTAACGCATGTTGTAAATTTCATGTTATTTGCATGCTTCCTTCAGGGAGTTGCATTCACGGTGGCCAGCAGTGTATTTTTATAGTGTGTATTATAAAGCAAAGTTATCAAGTTGACACTGCAGAGGGCAACCGGATCTTGGCTTTAAGTTTAAAATTTTACTTGATTTGTGTTTATAAACACTTTTTAAATCGTTAAATGTTTCTTATTAACTGTTTCAGCAATTGTCTTAAAAATGGTCCACTTTTCTGAAGATCTATGATAATTTTTCTTTCAATAATATATTGATCTCTATTCTGTTACCTGTCATGGAGTTGCACAAACTTTAAAATTTCAAATCCTAAAAGAAGCTTTTAATTACTTAAAAACACGATTTAGTGCAATTATTTTACAATAAAAGGCCTTTAACACTAGAATGTCCGTGAACGTGTGTGTGTGTGTGTGTGTCAGTTTGACACCGGCGCATGATTACTTTGCTCTCGATTCTGCATTTTTGCAGGGAATTTGAAAATATTTCGTGACTTTTAATCGTTTTTCTTGTTAATTACTCAGAAAAAGTTTTGTGGTTCCAGGTGAATTAAGAGTGTGATTTTCCAACTAAATGTACCCAGAGCGTCCGCTGGTATCATTTCGACACCAAGGCAATTTATTATTATAAAAAGCTGTCCTTCAACAAAATATAGTCCACTAAGTAGATACTATTAGTAAAACAAACTTCCCAAAGTTCTGTCGCACATTTTTTTTATCTTTAATGCAGTGTTATTGAATTCGCAGTGAAAATGAATCAATTATACTAAAATCGTTGTGTACAAGTGTTTTCTTAAATAGTATTTGCTTATCTGCTCATTTTCGAAAGTGTTGAGTTGAAAACTTAATTTTACATAATAAAAAATGCACTTTTACTTTAATTAGCTATTTTTGATCTATAACCAAAATAAAAGCTTTTTAACGTAGTGCTGAGTTGAAAAAATTCATCACTGTCATAAACGATGGTTCTCTTTGCGTTTTTTTTTATTGCAAAAGAGTTTTATGAACGGTAACGAAAAACGTTTCAAACAGTTTTTATCAGTACCCCCGAAAAGTGAAATTACGTAAAATACTTGATGCAAAACATATTGCTTTTTTAAAAATAATACAATTATTCTTCATAATTTTATATTATTGATCACTTTTAACATCATGGCGCACACAGACACGGGGTGTCCAGACCGCCCCAAACCCTTGATTTTTTCCGATTGATTATAATTCAAGTTTATAGCACGCAAAATTTAGTTAATTATTTGTTATTAATGATTAATTTTATTAGTTAATGCTCATTATTTATTCAAGAATTAGTTTTTTACTGTGTTTTGTTCCCGAAAATCGACAAAATCAAAAGGAACCTGATACAAGATTGGTGAACTTTCGACCCCGACCCCCCTTGAAAAATTCGTAAGCTACTGTTTAACATCAATTATAAATGCTAATTCTGTGAGGCTTAAAATTACAATTCGCTTAAAACTAATTATAATTTGTTTTACATTTTACGTTTTTTGTAAACATTGTCGAGCACTTGGCTTTTGGAGGCAAAAGGGTACTTAATCATGTAAGTTAATAATTTTGTGTTTCAAACTTAATTTTATAAGAATGCGTTTTTTTCCGGGAATAGCATGCTTATGAAAGGATAGAAATTTATTTCGTAAATATTTTTATTTTAAGTTTTATGATTTATGGGACAGTATTAGAATTTGATTGGAGTATAATTTCCCATAACCAGTTTTAATATAAAAACAGTACTTACTCTTATTATCTCAGTAAGATTTTAAATTCTGATTTTAGTTCAAATTAATGTTTCATAAAAATCAAATCAAATCGAACAATTCCGTTAAAACCTCAATATTTTGAATATTTTTAACCTGGATATATCAAAGTAATTCTAGAAATACCTATCAGTATTTTTTTTAAATTACAATACCTTTTTCAATTTTCTGTTACATTATATCCAGTATTTTTGGATACTTTCTCAAAGATCGATTACGGCAAATATTTCTTTTTGACAAGCAAATTAATTTGAAGGTTCTAAACCCAATATCCCTCAATCTATCTCAGCTACCCCAAAAAAAAGAATTTTACACCCTGCTGCTTTTAGTGTAATTGCGTTCGACTGATGCCGCTGCTGTAGGACAATTACAGCAATAAATACTTGACGTAGACTGGCTTGTTTGTATAATTGAATGGATATACTGAGAAGTATCGATAATTAATCGTAATCACATCTTCCTCGGGGATTCTGATTGATTACAAAAAGGAAATAAAAACATCTGCTAAGTAATTTTTTTTTTCGTCTGTCAGGCGATTTATTTTCCTTTATTTTATATACCACATTCATGGTCGGTTGCGTTTCATAATAGAGATAATCATTTTATATTTTTCCAAAGTAATTCCTTAATTTCCATGTATTCCTAAATAGTAATTCTCAGCCTTTCTTTTTATTGCGATACTCTACTTTAAACTTCAAAATTTGGTGACACACAGCAACAAAATGTTTAAATGTTTAAAAGAATTTTATTTATATATAATATACTATGTAAAATAGTTTGTGATAATAATATTTAATGTTAAATAAAATAATATGTGAGAAAAAGACAGCAAAATATTTATTATGATTCATTAATTATAAAAATACATTTAATGTGGAATTTAAGCTTAATAATTTTTGATAATTTCGTTTATATTTGGTAGCAAAAATGATAATATCACACTTATTTCGTCATTTACATTTAAAAATCTCGATCTTTTCTTTTTTTTTTTTTTTTTTTCATTTTTATACTTGTCAATGCTGAAACCCCAAATTCACGCAAATAAAATGTAGAATATTGCACCAATATTGTTAAAGCTTTTAGGCCATTATAGGATGATCGCCTCTAATTTTAATCCAAAATGAATTAATTGACGCTGTCAAATTTTGATGTTAAAATCTTGATTATTACAGAGAGTGTGAAATTATATAGTTTTTCCTCTTCATTCAAAGTTAATTCATGTACTAATCTATAAAATTATCACAAAAAGATTAAAAACTCAATTAAATCTTTTTTTTAAAATTTGGTTAGTAATCAATAATTATCTTCTCTTGTTCAGTCAACTGACCAATAACAATTTTATTAATAGTTTATTTCTATAAAACGGACGAACGATTCGGTTTAAGAAATTTGTTTTTTTTCATAGCATAATTATTAATTTAAAAAAAACATTGGCGGCCCTGGGGTTAGAATCACTGTTCTAGATAAAGTAATCTGTATTTAGCTTGGTAGGAGTTCAATGTAATCACATTTCATATGGTTAAGTTATTTTTTGAATATGAATAAGATCAATATATAAGAAAAACTAATTTTAAATTCTATTTAAGATTAAATCTATGATTAGTATCAGGTAAGGTTTTTGTATATAAAGTAATAAGTTTCCAAAAGTTTATGTATATTTAAATGTACGAAAGTAAAGTAAAAAAATTCTGAGCATTTTACTTTAAATTTTATATTCACTGTATGTTACACATATCTGGATTATGTTACAATACACACTTCATACTTCATGAAAAATAAATTAAAATTTATTTTAATAACTTGCATCGCCACTTAACTAAATTTAACATTTTAAGAATAAAATTATTTCTGACTTTATTATCATATTTTATGTGCGTATGAATTTTATATTTATATACATTAAATACGCAAACAATAAAAGTATACAGTGAAAAATCAGTGAAGGATAATTCAGTTTTAATTTGATTTTAATCCATTTTACCTAAATCTGACACAGTGACATTAAAAAATTCCAACACCAAGAAAACATTATTGTTGAGTAATGAAATTTGGACAATGCAATTGTCTTGTTAACATGTTTAATTGATTAAATTTTCAAGATCACAAATTAGTTTTAGCTCAAAAAAATGCATCTCAAATAGAAAATACTGTTACATGAATAGATATACTGTTACATGAACATCCAGAACTTTGAATGCAAACATGCAGGCATTGCGTCATACAGGGGCGAAAAGCCACTTAGCGGTATGAAGTATCATGCTTGTTGCACTTACTGTGTCAATAATGGGATGATCAGTGCTAAAAGTGGATGATGCTGGAGTTGATGTCCTATGATATCCCATGCGTGCTCAATTGGAGACAAATCTGGTAATCTCGCAGACCGAGGTAACATGTCATGCCGGTTGTGTTACAACAGCGGTGGGAGGGCGAGTGATATCCTGATGGAAAGCTCCCACTTGAATGCTGTTCTTGAATGGAAGTATTATAAGTTGAATTACCAGACTGACGTTCAAATTTTGCAAAAAGTTGTGTTTGGGATAACCACGAGAGAACTTATGCTGTCACCCCAGACCATGACTCCAGGTGGAGGTCCATTATATCTAGGCCATAGACAGTTTAGTTGCAGGCATTCCCCTGGTCCTTTTCTGATCAACATACGGTGATCACTGGCACCAAGGAAAAACCAGCTTTTATCAGAAATACAACAGATCTATACTCCTTCCCCCAATCTGCTCTGACATTGCAAACGGTAAGGGCTTGAAGCCAGTGGAGTACACACTACAGGATGCCTGCCTTCTAGCTGTCCTTAAAGTAACCGATTTCTAGCAGTTTGTTGTGTCCCTGTGATGCAAACTTCAGCTCTAATTTCTGCTGCAGACGCAGAACGAAGCGCCACAGCCATACACAGATTACGGCGGACTTCCCTCTCAGCAGTGCCTCGTCGCCACCCGAAACTCGGTCTTCTTGAGGAAGTATCATCTCTTGAGACGACTGCTCGCAACAATCATGTGCAGTGGATGATTTCTGGCCAAGTCTTTTTGAAATATTGCAGAAAGAAAATCCACCTTCTCGCGTAGTCCTATTACACTACCTTTTTTATATTTTAGCATTATGTGGTTTTGATCCAGAAGATTGTACTTACATAGTAGTTCTTCTTGTCTTGTCTATGGATTTAATGTGTTTCTTTATTGTTCCCAAAGCCCCAATAACCTGAAGATTAAGGATTGTAAAGAATGTCCTGTGGTGATAAATCAAATTTAAAATAAAATGCAATAATGACCTTACAATAAAAAATATACTCTGGTGTTAATTGTGTTAGACAATTTTTGCAGATGTGATAAGTTCGGGAAATATACGGAGATATGTTCATACATTTAAAATAAACCGTGCGGAGTCTTGCCAATAAACTTTTAAGGCAATTGAGCTATGAGATAGTTTTATAAAACGCTGGCTAAAAATTTTGAGCTTGACGACCGCGTCTGCATCATCCGAGATGACAGTGGATGGCTTATCCAAGTCACGAGTCTCCTCTTAGAATAATAGAAAAGAAATGAACAAGACTAAAACGATTTCTCTTTATTTTATTCAATAATTAAGAAACAGCCATGATCACTAAATTGTACATATTCTCTTTCCGACTTCATTTCTTATCTCACCTTCTAATTACACTTACATTTAAAGAGACACAGTGCGACTCAATTCACAAAAATCGGTAAAGAATTCAAATCTAATTTTTTAGCCTAAATTATTTGTTATATCTTTCTACAAACTAGGTTTAAAAAATGCAGAGTTGTGATAACTTTTACGTTTGTTTTTATTCACATTCCAACGGAAAATCAAGACTTTGAACTGATTTTTCTCGGGAAGATAACATAACTAGTTTGTCTTCATTTAAAAAGCTAAGGCTTTTTTTCCTATTGTGCCTAATACTTGGAACTTTTTTCATTTGTTGCTAATAGTGCATGAAACAAAAGCTGGTATGCATTTTTCAATCAAAGCAATACTTATTTTAAAATTATATAATGATAATTGAATTTAGAATTTACATATTTTTAAAAGAATTTTCAATAAGCAATCATAAAAAGAAGTATTGTACAAACACCAATCATGTTATTGCAAAACCCATACCAACTTTGGTTATACTTAGTTTGACGTACTTGTAAATCCAATTTCATATATGTACGTCAATTTTTGCAGTAGAAGTAGCATTTTAAAATTACTTCATAAGCTTCAAGTTGTTCCCTTTCAAAATTAAGTGGCTATTTTTTATGAGCTTTTGCGCACCAAATCTGTTTTACATCATACATACACATAGGAGGCAACCAAAAAAGTTATGATAATCATTAAATTAAGAAATTGTGTAAATCATACCATGTCCCCTTAACACGATATAAAAGATCATATCATATCCATTCATATTGAAAACTCTGAAGAAAAGTTTATAACTTTTAAAAATCTACTTTTTTATTTCACATAATTTTATCAAACTACTTTTGTATTAAAATTTATACATCATTAATTGAGAAAAAAATATGAACGTTATGTATATTTATATGTGTTACTTATGCACATCACAAGTTTTTAATCTAAATTCCCTATACATGTATGTTTAAAATAACAGAATGCTATCAAAAAGTACTGTAAACACATTTTTCCTCGAAGCAGAATTTTATTACAAAGGGATTTCGTAGAAGTGCTAGGAACCAAAAATGAATTCTCAAAATCTATTTCAAGTTTCATTACAAGGTTAAAATTGGGAAATACCGGAGACAACATCCAACATCAAAAGTGAAATTCTATCTGTATGTTGAATTGCGAAAAATTTCTTCTCGTCTTGCATCCATTCCCCCATGACTTTACTTCGAAAAATGTATTAGAACTATTTTATTCGTTTTTCTGCAACATTTTGTCAAATCCATTTCAGACACTCTTATTGATTGTAATTCAAAGCTGACAACAATGATCATACTTGCTCCTTGGAAAATCAGAATTCCATTAAAAAAGGATTATATTCTTTTTTCCGAGAATAGAGGCATTTGTGATTGATATTCTCATCAAAATCTTGGGAAGGTTTGACTTGAGAATTTGATATATGCGTTATATTTCATGTGCTCTAAGCCTTAACCGGAAGAGATCGCGCGTGGCATAGAGTCACTCCAGGCTCACGAAACCTTTAATTCTGGAAAAAAACTGTTTATTTGTTACCAATAATGTAGTCAGTATCGTCCTATATGGTAGTCTTCGTGGGTGCAAAAATGTATTTGTCCCGTACCTCTCTCAATTTTGGGAATGGCGAACATTTTTTACAAACTTAAGTTACTCTGGATTGCTGATTTCCTCGTGTGACCACTTTTGTGCTAAAATATTTTCCAAGAACAGGCTACATTTTTCTCCTGTAAAGCACCTAGTGGCTTTGATAGCTGTGCTGTATGACTTATTATGGTTTAAAAATGTAAATGAACAGAATGTATAAAAATAAATGGGCATCTGCAATCTCTATTGGATGAAGTTGAAACTGATCAAGAAAGAGAATAGCTTGAAGAAATAATGGATATTAATCATGATTGTGCGTGCGCGTGTGTGTGTGTTAAAGTAAATTTCCTAGAAGCTATGGACATGAAACATTTGAGTTGAAAGGAAAATTTTCAAATGCTACGCAAAAAACTCCATCAAGAAAGATATGAAGCTAAAAGTGTACCACAAGACACAGTTCACCCTGTCAAAAATACGCAAGCAAGAAAACGTTCCACAAGTTATTTGCCAATCATCCAAGGGCACTAATATTAATATAACGTTAACAAAATCTGACAATTTTGCCTGCAAATATTATTCCTGTAACTTTAATGAAAAGTGTCTGTGATTTGCGTCCTTTATTAAAGTCACGTACATTTCAAACTTTTTAGTTCAGCTTGACTGGATTTTATCTCAAATTATCAAAGAAAAATTAAAAAGCCCTGAAAATCAGGTAATTATACTTTCTCTTAGTTAAATTTTTCATTGAAATTACGATTTTTATCGTGTGCAATAAAAATATATTTTTTTAAAAAAGAATTGGGCGGATTTCGTTACCCCTCGTGAGCACTAACATTAGTATCGGGTACATGCTCTCTCGGGTTAAGCCGAAGAAAAATCAGAAAAGCAGTTTCTTACATCTGTTAATGATACGAAATATATTTCATATTTTCTTTGATGATTGATTTTAATTTACTTAGAACTCTGAAATAAATTTAGAGCATTTGTTTATGGAGCTCCTAAGTTTTATCCTCGACAAAGGGAATGATATCACCTTTAAACGTACCCCCTCACTAAACTTCCAGACCACACAAATGGGAGGACTGTGAGCACCGAAGTATTTAACATTCCTTAATTCCTTTACACCAGTAATTCCAAAAGTGGTCGATACCGACCCCCAGGGATCTATGATGACCTACAACGGGTCCACGTCAGCGAAAAAACAATGTAGCGGTTTTTAAGGTATAAATGGATATCTACGATAGTGGCTCTCATTAAACTAGATCATGTCTTCAATTTTAAAAGAAAATTTAATCATGTGGATATCAGACTTACCTATTTAACAGATTTATTTATTAAATTTCTCTGAGGTTAATTTGCAGTTATATGAGCACAGCATAACTTTTTTTAAGACAAGGACCATCATTTCAGCGTTTCTTTCCAGAATTAAGCTAAAGGGCTATAATATTGGACGTCACGAATTTTCCCCAGTTTCACCATTTGTCACAGGCAATCTGTCAGAAAAGGACTTTTAACCTATTTTCGGCATTTTTTTTTTTTCAGATTTTTGAAACTAGATTTGACAATGTTTTAACTATTGTATTACCACAAAAGGCAATGCATTTATATGGCCACATTGGAAACAAAATGTCATTACAAGAGGAACACTGATCGGAATAGGCACTAACAAAGATCTTAAAGTAAGGTTTAGAAACGATATCATCAATTTTGGCTTTAAAAATATATACCTGTTATTTATCCCAAAAGATCTTGAGAAAGTTTTTAATTGCTTTTATTCGTGAGAAGGAGTTTCAGTGCTATTGCCAATCTCTGGGGGGAAAAATAGATACTACTAACGAAGCAAATTTAGGGTTAAACCTGATGAGATTGATGCCCAATATTTAAAATTCGTTATTGAAGCCCCAGATTCATTCCTGTGTGTAAAAGCATGTGTTAATTTTTTCAGTTACTTTATGTATTAATTAAATTTTAATTTTATTAATTAACATGTGTTTCTTCAGTTTTAGACACTACACTTCACATTTAAATCTTTTAAAGTGAACAACGCTATAACATCTGTAAAGAAGACATTTACGTTCATATCTTTGCAAAAACTTAATATTGGGTATATAAGTAGAGGGTCTACCTAAAACCGAAAACATGGCGAGGGGACATTCACACAAAAAAGTTTGGGAACCTCTGCTTTACACGGTTTGTTTTTACTATCACTAAGACTCGATCGCGCAATTTGCCAGCTCCGACTATGAATTCGTGTCGAAGACCACTCAGCAACATCTGACCTACTCTTGATTTTTTTCTTAATTTCAAATAAAAAAACAAGTTTGAAAAACATTATTATACATTAATTATTGATTGATGTCATCTTTTGCTTTTTAACAGCTTTTAAAATGTAGAATGAAAGTGATTAATGATTTATTAATTTATATGTGATTTACATTTGGTTATTTGAATGATTCCTTGCAGAGTTCTTATAAATATGTTATACTACTTTTGCTACAGATATTTTGTGGCGGGGCTTTACGCAGTCTTTCAACTAATCCTCTTGGGGAATCTTTGGGGCCATCAATTGAGTTATTTCACAGCCAACCCTCTCAAGAAGATACCCTGATATGCAGATTAGTTAGTAGATATATAGAGGAGGTTTAGTAATCGAAAAGGAGAATTAGGAAAGGAAGCTGAGTAGCTGAACACCGTGAGCTTAAGGTAAAGATCTAACTTAGAAGCGCAATTATAGAGCGGGCTTTAGCGAGTCAAAGAAATTTAGGAAGTTGGGATTCATAAGATAACTTTACTTTAAGTTAAGCGGTTAGGGTTTCAGGCGCTTATTCTCATAGGATTTAGGGTTACGATGTATCACTCCTGATTTCCTTCCTAGAGTAAGACTTTCTTTGAATATTATAATAAATAATAACAAATTGGTTTTATTATGGCTGTCTCTTGGGTCATCAATCCTTACCTCCCACAAATCTTCGTCGAGTATATGAAGAGATGGTTTCCCCAGGTAGGAAGATTGTCACACAATTTTACATGTTTCATAAATTAATTTTTTTCCAGAACACCAACTTAGAACATCAAGACGTTTAAAATTTTTTCATCTTTAGCATTTTCTTTGCTTGGTTTTCAATCATATATCAGGTGTATGCATACGTTTTTTCCGGGTTTTTTTGGTAAAGAAAACACGTAATTTTCAAATAAATTTCTTTTTAATTCAAAACTTTGGCCTTCGGCTTCTACACATTTCTCCTATCTTTCAGAATACCATGTCAGAAAAACTGCTTGTCTTTTGTGGCAAACTATTCATCGAGCCATTTTCCAAATTCTTCGAAATTGCTGAATTTCTGCTTTGTCAGCGCGTGCCCCACTGATGTGAAGAAGAGATAACCAGATAGCGCCAGATTTACAGAGTACAGCGGGTGCGGAAGGATGCCTATCCAAGCGATTTCAAAGTGTTTTTCACTGGTTTTGCTGTACTGCTCATTATCCTGCAACAAAATCACTTTGCGATGTCTTCTGGTCCATTCCGGTTGTCTTTCTATCAAAACAGGGTCTCGCCAGGCTTCAAGTGTTCAGAATATACAATACTGCTCTGGTCCCACGAGACACAAAGCATCGTTGTCTTGCCGAAGCGATTTGGCCTTGGTGTTAAAAAATCGGATTCACCAGATGAAACTATGGTTTTTCCACTTAGTGTTTGCAAAATAAATCCATTTTTCGTCACCGTCACAATTCGATACAAAAATGATTTTCTTTCATGACATTGAAGCAGCATTTCACAAGGGACTGTGCGATTTTCCATTTGGCGTTCATTCAAATCGTGTGGGAACCATATACCTAAATTATTGATCTTCCCTTTGCTCGTAAACGTCTGCTAATTGCTTCATGGTACACATTCAATGCTTTTGCCAATTGTTGTTGAGTCCTCATCCAATAACTCCTGTAATTGCTCATGTTCGCCCTTTTGTGGCCTACCAGAGCTCTCTGTCTTTCACATTGAAATCACCACTTTTAAATTGTCGAAATCATATATTACATGTTCTAATTGATGGAGAGTGTTCACCATGTTTCTTTCGATGACTTTCAACTGCCAATTTTCTTTTGATTAAATAAAAAAGTAATGCGTGCCGCAAATGTTCTTTTTCAGGCACAAAATTTGACATGATCACTGAACGATAAAACAAAACGGTCTTAACTTGTGTGAACTTGTAGTTTAACGTCAGACGAACGAAATGGCGTATGTGTCAAATTAATACGTTGCATACTTTTCGCTGGCGCCATCTCTTAGTTAAAACGTAAAATACTTATATATACACCTGGTAAAATGTTTTATATCCCTTAAGTGATGGAGCCAAAATGCTCCAAAAAAGCATATTTTTTTATTGAAAATAGCTAAGCGTAATACTGAACAAAATGTGAAAATAGAAAATTTTTATTTTAATTCTCAAATTTACAATTTTCTTTCTATTATAATTGAGGAACACAAAAAAACGCTAATTGTTTGTGTTTTATAAGTACACTTTTCATGCTATATGAACGATATTTCATATATACCTTAAAAAATTTCTCTCAGACTAAGGTAAATAAATATATATGTATTGTAATGTCCAACCGCAGAGGGTTGTTTGGAAAGCACTCATGTATAAAGATGTGCAGCGCCCTTACAGCTCAACATAACGACTCCAAAACTGAACTGAATTGATCTGTTATTCTTGTAGCGTGCCTGGTTCACCATGTGTTGTAGTTTTTGGAAGCTTACCTCTTAATTGCTCATTTAATCTTTTATCTTTAAAGTTAATAAATGTTTATTGTTATTTAATTCAACCGTGTTGTAGGGAAGAATGTCTAACCACGCAACGCGACAGTGGTGACCCCTTTTGGACTTAAAAACACGTAAGCTATTTTGTACTACTGGCCGAATGCAATACAAATTCTTCTACTACGGATGATCAGTACGTAGCGAAAGATTTTTTTTTCTCCTTCTCCTTAAGGCCACTTGAAACATCTGCTCGGAGATTCGTTTCGCTTCCTGCTTATTCAACAATATGACTAGTGAAACCGTTGAAGTCGCTCGTATTGCGTTGCGGCTGTCGCCGTTTTGGAAATCGAACGTTCGTCTATGGATTGCGCAATGCGACCATGCATTCACATTCAGTGGTATCTCCAGTGATGATACTAAGTATTCTGCTTTGGTTGCGAACCTGGATGCTGAAACTCTCTCCTACGTCTCGGACATTGTGTTAAGCCCTCCGAACAGTGACAAATGTCACACTCTCTCGCAGCGGCTCATCACCCAATTTAGCGACTCGGAGACTCAAAAAATTAAGAAACTGTTTACTGACCTTCAGCTAGGAGATGAGAAGCCCAGCCACCTGTTGCGAAAAATGAAAGAGCTGTCTAATGGCCAACTCAGGGTGACTTTCTGCAAAGTTTGTGGCTTCAAAAATGCCACCACTATCCAGACTGTTTTGTAATCCTCAGAGCCTTTGGATAAACTGGCTATCATCGCTGATAAAGGTTGTTGGTGCGTCCTCGACTATCTGTGCGGCCAAACTATTCCTCCACCATCCCAGTCATCTTCATGCAGTGCTCAGCCAACCATGGACTCTATCGTCAGGCAGATCCAAGAGCTGTGTCTACAAGTTGCTGAACTGACAAGAGAGCGCAATTCTTTTCGCCATCAACGATATAGTTCTGACCACCGGAGATCACATTCACGCTCTAGGAGTGTCAATAGAGGAAGTGGCATCTGCTACTATCATCGCCGTTATAAAGAGCAAACCCACAAGCGTGTTTGACCTTGTGCATTTGTGCAAAAAAAAACGAGTAAGCTCTGTCACAGCTGGAATGGCAGAGCCCTCGCAACATACCAGCCGGTTATTTTTATTAGACCGCAAGTCTGGCCAGAAATTCCTCATAGACTCTAGTGAAATCTGTGTCATCCACCTTCTCCAACTATGAATAAATCACCTCAGTCTAACTTCTTATTTTTGCTGCTAATAATACCAAAACTCCAGCCTATGGTATGGTCCGTAAAACTGAACCTGGGTCTGACGACCTTTTATCTGGACTTTCATAATTGCTGATGTATCATCTCCTATAATTGGTGCTGATTTTCTAAAGCACTTCAACCTTTTAATTGACCTTAAGGTATCCGTACACCTTCGAAGAAATTTTTTTTAAAAACTGTAATATTTGCTATTAAAATATTTTTTACTGATGAAATATAACTTAAAACTATGAAAAATACATTTAATATGTTACTTGTAGTACATAAAAAAATTTTAGGGAGTAAAGCATACTGTAAATAGTAATTAAATTGATTATTAGAATAACGCACATAACTCAAATGTAAACAAAAATATCCCTTTTCTGTAAATTTGATGATGATCATTATAACATTTTTTAGGGCTGGTACTATTTTCTTGATGATAATCAATTTATTACAATTTGTATCAAGTTTCGAGTAAAAGAACATTGAAAAATCCTTAAAAAATTATTACGAGCATGATATATACCTTAGTTACTAAAAACATATCAACTATATAATTATGAAAGTAGTAGGGGTTCTTTAAATCTATAAAACAAATATATTTATAAAATTTGAACTAATTTGGTTCACAACTTTTTCTGATATTTACGTTGTCAGATGTCAATACGTTAAACAAATTCATTTTGAGATAAATCAGAAATAAACTTTGAACTGCAAACTTTAATATTAAACACAATTTGATATACTTAAAATGCTCCTGATTTATAAATAACATCTTCTTTACTCTCTAAAACATTGATTTTTTTTCCTTGTAGCTCTTAAAATTTTTCTACGCTGCTTTACATTTGGTGTTGAATGTCGTTCTACGTCGTTAATTCTATTCATGTCAAGATGTTTGTATGCTTTTAAAGTAAAATAACCAGGAGTTATATTAAGTTTTTTAAAAATTTCAACACAACCCTTGTATATCCATCATTAAATTGGATCACAGCATCCAATGCACCAGATTTTAAAATTTTGAGGCACACGAAAACTTCCTTGGGTACTGTCTGCCATATAACGCCATTTAAACAATCGTTTGAATTTTGTGTTTTGCCATGCAGGCATTTAGTAAGCAATTCTTTGGTACACAACTCTAAATATGTAGGCTTAATCGTGTTTAGTACTTCATTTGATAAACCTTTATATTTTTCGTTTGGCTTTTTGCCACAAGACAGTGCTCGTTGGTAGTAGCACCAACTATCTTTTCCGATGGGACACTGCCCATGCATCGGTTTCTCAACACTTGATGAGCAATGAAACAAAGCCGCAATAACATTTTGCTGAAGACCGGATAGGTTTCCAACATTGATACGAACAGCAATCCCATAATAGTTTTGCAATCGGTCAATAAAAGAGTCGGTGAGTTTGCCTTTACCAGACAGATTTTTATTTTTAGACTTTAGTTTGCGCAATCTCGCATCTACTCTCTTTTGAACATGACCAATGCATTCATATTTTGTGACGCTATCCTTCCCATAAGTATCTTTGACACTGACAAAGCCCTTAGAGTCCCCGTCACCATAATAATGTACATATTTAAGGCCTCGTTTGACAATAGAACGTTGGAAGATTCTCGTAGCACCAACAGCTTCCATTTTTAACGCCGAACCTTGAAAATTGCTATGGCACACGTGATCTGCTGCAAAAGTTTCCGACTCAATGCTTCTAGGCATTTTTAGAAATCTTTCTGCAGGTGGGACAATATGACGACATTATATTTATTTCAATGTCTACTACTTTACCAGTGTCAACTGACAAAGCTACGACACACCCATTCATGGAAGAGTAACCTCTACGCTGCCACGTTCCATCAACTGAAATGCCACATTCAACAATTTTATTTTTAGTAGGATGTAGCACTAACAGTTCAAATTGATAGTTCACTAACTTCTGAGTTCACTAACATGAGTTTATTCTCATGATTAGTGTACGCAGTTTTACTGCGCCTGGGTAAATTTAACGTACCACATAATTTAAACCCAGCAGAAAAACATTTCCCAATTTGTCTCATACCATACACAAATCTTGTATTTACTTCAGGACAGTTTAAAGTTTTCTTTGAACTAGAATACCCTGAGTAAAAGTCACAATGTTTACACCTGATAACAAAATTTGAGCACAAACCATATGTGGAATCCTCAGAAAGCAGGATACCTTCTTCGAAACATCTTGGGCAGCAAAGTTGTAAAAACAAATTTAAAAGGGACTTCCATATCAATTATTCTGTTACCAGTAAGTGGTTTACGTTGATATTCTGCTATTTCTTCATCAAAGGCAGCAGGTATTTAATTTTTGAAGAACTGGCGTTGGTAGATGTTGCTCTGCTTTTTTTTAATGTTTACTGGTAGATCTATTTACTAGAAATTGGCGTTTTCTCTTTGTACTAACTCTACGTTTAGCATTACCCATTTTAAATGACAAAAATTAAAATTTTCTGCTATAAAAAAGGATTAAACAAAAGCTTATAAAGAGCTACGCAATCATAAGCAAATGTAAACAAACAGTAAAGCACTCTATATTCTTGCCAGATTCTAGATAAAAATATAAATAAAAACCTGTTGCCAATTATATTCTTGATAATTCTGAAAACTCAAATTCATATTTTAAAAGTTTAAATTTCTTACTATTGCATATTTAAACGATACTTTGAAAAATAAAAATGTCAACAAACATTTTCTACTTCGCAATGCAGACTTGTACTTCCGGGTTCAAAGGTGCTATCGATGAAACTCAAATCCCCATAACTTAAGTTCTAAATAAGATAGAAACAAAATTTAAACACCATTTTAAAAGAAACAAGTTCATATTTTCAAATAACATTTAAATTAAAAAAATCGAAAAATTTGACGAAAATGACGTTTTGAAGGTGTACGGATACCTTAAGGTATCCGTACACCTGATATGGAATCCTCTTTTAAATTTGTTTTTACAACTTTGCTGCCCTAGATGTTTCGAAGAAGGTATCCTGCTTTCTGAGGATTCAGATATGGTTTGTGCTCAAATTTTGTTATCAGGTGTAAACATTGTGACTTTTACTCAGGGTTTTCTAGTTCAAAGAAAACTTTTAAACTGTCCCTGAAGTAAATACAAGATTTGTGTATGGTATGAGACAAATTGGGAAATGTTTTTCTGCTGGGTTTAAATTATGTGGTACGTTAAATTTACCCAGGCGCAGTAAAACTGCGTACACTAATCATGAGAATAAACTCATGTTAGTGAACTCAGAAGTTAGTGAACTATCAATGCAAAAAGCAGCTTCTGAAATGTTAAAAACATTTCAGTTGATGGAACGTGGCAGCGTAGAGGTTACTCTTCCATGAATGGGTGTGTCGCAGCTTTGTCAGTTGACACTGGTAAAGTAGTAGACATTGAAATAAATATAATGTCGTCATATTGTCCCACCTGCAGAAAGATTTCTAAAAAGCCTAGAAGCATTGAGTCGGAAACTTTTGCAGCAGATCACGTGTGCCATAGCAATTTTCAAGGTTCCGCGTTAAAAATGGAAGCTGTTGGTTCTACGAGAATCTTCCAATGTTCTATTGTCAAACGAGGCCTTAAATATGCACATTATTATGGTGACGGGGACTCTAAGGGCTTATCAGTGTCAAAGATACTTATGGGAAGGATAGCGTCACAAAATATGAATGCATTGGTCATGTTCAAAAGAGAGTAGATGCGAGATTGCGCAAACTAAAGTCTAAAAATAAAAAAATCTGTCTGGTAAAGGCAAACTCAGACTCTTTTATTGACCGATTGCAAAACCATTATGGGATTGCTGTTCGTATCAATGTTGGTAACCTATCCGGTCTTCAGCAAAATGTTATTGCGGCTTTGTTTCATTGCTCATCAAGTGTCGAAAATGCATGTACAGTGTCCCATCGGAAAGATTGTTGGTGCTACTACCAGTGAGCACTGTCTTGTGGCAAAAAAGCCAAACGAAAACATAAAGGCTTATCAAATGAAGTACTAAACACGATTAAGCCTACATATTTAGAGTTGTGTACCAAAGAACTGCTTACTAAATGCCTGCATGGCAAAACACAAAATTCAAACCAGTGTTTAAATGGCGTTATATGGCAGAGAGTACCCGAGGAAGTTTTCATGTGCCTCAAAACTTTAAAATCTAGTGCATTGGATGCTGTGATCCAATTTAATGATGGATACAAGGCTTGTGTTGAAATTTTTAAAAAACTTAATATATAACTCCTGAAATTTTACAAAAGCATACAAACATCTTGACATGAAAAATTAACGACGCAATTTCAACACCAAATGTAAAGCAGCGTAGAAAATTTTAAGAGCTAAAAAAAATCAAAATAAAGAAGATGTTATTTATAAATCAGAACATTTTAAGTATATCAAATTGTGTTTAATATTAAAATTTGCAGTTCAAAGTTTATTTCTGATTTATCTCAAAATGAATTTTTTTAGCGTATTGACATCTGACAACGTAAATATCAGAAAAAGTTGTGAACAAATTAGTTCAAATTTTATAAATATATTTGTTTTATAGATTTAAAGAACCCCTACTACTTTCATAATTATATAGTTGATATGTTTTTAGTAACTAAGGTATATATCATGCTCGTAATAATTTTTTAAGGATTTTTCAATGTTCTTTTACTCGAAACTTGATACAAATTGAATAATTATCATCAAGAAAATAGTACCAGCCCTAAAAACTGTTATAATGATCATCATCAAATTTACAGAAAAGGTATTTTTTTTTACATTTGAGTTATGTGCGTTATTCTAATAATCAATTTAATTACTATTTACAGTATGCTTTACTCCCCTAAAATTTTTTATGTACTACAAGTAACATATTAAATGTATTTTTCATAGTTTTAAGTTATATTTCATCAGTAAAAAATATTTTAATAGCAAAATATTACAGTTTTTTAAAAAAATTTTCTTCGAAGGTGTACGGATACCTTAAGAAAAAAAGGTTGGTGGATGTGGAAACTTCTCTTTTCACTCCTTGTGTTTTTTCAAATATTGTACAGCCCTCACACAATCCTCACTGTAGATGCAAACATTAGTTTTAAAAACATCTTATCGGAATATCCAGACCTCAGCAACCCTTCTTTAATTTCCAAATAAGCATCACATGGCACATTCCACCATATTATTACTACTGGCCCACCAGTCACTGCCAGGCCTAGAAGGCTACACCCTAAACTGTATGATGCAGTGAAGGTAGAATTTGAATTTCTTCTTGCTCAAGGCATTATTAGACCTTCCAAAAGTCCCTGGAGTTCTCCTCTTCATGTTGTGCCCAAATTTGACTCTACAGTTAGACCTGTTGGGGATTACAGGCAGCTTAATTCTGTTACTGAGTTCGACAGCTACCCCATGCCTTATTTGAATGACTTTGCTCATGCACTACATGGCAAGAGGATATTTTCCAAAATAGACATTTTTAAGGCATTCCACGCTGAGTGTGATATTCCTAAGACAGCTGTAACAACTCCATGGGGTCTTTACGAATATACCCATTTATGTTTTGGCCTTGTGAATGCACCACAAATCTTTATGCGATTCATGCATGAAGTACTAAGAGGACTTCCTTTTTGTTTTGTCTACTTGGATGATATTTTGTGTTACTCAGAAAATGCTGAGGATCATCGTTCTCACTTAAGAACTATATTCAAAACTGAGCTCATATGGTTTAAAACTAAATATCTCTAAATGTGTATTTGGTGTGACTGAACTCATTTTCCTTGGCCACCTTATCACTCCTGATGGCATTAAGCCATTGCCTGACAAAGTCCAAGCAGTTCTTGATTACAAACAACCAGAGACTGTTGGCTCTATGAGAAAATTTTTAGGACTGTTAAATTTTTATGGACGTTTCTTGCCCAAAGCAGCTGAACAACAGTATCTTTTAAGTGAATTTTTAAAAGGTTCTAAAGGTAAGAAGGACTCAAAGCCTTTAAACTGGTCTTCTGAGGCAATTACAGCATTTCAGAGGTGTAAACAAGCTCTTGCTGATGCTGCACTTCTTGCTCATCCTTCACCTTCTGCCCCGCTTACTCTTCATGTGGACGCCTCTGATTATGCCATAGGAGGTGCACTTCACCAAGTTGTGGACTCTGAGCTACAGCCATTGGCTTTCTTTTCCAGAAAACTTACTTCGTCTGAAAAGTCTTACAGTGCCTACGACCGTGAACTCCTTGCTATCTACTCGGCTATCCGACACTTTCGGTATATGCTGGGAGCTAGAGATTTCACAGTGTTTACTGACCACAAGCCCCTCACTTATGCTTTTAGACAAAAAAGTGACAAGTGTTCTCCACGGCAGATCCGTCAGCTGGATTTCATCTCTCAGTTCACCACAAATATTGTACACATTCCAGGATCTGACAATATTGCTGCTGATGTTCTCTCTCGCGTTTCTGCAATCACTTTCCCAAGTCAAATTGACTATGACTGTATTGCTGAGACATAACAGACTGATCAGGAGCTTCACACCCTAATAGCATCTGGAACTTCCTTGGAACTCAAAAAGGTACCTTTTCCCAATTCGTCTACTAAAATTATGTGTGATCTATCAACGGGCACAGCCAGACTCTACATCCCAAAACAGCATCGCCAAGATGTTTTCTCTGCTATGCATAATTTATCCCATCCTGGCATACGTCGATCAGTACATTTGATGAAGCAACGTTTTGTTTGGCCATCAATCTCAACAGATGTAGCTAAGTGGGCAAGACACTGCCTAGCTTGCCAAAAAATCCAAAATTCATCGTCATACTAGATCACCTCTTTCATCATTTCAAGAATCTTCCCAACGTTTTGTTCATGTTCATCTGGATCTCATTGGACCTCTACCTCCATCAAATGGCTACACCTATTGCCTGACAATGATTGACCGTTTTTCGAAATGGCCAGAGGCCCAACCTCTCAAAGACATAACTGCTGAGACTGTGGCTGAGGCCTTCTTTTCCTCTTGGGTGTCTCGCTTTGGAACTCCTGAAATTCTCACAACCGACAGGGGCAGGCAGTTTGAGTCCTCGCTCTTCAAAGCTCTTAGCAAACTACTTGGTGTTCAGAAGTGTCGTACAACTGGATACCACCCTCAAGCTAATGGGATGATCGAAGAATTGCACCGCCCATTGAAAAGTGCAATCAAGTGCCATGCTACTGAGCGTTGGACAGAAGTACTCCCTATCATCTTACTTGGTCTACGAGCTTCTCTTAAAGAAGATATTCTGTGTACCTCAGCTGAATTAGTTTTTGGGACCACTATTCGACTGCCAGGGGAGTGTTTGACTCTTCCAAGCCAGATGATGATGTTGTGAATTTTGTTTTGAAACTCAAGTCTCACATGCAATCAGTTCACCCTAAACCACCAAAACACCATGGCAAACGTCCAGTTTTTATCCATCCAGGACTGTTGGAAGCAACACATGTTTTTCTTCGTCGAGACATGTTACGTTGTCCACTTCAACAACCCTATTATGGCCCTTTCAAAGTCTTACAAAGGAAGGATAAAGTGTTTTTCCTTGACATCAACGGTAAACGGGTATCTGTATCTATTAATAGATGCAAACCTGTCTTCTTTCTTAACACTGAGGACTTGCAACTACCTCAAACCAAGAATGAAACACCTGTTACTGTGGAAACTAATGCAACACCTACTATAGTGGAACATGATCCAACAGCTTCAACGCCTACCCAGCCATCTACACGTTCTGGTCGCAAAGTTCATCTTTCAACTAGGTATCGTTGACACTGGAAGGGGAGTATGCAGCGACCTTACAGCTCAACATAACGACTCCAAAACTGAACTGAATTGATCTGTTATTCTTGTAGCGTGCCTGGTTCACCATGTGTTGTAGTTTTTGGAAGCTTACCTCTTAATTGCTCATTTAATCTTTTATCTTTAAAGTTAATAAATGTTTATTGTTATTTAATTCAACCGTGTTGTAGTGAAGAATGTCTAACCAGGCAACGCGGCAGATGTAGTGGTGTTTGCGCGCACACACTCCAGAGTGAGAAGGTTAGCGGTCTGTTGCGAATTACCATATTAGCGAGTGGGTGTCGCGGGGGTCATAGGGGGTGTCGCAATCTATCGTCCCTTCAAGGATTTTCGCCGAGCTTATTCGTACTGTCACCTGTATGGTGCTCAAGGCCAACGACAGGCGTACTTCTAGCCCCTTTGCCTCGAAGAATTTCGTGGAATTCGTTCTGACTACGACAGACAGGTGGTATAAGAAGAATAATAAAAAAATTAAATGAAGAGGAACGAAAAAATAAACTATACTCACACAAAATTGACACTATCGTAAAAGACACAGCTCAATAGCAATGTGATACATCACAAAATAATTAAGGTGACCTCCTATTTTCAAAATTTATCCAATTATGAACGTATTTATGTACTTGAAAATTATTTTAGTGCTTGCATATTATAGCAAATTATTGGGAACACTATATGAAATGAAGCACCTATATAGTTCCCAATTCAGCGTGTGTACATTACATAAAAATCAGGGGGCCAACTTGGCAAGTTATTAATAGACTTGGTGATTGTTGCAATAATACGCAAGTTCCCTTTCTTTTATTTGTTTGAATTATTGTGTATTATTACTTACTTTTGTAAGCCTCATGACCTACTTTATGGTGAACAAGTCTGTTTAAGGTATCCGACTACCCTAAAATCATGATTTTTTTTTCAAAAATTGACAATTTTTTATGATTTTATTTTATAGGCTATCTTATTAGCTTAATAAAAGTACCAAGGCTTTTATTTTCCATTCACTGGAACAAAAATAACAAGCGTTTTAGTAAAAGCAGATGACATAACTTAACACGAGAAGTCGAACTTTAAAATGCGTTTTACTCGAAATGTGTTTTTTTCGAAAAGTTCAAACGGGGACAGCGATTACTCAAAAAGCATTGAAAATAATTTGCAGAAATTTTATTGTACGTTTTGTATAACAGTAAAAGTGTTTTGACCTTCAGATTTACCAACCACTGTTTTATTTCAAAATTTACACTCCTTTATGTGAATATAATCACTGTTTTTTTTAAATAATTTCATATAATCACTAAGATAAAGTGTTCTAGTTTTTGTAAAAATTAAAATACCTCTTATCCTGTAGGTAATTTCAAACATGAATAACAAAGGAACACATCACAATTAAAAAACTGAGAGTTTGTTCATAATTTTTTGTACAGAGTGGGCGACGATTATGCAATTTTTTGTACATTTTAACCAGTTTTTTCCCATTTTGATAATAATAAAAAAAATTTCTGTTTTCAATTTTAGGATTTTTTCCTTAAAATATAATAAAAAATCTAAAAAAAACAAAAAATCCCTACATCTGCATTTTTTGAGAAAAAAAAAGTTGTCGCAAGTAGTCGGATACCTTAAGCTGACTTAGTCACAGCAACATATAGCTGGGTACAGCTGGTTATAAGGTAAAATTATATCTTAAAAATACAAATCTTAAAAGACGGCTCAATATTTTAATTAGATCAATATAAACAATTTGTTAACAGCACAATATATATATCATAAAATTTTTATTTTGTCGTTCGTATTTCAGACAGACATCAAACAAATTTAAAAAATTGTCAAAAACAGATAAAAAAAACACATTTAAGAAAACCCCCGCCAATTAATTTTGCCAATTTTTAATTAATTTTTTTCGCGATGTGCAAAAAAATATTTGCTGTACATAACTGGCAAAAAAAATGTAAGTACTAAAATGTAAAAAAATAATAATTATATATTGAATTAATTAAGAATTACTGGAGAGAAAGATAAAACAGGCTAAAATAATACTCACAAGATTAATTTCATATTGGTAGGCAAGTAGTTTTTGGCATGATTTTGAAATCACGCCAAATTGGTAAATTGTGGACAGTCTAATGTTATAGTAATGCAGAGTTTCTTAAACTGTGGGGTGCGCCCCCTAGGGGGTCGTGATAACTCTACAAGGGGGCGCGAACATATTAAAAAGTCGAAAACAAAAGATTATTTTAAAAAATTATTAATTTACTGTAAGTAGCAAATAAAATGCATTCAGACATATTAAAAATTAAAATCCACATTTACGCTGATAAATGTATCTGTCTATACAATGTATTTTATAATTAATTTAACAATACTAATTTAAGAACAAATTTGATAATTACCAGTGACCTTATGGGTTTGTTAAGGGTGTTTTTTCAGAGGTATAGAACTTTAAATTGCAATAAAACAACCATATATTATTCGATTGACATGAATTTTTTCTTCGAAAGATAATCTTGTGGTATAACATTTTAAATATGATCAAGCAAGGCGTAGATTCGTCGAATGGGCCCAAAACGAGATTGCCGTTGTTCCCGATTTTCATAAGCGAATTTTGTTTAGCGATGAAGAGCACTTCTGGTTGAATGGCTACGTCAACAAACAAAACTGCCGCATTTGGAGTGAAGCTAATCCACAAGTGTATGTCGAAACACCGTTACATCCAGAAAAACTGACTGTTTGGTGCGCTTTATGGGCTGGTGGAATCCTTCTTCAAAAACGATGAAGGCCACAACGTTACAGTCAATGGTGATCGGTATAGAGCCATGATTACTAACTTTTTCATTCCTGAATTGAACAATCATGATGTCCAGGAGCTGTGGTTCCAACAAGACGGTGCAACATGTCACACAGATCGTTCCACAATCGATTTATTGAAAGAAACGTTTGGTGACCGCCTAATTTCACGTTTTGGACCTGTGAATTGGCCTCCAAGATCTTGTGATTTAACACCGCTAGACTATTTTCTGTGGGGCTATGTAAAGTCATTGGTCTATGCGGATAAGCCACAAACGCTTGACCATTTGGAAGACAACATTCGCCGTGTTATTGCCGATATACGGCCACAAATGTTGGAAAAAGTCATCGAAAATTGGACGTCCAGATTGGACTACATCCGAGCCAGCCGTGGCAGTCCTATGCCAGAAATCATATTTAAAATGTAATGCCACAAGAATATCTTTCGAATAAAAATATTCATGTCAATCGAATAATACATCGTTGTTTTATTGCAATTTTAAGTTCTATACCTCTCAAAAAAACACCCTTTAATAAAACGTATCTTGATTATTTGTACGGTTTATAATTAATCGCTTAACTGCTAAATAAAAGTTACGTGATTCGCTCCCCAATGCCACCATTTTCCTCGTACATGCTCATACATGATGGTTTTTTTTGGAGAGGGGGAGGGATAAATAATTTTATGGACAGTAGTGCATAGAAAAGAACCTACTTCGGAAAGTCGTATTTATGTATCTCCAGAAAATAAATGCTTTGGCTGAGCGAGACGTTCATATAGGTCGGTGGCATTTAAGAGGCTAAATTCGTATATCTTGTAGCTTTAGTGTCAAATTATAGTATTACTGAATTCAATACATTGTTATTGTTTGGAGGAGGGGGGTAGCAATGAAAACTATGATTGAATATTGGGTCGCGAATATTAAAAGTTTGAGAAGCACTGCGGTAACGTACAGAATTAAAAGTACTTACGTATTATCTCAACCTGTTGGTGACATTATAGGAAATGAAGCACATGACTGCCGATTCAGCGCATACAAAATTGGGATTGCCAAAGTGACAAGTTATCATCAACGCTGGCGATTGGGCAATAATGCATAAGTACAAAAATTAAAATTAGTACTTTACATAAATATTATCTAAAGTATATTTCCCGAGCATTAAAATAAATTGAAAAACGAAATACAATACTAAAGTTAACTGACAGAAAAAGAACTGAACAACATTTATCAATACAAAAGCATAATTTGTAAAAATAAGGTACTCACGCTTAATAGCAACCTAATGGTGACACTATATGAAACGTAGCCCATGATTGCCAATTCAGCGCATACATGTCATTCGAAAATGGGGTTGCCAACTTGGCAAGTTATTTTGAAAGTTGGCGATTGTTGCGATATTACATAAGTACCAACAACAATAACAATATTATGACCACCTGCTTCCTTAAGGTATCCGAACACGTTGAAAATGACCAAATTCGGACAAGACTGATATTTTTGTTTTCTATTTTATTTAATACATCTATATCTTGTCTTTACAGAACATACTTTGTTTTGATTTTATGCTTCTTAGAGGCCAAATTACAATCAATTTTATTAAGTTAGAAAAACTGGAAGTGGGTATTTGATCTATCAGAAGTGGGCATTTAAATTGCTCGAAATCTATCATGGCGAGTCTAATCACATAAAATATTACAAACGTATTTCTATAAAACTTTTGGCACCTGATATTTATGCTATTTTCTAGAGAATGTACTAAAATATTTCTTATAGTATGAATATTTTTTGATTTAGGGCATGTTATTTAAATAATGGTCTCATAAAGGCGTTATTTTTCTTATAACGTTTACTCAATCACCTCTAAAAGTTTCAAATTTTAATAAAACATTAAAATTTTAGTACATTATCTAGATAAATGACTCTAGATTGTTTTGGTAATTTGTCTACTAATATAAGTTTATTACTTTTTTCTCTAATTGCTTTGAAGTTTTACAAAAATATTGCTAAAATTTCACATATAATTGTGATTTTTATGAAATTCCGGCAATTTATTTTAAATATTGTTGGTTAAATATTAGTATTTATTGGTATTGAATCCTAAAAAAGCCTTTATATGTTTGAACATGTTATTTTGTCAAAAAGTACTCTGAACGTGTTCGGATACCTTAACAGGTATTTGAGCCATTTGTCTGTTTTTCTCGTTCTTTGATGCCTATTCCAGATTGATATGTAATTAATACCAACACTGTTTTTGCGTGGCCAATATGATAACATAAGTTTGATTTTCTACAAGGAAATTTTATGCACTGAAGCAGATTGTATTCACTTAAAAAGGTTGAAATAAAAACATATGAAATTACAAAACAGTTTTAAGTGGGCACTGTATCAAAATCCTTTTGGGGGTTCTCTTTTAGATATGAGCATCATGTTAGTGACTGTAATTACGTATTGGGACCACTGTAGCTTGGGGTTCTTGTATCATTGGTATGGCTGATAGAGCAGTAGCTCTGTCTCGGACAAAAGCAAACGGTACTTACGTATTTTCGCAACCTATTGGGGACATTATATGAAATGATGCAAATGGTTGCCAATTCAACACATATGACACAGAGGAAAACATGATTGCCAACTTGGTAAGTTATAATAGAGTTGGTGATTGCAGGAATAATACATAAGTATACTTTCTGTTATTTGTTTGAATTTTTGTGCATTATTATTTACTTTTGTAACACTTGTGGCATACTACTAGTAATAAAATAAAATTAAATCTTAAAAATGTATCAAAAATAAAATAAGGCTCAATATTTTGATTAAATAAATATAAACAGTGCTGTACAAACACAAAATATATATTAGGAAATCTTTATTTCGTATTTCAGAGAAACATCAAAGAAAATATTAAAAAATGTCAAAAACAGTTTAAAAAAACATATTTAAGAAAAATTCCGCCGATTAATTTCGCGAATTTGAGACATCGCACGTAAGTACTAAAATATAAAAAATAAGTAGTATTTATTCAATTAAAAAAAGATTACTGGAGAGAAAGGTAAAATAGGCGCTACTAATATTCATGATATTAATTTCAAACTATCTAAAGAAGATAATGAAAACGGAAATACAATACTAACATTAATTGCAGTAAGAAGAACTGAAATATTTTTATTAGTACCAAATTTTGATTTGTAAAAATAATATAATGTTCTCCTAATAAAGAAATAAATTCTGCAGGAAATTTCTGAAAAAGTAAATTGTAATGTAAGGAAAATCACACACACATAAACATTCCTGGGCATGCGTACTATTCTCGGAGATGGGTAGGTTCAGTCTGTCATCGCGATAATACAACATCATGATCGAATTTTGCCAAAAACTATGTAACAAAATAATATCTATTGAAAATATATGCTTTGGGGAGGCAAGTTGCTGGTCAAAATGATTTATTCGAAAAATAAATCTAATTAAGTATCAAAGAACACAAAAATTTGATAAATATTTCAACCGATAAACATAGCTATAGTAAAAATATGTAATACTCTAGAAAATCCATGTATAAAGTATAAATTTTTGTATTTAGTAAGAGACGTGAATCATATGACGTCATAACACTGAAAAATCACTTAAAATTAATATTTAAAAAACTTAGAAAAATTACAAAATAATAAATGCATAAGAACCCTCCGGATTCAAATGTAACGTTATGTCAAAATTTCAAAGGATATGGTCCAGTAGTTTCGGAGATTAGCGGCTTTGAACAAACACACATTACATTTATATTTACATAGATGAGTGTTATTTAAATCTTAGCAATATGAATGTTAGAGTTAGTCAGTACTCTTCTATGAAAGTGAGATTAGTGAAGTGCTTTAGTGAAAGGGAAAATAATAGACTGGCATATATATTTGACCCAACAGAAATCTGATCATTGCTTTTCTTTTGGATAACACTCATAGAAGTGTTTAATTATTTGCCTTACGAATTTAAAATTATTAAATAATTTGGTTGCTGTTAGGGTTTATAATCTTAATTGATAGTAAATTGATTGAACCAAATAAAATTGATTATTTTTACACAATGTCTGTTGCGATTCAATATCCCAAACTTCACTTGCAATCTTACGGTTATGGCAATTGACATAATATTTTCATCACTATTCAAAGTAAAACCCAATGATACTAAGATGTCTAATGCGTTTATTCTTAAACATTACCTATATATTAAAGTGTTTCTAAAATGATGCATAAGAAAAATATTTTACGTCCGATAGAACTATTTTAATCGACATTTTTCAAATATCGAATAACAATTTTAAGAAAATCCTTATTTAATACACTGGCAATTTTAAATAAAACGCACAAAAATTAATGCTTATTAACAAAAAGTAACTTCTCAGAAATTGTGTGGAGGTAGGCTGTGGAATATTATCTTGCGTATGTGAAATATTCAAAAACCTAAGGCCAAAAATATAACTTTTCTTCTATAAAAAGACTAATCAATAAATCTTATCTGGAAAAAGATTTGCTTTCAGAATCATAACACTTCGTCTTCCTACAGTTCCTTTGTGTTTCGCCAGTCTCTTGTGTTTACAAATTCTTCGCAAGATAAGATTCAGGAAATGGAAAAAGCATTTTCATTTCCTCCTGGGATTATTGTTTTCCGAATAGCTGTGATTTCACACACCTTTGTGCTCCTATTTCCTTTTCGGCACAGATTTACTAGAGAATTAAATCTTCATTTCTTTTTATTTTAGTTTAAACATTGCTGGAAGGAAATTTAAGTAATCTTTTATTATTTAAAATGTGTAATTTATTAAGAGTTTGTTAAAAATAGAGTGGGGAAAAATGGTGACTTCTGAAATGAGAATAATACTCTCCTATTCAATTACGAAAATTTTATTATCACTCAATTTTAAATTCCCCAATGTCTGTTAAAATAATTAGATGTTGCTTTTCTGCTTAAAACTAAATGGGTTATTTTCCGTTATTTATTTATTTTTTCCCTACTTGGGAAAAACATCGTGTTGTTATTACACGAGCAGGTCAATGGCTTATTATTTTTTTTTGCTTTCTTTTTTCGAGTATGGTGTTAGAAGACGATTTTTTTAAAATGAATATCTTGAAAAAATAGAATTAATTGTAATACTATTTACTAGTGTCTCAAGTGAATGGAAATAATTGGAGGTTTTATTTTAACATAATAGTAAACATTTTGTTTCAAATAATTTTTCTATTATAAGAAACTGCAAAAGATATACTATCTTCATCAAATATTTCATTCTCTTATAAATAACATTTTTTTTAAAAAAGAAAACCAGAATTTGGATGCAATAATGTACTCAGTGCATACATTAAATAAAATGTTCTTATTTGCAATTTGCCAATAATTATAACTCTTTCTACTCGTAATTATAATATCTTAAACTTAATCTGAATGAATAGTATATTCTTTTATATGATACCCATCTAAGATTGCTTAAACTTTGGGGTGATCACTTTTGTCTTGAGGACATGTTAAACGGTTTGGGATCCATAGGTCGCGGATTCAATACTTCGGATTTCCATTGCCACAACGATATTATTAATATTATTGAAAATATAATGTGTTTATCAGTATCTGAAAGATTTCCTAAATGTGCAATATTCTAGGAAACATATACTAATATTATGATATAAAATGCATATCACGTGAGATGTTAGTTAAATAGTTTCATGTTAAATGCCTGCATCTTACGGAAAGTAACAGTTCAAAGAACCATCGATAACTTCCTCAGATCTATTTTAGTGTGATTCTCTCCTATATATATGTTACCGTTAAAGTGTATAAATCAGTTATTTCAGAGAATAACTAAGTATTTCCTAAAATAACTAGACAAGTCAGTTAAAGTACATAATAGATGAAAAATTCATACTTTATCTAGTTATTCTATGAAATAGTATTCTATATAAAATAACTAAAGTGAAAAACAAACAATTTCAAAGATATTTTGTAAATTAACTGATCATAAATAGCTGAAATATTTCGAAAAATACATTTTATCTCTTTTGCGGATGAATAATTCATAAATAATAAGGAAATGAAGATGATATATATATAATTTATTATTACTCTTATTGATAACATTAGTTAAACAGAAACGAGAACTAAGAATATGTTGCAAAAAAATGAATAGTTTTTTTAAATAAGATCAACAAAAATACATGCTCAGAAGAAAAACTGTAGTTTCATAAAAACATTGGGTAAACTTTTTAAAACAAAAACGTAAGAGAATATTAATTTAAATTTTATGAGATGCCTTTATTTTACTTTTTAGTATTTGTTAAAGCAGGAATTGCTGTGATGACCCTTTGGATTACACTGCGTATTTTTTTCAGAAACAAACACGATTTTTACTATTATACATTTTTTTTACAGGAGAACTTGGTAAATCCTAGTCCAGTACCTCAACTTTGAACTGTTGCAATAGATCAAAGCGTTGTGTCAATATTTGGAACGTCTTCAATGGAAATTAATTTTTACTGACATTTACTGAACTGATATCTAGAGTACAATTGTTTTATTCGGCTATCTCTACTTCCTAATCGGAAAATTACTTTCCAAAGTAGCTAGAATCGGTTCAAAGAATTTTCGAGTGCCGTAATTTATACTTTAAATATCAAATAATCGTTATTCTATAGAATACATAATTAAATCGTAGAATTCAATAATTTTATATACTTTAACCGACTTGTCTAGTTATTTCATGAAATACCTAATTATTCTATAAAATAACGGATTTCACAATTTAACGGTAACATATACACAAAGGAAAAGGGGGTTTGTGATAAGGGGGAGATAATTGCGACAAAATAATTTCTCTCTAGCATTGAACTATTTTGATAAAAATATTTTTCAACAGTGGTAAGTTTGCATTTAAGTTTCTATAAAAATGAAATAAAGCTCTCCAAAAAATAAATATATTTTCTTTTACGTTTCACATATGCAATTTCTTAATCAATACGTAATAAAAATTCATAATATACAAGAATAATAATACACGATCGAATGAACTTGAAAGTCTGTTTTTATCGCAAACCTTCAAACGATTTTTCTCTAAATTTTTCTTCCATTGCCTTTATAACTGACATTAAAATATTCATATTGACATATTTGTGTAAAATAATCTTTAAAATTGTAGAGAACAGTCAGAAACAAGAATTTCTTTCATTTTAATAGCAGCTTCGCATCCATAAGCCCATTTGTCAGGTTTCCAAAAATATTCATTTTTCACTTTCTTTTCGAACCTTAAATTTTTCACTGGAATAACGATATTTGCTGTGCACAATAAAATTAATTGCAAAAAATATTGTGAGTTGACTCTAGCATTCTGCGTGACCTTTAACGTTAGTAATTTGTGTGCGCGTCTGCTCCTGGGTTAATGGTCGCGGGGTGATTGTGTGTGTGAGTCACCCCAATCCTTTTTTTATAATTATTTTTACCGTATATTATTAGAAAATCGTAATTCCGGTGAATAATCAACTAAGAGAAAGTATAATTACCTACTTGTAAGGGCTTTTCAATTTGTCTTTGATCATTTGAGAAAAAATATCAATCAAATTGAACCAAGACGATTCATATGTGGGTGACTTTAATAAAAGACACATATCACAGACGCTTTTCGCTAACGTTACAAAAGTGTTAGTTTCAGGCAAACGATCATATTTTGTAATCAATCAAGTTATTGTAGTTTTATTATCATTTCGTGATCGACACATAGCATGCTGAACTTTTTCTTGCTTGTGTTTTTTAAAAGGGCAAAATGTGTGATGTTGTACATTTATGGCTTTATCTTTTTCTTGATAGAGTTCTTTAGCTAGCAATTGAAATATTTTCTTTCAACTGAAACGTTTCATGTTCATTAATTTTTTTTTTCAAATTTACTTTCTCTATCATGATTAATATGCATTTGTTCTGCAGGTTTTCTCCTTGCTTGATCAATTTCAAGTTCTCCGTCAATAGAGATAACAGACCCTCATTTCTTTTCTTATATTATGCTCATTTACATTCCTAAGCCGCAGTAAGTCACACACGACAGCAATCAAAACCACGAAGTTGTTCACAGGCGAAAATGTAGCATGTTCTTAGGAAATATTTTGGAAGAAAAGTCGTCACGCGGGGAACTCAATCAGAACAAGTACCTTAAGATTGCAAAAAAAAATCTTTTACCACTCCCGAAAAAGGCAGGAGATACAAATACATTTTACTGAACACATAACACTGAAGGCCGTGATATATGAGTAAATTGTCAAAGTCATTGGTAACAAATAAACAGTTTTCCTAGAATAAACAATTTCGTGAGCCTGGAGTGATTGACCTTGAGCGCGACCTATCACGGATTTTAATCCTTTTGGTCCCCATTTTTGATAACCTGGCATTTTCACAATCTCGGCTACACTTCAGTGCAAATTTCTGGACTCTACTGTACTTCATTTTCACTTATAGTTATTATATTCCCTGACAAAATTTTAAGTTTATAATATCAACTAATGTTATACTAGTTATAATACGACTAACTATGGCTTGATAGTAAGTTAAAGAATGTGTTTTTGAAAATATGCTTTCCATACTCTTATCCTGCGTTTAATTTAATATAATATTTTAAAATAAAAGCTATTTAAATTGTACGTTATTTGAACATTCAAAATATAATACTTATAATAAACATTTTTCGAAAAACCTAAATTGCGAAATCCTAAGTCCGAGAGCAGCCAATTTTTAAAGATAAATATTTGTCACTTTAATAATAAGAAAAATGTACGTTTCTATATTTGTACTGGGGATCCTATAACCATAAAATAACAAAAAAAAGTTTCTATTTAGTTAAACATTAAGTCGAATACGGGACTGGCAAAAAATAATTACGATATTAATCATTTAATTCCAGCTACCTTAGGCCGTTGTCTTCTAACAAAGCTGATAGGTATACAGTAGAACCTGTTTTTGTGCGGTCTTTTTTATGCGGTGTTTCAATTCCAATGATTTTTTATAAATTGATTAAATACGTATTTAGCGTTGCTCAATCTTTGGGTCCTTAGAGTCCCCGTCCCCGCCCCTCCGTCACATGACTCAATGGCCTTGACTCCACTGTAATGTTTTCTGTCTATTTACCACTGATGTAACGGATAATGTTAGGACACCCATCCCCTGAAAGTCAGGTTTTGCCTTTTATATTTTATATATTGGATAAATACGTATTTAGCGTAAGTCAGGCCTTGGGCCCCTAGAGTCCTGCCCACCCCTCCGTGATGCGTGGATGTACATTACGCCACTGAAATGTAGACACTTTAAGACACACTCCGTTCATTTGTTATAACCAGTCTCCCGACAATGCGCTTTCAGGTGCTTTCTTTCAACGCTCCAGCAGCCCACGCTTGATTGAAGACGAAACTTTCAATGACAGTGACATTATCAATAATTTGATAAATTATGAAGTCGCACAAGAAGACAGATTCTTTGAGAGTGGATAAAAATATGCAGGAATCCAGCTTTCCAATAAATTGGAAAAGCATTTTCTTAAAATAGATACCAGTTAAGAAAGGAGCATAAAATTCCAAAAGGGCTTTAATCATGTGTAGCTGGTTGTCGTAATATTTACAAGCAACTGACCACCCGACCTTCGACACAAAAAATTATCACTTACTTTATGTTGCCAAAAAAAATCAATTGAAATTGCACCTTCAAGTGACGAAAGCGATATTGAACTTATTCATTACAGGGCTTTGGATTACGATGAGTAGCAATGAATTATGTATATGCATCTTGAAAACTTATCCTTATATACAATGAGAAACTATATGATTTTAAAATGTTCCATGTGTAATGTTAATTCATTATTTAATTTTTTATGGAAATACTCGAAAATGAATTTCGTAAATAAATGGCATATTTTATAAATGTGACTTCTTTATGCGGTCCCTATCCTCCGCATATAAAAAGTGTTTTGTAGTATTTCCAAGAATTAGTTTGTTTTATGTAAGAATTTATGAAATTTTTGGTCCAACTGTATTATATCAGTAGCTATTGAAACAATTTCTTAAACATTTGACTCATGCATACATTTATATCAAAATAAAAGTTTCAAACAATGTTACAATCGACTAATATATTGGCTAAAATCTTTAAACTTTTTAGGATGAATATATATCCTGGATGCTTGCTATAATAAGAATGAGTGACTAACATTCAGTCGATGAAATTAGTTTTCTGTACATATTCGACACGAAAACTTTCTCTGCTGAAAATCGTTTGCGTCGCCATCTATTGCCAACATTTTAAACTATTCAAAATATTTTGTATGTTTCATTATCTGCAGCAAAAGAATAAATAAAATGTAAAGGTACACAGAAATATTCGAACCTTACTAAAACGATATGAGAAAATAGAATTGTTCTATGTTATAAAACTGAACTGTATTCAAATAGTTCGCTCGGAAAATTAAACTTAATCTTCTCTTCTAAATATAAATTTAAATACCCTTTTCATTACTTTTCTTAAATGATGAAGGATATAACTAAATTCATCTTACTATAGTAAATTTATATAAGTGGTTTGTTTTGAGCAAATAAAAAGGAGAAATAAATTGAAAACAAGTTGTATAAAAATTTTTTTAAATCAATTCCTACTTAGATCAACAAAGAAAACTTTTATTTTAGCTACATTTTATTAAATAGTTACAATTAATATAAATATGTATATACATGGGACAGAATCACAACATTAAGTGGTAATTAATTTTTATTAATTATCATTTAAGTAGCGTATTGTCATCCCAAGCAATTGTGTATATAAAATTTCAGTTCACCTGAATGCTTTAAAACGTGAGAAAAAAACCTTTACAAGTTTTGACGCAAGTGGCCAAAATGGTCGCTAAGGCGCCAAAAATGATGCTGACGTGCCTGCATTTGTAATTCTTTAAGTACTTAGTTTTAATTAAATATATTTTTATTAATTATATTTAAATTATTGTATTGTCATCCAAAATAATCATGTTTATAAAATTTCAGCTCGATTGAGCACTTTAAAATGTATTTTATTAACGATTAAAAATTCCACCGACATAAATAAATAAATAAACAAATAAATATATAGATAGTGTGAGTTAATAGTAGGAATTGAAAAATATGGCTTAAAAATATTATTTTTATCAATTTAACTAACGTAACATAAATTGCAAATTAAAATTAAATCCTTTAAAATAAAACAGAATGTTTAGTATATTTCAGATGAAGTTAATTTATGCACACATTGTGTTGGAGTTATGCTTAGAGAATGCATAGAGAGTACGATCACCTAAGGTAAATCGGGGAAAGTTGCCATATGTAAGAATGTTTCGATTTGTACATTAAAAATTGAAATAACAAGACCATGAATGAAATACACTTTATTTTTCAATATTTAATTGGCTATGTATGCAAATTAATTATCTTCTAAGTATAAAAATAACTAAGAAACTTAATCTGTAAGAAATTCATTTATAATAGTGGCATATATATGGGAAAGATACCACCAGTCATAGAGTAAGATGCAACACCACCACAGCAAATAAAAAAAATGAGACAAACATTACCGCATTGAACGTGGAATAACAATAACTATAGAAAAACAAAGCAAAAAACATTCGTTCATATATAGTTTGTATAATTAGCCCTGCACATCCTTGTCCTATGGAAATCCACTGTGTCATCCTCACCACCTAATTATTAATTGTAATTATATTTTATACAATGATACACAGTGTTATAAAATGAAAAAAATGTAAAGTTCATTTCATTTATTTTTGGATTATGTGTTAATTATGCCTTCCCCCAAGTATGGAGAGCGGATGTAATACACGATTATTCCTTTAATGCTGCAGTGTTACAGCCGTTTCTACATGCATCGTATGTGTAACATAATGCGTAACTCATTTATATTGCTAATATAACAAGTACATCTACGAACTTTAAATATGAGAAATGAAATATTATAAAAGTTGTACACACCACTTTAAATGCTCACAAGATAGCAAAATAAGGCAGCTAAAGAGGACGATTAATTCAGATAAATTCACAAGAAAAACTTAATGTGGGTCCAGATTCTCTTTACTCAAGTGGCTCAAATTTGCCATCTATCGACGCATAAAAGTACTATTAAAAAACTGGCGTCTACCAAAGCGCCGCTTCCCCCGAATTACCTGATATTTATATCAACTCTAAAAATTGTCCTTTTTTAAATGTATAACATTATATTCAATGAAAAATGAGATTTTGTTTGTGTATAATTGTTATAAATTAAGTATGATCTACCCTTAGTGAGATACAGTAGCGCACACAGGAATTTTTCAAGGGGGGGATCCGGGGTCGAAAGTTCACCATTTTTGTATCATGCTCCTTTTGATTTTGTCGATGTTCGTGATCAAAACACAGATAAAAACAGCAGTAAAAAAACTAGTTATTAAATAAATAATTAGCATTAATTAATAAAAGTAATCATTAATAAGAAATACTTAATTAAATTTTACGCACTATATACTAAGAATTATAATCAATCAGGATCCCGGGACCCCAACCTCCTCCTGAGTGCGCTACTGGTGAGATATGATATCAAAGAACCTTAAATTAAAATTATATAAACACTATTACACATCATCTTCATGAAAAATTGGAACATATGGATTATGACCTCTGTCTCTCTCTCTCTCGTCCTAATCATAATATGTTTTATCTTTAACACAATTTTTTTCATGTAAATTGATATCCCTGCATAATGGATTAAGCTAAGCATACTGCTATGTGTTTAAATTAAAAACTTTCAACGTCATGATTTTTTTTTAATTTCATGCATTTGTTGTATTCATTGGAAGCGTATATAATTGAAAAATGAAGTAATTAAAAGTTTTCCCAATACATGCTGGGATTAAAATCCCATTTTGAAAATTCAAATTAGATTAAAAATATCACGTAATTCATAGAAATTAAATGCTGTAAGAACATTTCTAAGCGTTCTAATTAGTAGAGGTATTTCGAGCTTAAAACTTTAATTACACGAAAACAGAAATGACTGATCCACAAGTGTGTGTACTGTGTTTATTGAATTACATATTTTACATCGGGAAAATTTGTAAATACTTTTACTATCAATGCATTTACTATATTTTGATTACATAGTAAAACTAGGCACGTAAGTAAGGAAGTAAAACGCCCACGTGATTCATCGCATTGTGTGTGCTCTTGGACTTTTAATCTACTTGTAAGTATGTAAGATTGTTACAGGCGTTTGGTGGTTTAATCTCTTCTGGAAGATAATAGATTTGTTCTAGGACTTCAGATGGTTCTAATACAAAATCTCTACTGTATACTTTGTGCTGTACTGATATATTTCTAAATGTATTATATCAGTGCAAATGCGTATTTCATTTTCTATTATGTCAGAATGTATTTTGTTTTGCTTCCTTTCGATAAGTAAACATTTTTTTTAAGTATTTTTTTTCGCTTTTCGATATGCTCGCTCCCCACTCACACATAGGGTTATCATCCCCCTTCCCTCCCAGGCAGCGAGCTCCACAGTTTGAGAAACTCTGAAGCAATCAATTTTTTTAAAGCATTTTTATTTCCAGAGAGATTCTAATATTTCCTCTCGACATTTCTATTTTTCTTACTTCAACATTTAAGTTATTTTTACATTAAAGGTAATTTTTGCTTAAATACTTCAATCAATTAAATATCTCTTAAATACGTAGAATTAAAGCAGATTCGTGAGTTTCTAAAGAAAGGCAAGAAATAGCACAAGAGAATTTAGAATGGAAAATTCGATGTAAAAACTAGATGAGATATTACATTCCTAAATTACGCAATCAGTTCAATCCATCAATAATCCATCAGTTTTTTAAGGGTTATGATTCATGGTTTTTGAATTATCTTGCATTCAGATGCATACATGTTGTCGAAGGATTTTCGATATAAATTTTAAGAGAATGTAAGAGACATCACAAGAATTCAGATTTGCATAGCAGACCATGGTCGGAAACCTCATGGGAAAGTAGTATGGCAGGTACAAGAAACAAAGAGACACAAGACACTGAAACCATCTATATAATGTATTGATCAAAGATATCACATGTGTTGTGGTAGATAATATGCGAAAATGTCACAAAAGATGTTCAAAGCGTAGATGTAATGATGTAAAACATAGTGTCGAAGTTGGTCAAGGTACCACCGTGAAAAACGCACACGATCAGGATGATCTGTGGGAAGCAATGACAGCATCTTTGAAGATGATTTGGGTGCAAGCCCTCCCGTTGCAAAACACGATGGACACTACTCCGAGATCCTCCTACAGCAGCAGCGACAACTCGTACACTAACACACGGATTCCTATAAACGGTACATTTTGTTCCATGGTAGGAGTTCGAGTCACTTGCGGCCCACCATCACTATACTTATTATTCGAAATGTGATCCACATTCACACAAATATTGATGCAAATTAATAAACATCCTGCGGTCCGATACATCCCTCTGAGAGTAATTTTCGCGTTACAATATTTCTATTGCATGTGCATTTCCTTCAAATAATCCGTAAATCAGGGACATATCTGCCAGTTCGGATTTTGGTATAACGTTCCATACTCCTCTGCTGGCGATAACAGCTCAAATGACTGCGAGTGAGTATATATATATATATATATATATATATATATATATATATATATAACTGCAGAATACACTACGAGTGATTTCCTAGCCGGAAGTTTTGGCATGCAAGCTTAGTCGTAGTTGGCGCGAGTGAATATTAACGCCGCACTGTTCAGCTACATACTCGTAGTTTGCGTGAGTGAGTTGAGTGGATATTGACGTCGCACTGTTCAGCTACACGAGGGCTTTTGGCGTCGGACCTCGTAATTTTGAACCATAGTCAAGTGACGAGAACGATACTTGTGCTGACACCCCCTCTCCTAACTACTGCACCACATCACGGAAGGACATTTGAGCTCTTGACATATTTAACGTGCATCGTTTCCCTACACGCGGGTCTTTTGTGGAACTGTGCTCGAACTCGTTACAAGCCAGCCACGATCCAATACCTTGACACCTAGGCTACCGCGTCCTTCAAATGACTTCAGTAATGCTTGTCTGTTTCCTTTAATGCTCTTGTGAACACCACCACCTATCGCCGAACGGAGGCGTTTCCAATTATGAGTTGTTATGCATATCTGATTCCTTGTGATGTGTCTCTCACCACCCCATAAAGTTTGTCTCAATGATCCTGGAATATCTTGTATGTTCTTGAACTTGTGCACTAATATGATTAAATATATTTTATTGTGAATAATTTTTAGACTTAATTTATTTAAACTGTAATTGGGTGTAACTGTACACTAATGTAAATGCAAATAGTTTATCTAATGAAAATCTAGCTATATCTAAGTTTCTTCTCTTTGTGATTTGAACAAATAATCAATAGCTCCAACTAAAAAAAAAAGATCCATAACGAATTTAAGCATCAATAAGCAGAAATAAATATTTTATAATTAAAAAAAATTTGAAAAATGTTGTCAAGTGTCTCCTTAGCATTGAATTAATTTTTGATCATTTTTTATGATTAAACGACTTTCAATGCAAGTTTGCATGCATGCGTCAGCTGTTTACATAAATTCTATTAATTTGCATTTAGTTTGTTCAAAATATTCTTAAGATTTAATTTTTTTGAACGTCTGAGACAGAAAACTTTGAACCGATCTCTAATTACAATGAGTGAAAAGAACTTCATTAAAATAAAATCGAAAAGATAAATAGTATTTTATTAAAAAACACTAAAGGAGAAAGATTTATAAAAAAAACAAAAAAAGAGTAATTTTTTCTGTTTCATCTTCAGGATACGCTATTATTTAATGAAAAAAACTGAGATACACTGAGAAAAAAAAGCATGGCTGAAAAGTCGTTTCTCTTTTCTAATTGTGGAAATGGTCGTAATTCATTAATTTTAAGGACATGCACTTTTAATTGCAATTAAATACGTTTACTTCTTGAAACCATTTTTCTTACGTTTTCGAACTGTTTCTGAATTACTTTTTTTTACTGATATTCAAACTTGAATTAAGAACAAATAAAAAACATAACCATCCTGATGAAAATTATAATAGTGTGCCTTCACAGCATAATAACTATTTTTTTTTTATCTAAACGACTGCATATCATAAATTTTTGATACTTGTTTTTATTATTTTTAATGCGTTAATTTCTCATATTATGCAGGGTATCTACAAATTAGTAGGGCAAAAAGAATTATTAAATGCATGTAATACACAGGAAAAATTAATGTACATATTGTTGTAACATAAAGAAATAGTCTAAGTTTTCCAATGTCTTGAATGTTCATTGCGACTTCTTTTCACTACCCTATAAAATTCCTACAGGTAAATAAATGTTTGCATAAATTTGTCAGTATGTTTTCGTCGATCAAATTAATTGCATTGCAGATTATTGAATTCAGTTCTGGAATGGCCACAGGAAATGTCGGAGTCTAAATTTGATTATTTACAGGCCCTTTCTTCCGAACATTATCACGAAAGTTCAGTTACGTCAGAGACAAAAAGCTCATAGTGACTGCCTTAGATTGTACGGGGACAGGGTCTTTTTGAAATCCATTTTCTCTACATTCCCAGATAGACTCCTCTAAAGCAGTGGTCTCCAACCCCCGATCCGCAGACTGGTACCGGTCCGTGGATCAAATATTACTGGTCCACACAAGAAACATTAAATTATTTCCATTTTATTTACTGCAGCATATTTTTCTTGGGTTTGGACTACTTTTTATGAAAATCACTTTATATTCATGTTTGGTGTAGCTATATTTTATTCTGAAGGCACGTTTAAATACAATTCAAATGAAATTATTAAAACAAAACAATCTACCTCCTCCCCCTCAGCGGGCCACGGTAAAAATATCCAACGTTAACCGGTCAGCGGCTATAAAAAGGTTGGGTAACACTGCTCTGAAGGATATGAGCAAAGACGGTTTTTGAGGGTACCGGATGGAAGCGAGAAAAAACCGATGTCTCGAGTGTAAGCTGGCGTTTTAGTAATTAAAGTTGAATACATATATATCTAGCCAGACTGTGTGTTTTCGTGCCCAACACGCACAATATCCCTTATACTGAACTAAAACAATTAAAGATCTGATGGTCATGGTAGTCATTTAATAACATCTCCACGGCCAATTCAAACTGATACGTCACCATAGAGGTAGGCATAACGTCATTGTGGTAGGAACAAGGCGTGCCAACCGAATGAAAAATGTAACTTATTGGCATTTTTGTTTTTTTGTGTTGATAGGCAAAAAAAAAGGAATTTCGAGAAACACTAGTATCACTTTTTTGGAGCTTTCTTCTCCAACAAAAGCTCGTCGTACTTGAAAAGTTGGAATATTTTCATGAGACTAAAGATAGCATTTCTATTTTTCAGCAACATTGTATGTCTCCATTTTCCTAATGCTGGATTTAAAAGGATTACCGTTCGCTAAAATGGCAGCAATTATGACATCTAGCACCATCTATGAACAAACTTAAGATATATTGCTACTAGTCCGACTTAAAACGGGTTAATTTCATTTAAGATTACTGAAATTCCTAACTTAAAAAAATGCCCAACTAACTTATAGACACTCTGTAATACGCAACATTTCTAAAATTCATCTTTGTCTGCTGATAAATCTTGCGAATGTACGTGGACATTTTTAAAAAGATTTTGTTGTTCGTAAAATTGAAATATGATAAAATAAACAACGCAAGATAGAAAGGATTTTATACAAATAATATTATATATCAGTTCATAATCGTGGTAATTGATTGCTTATAGTCACGATTTGATTTAGGGTCAAAATTCTTTTTGTCGAGAAAAGGATTAGAATACTGTTGTACCATTAAAAACTTGTCATGCTGAGGGGACGAAACACAAAGTTGTCGAATTTCTAAGTCCTCATGTTGGCGTAGTTGAAAAGTTTAGACAGAGGATTATCATCTCTGGTGCTGTCCTAGTTAGATGACTGTTGTTCAAAATATCGAGCCCTGTTGTCAGTAACCTTATTTAGCTACTAAGCGTGATGTCAATGAATTGGCATAATTTTAAAATTTTGAAATATGTCAATTACACTTTAATGTGTTCTGTTTTATAATGATATGAAAAACAATTTGGTTGTTTTCTTGAGATTTACTATAACCGTAGAAAATTAGCAATATTTTCATGATTAAAATTTCAATCGTGATATATTACATAATTTCTATTACCTTCTAGGCATTTTATTATAGAATTTACATTGTGTTATATTATGTTATCTACAATAAAGATAAACGAATATAGCAATAAGCTGTGAAGTATCGTAATTCTTTCAGTAGAAAGATACAGTTCTTACTATTTTTTTTGACATTTTTCTGTCAAATCTATTATCTGAATAAGCAAAAAAATTACATAGTTACATAACTATTTGTACGATCAGTTTTGATATAAAAATTAGAGATTGTCTGCTGTAACTCAAATACAGCAAACAATTCTCAATTAAGTCAATGGAGATCGTCTGCGATATTTTTCAAAAGCTGCTCAAACACAACTCTATAAATAAAAAATGATTGGTAATTAGTTTGTTTTTTCCTAATTACTTTTTCTGCACATATTTCTCTCTTTTTTTAAAAAAATTACTATTTGCAAAATATCTCAATAAGTATTTGAACCTTTGAGAGCTTTTAAAATACCATTGATGATCCATAATAATATAATTGTTTTTAGGATTTTTATTATGCTGAAAAAAATGAAGAAAGACAGTGGAATACATGAGAAAACATTGTAATGAGTATAATATTAAATTGTGGTATTTTTAAAATATTTTTTTCAGGTGTGATATATCTCAATAAGCCTTTCTATTAAGCTCATTTTAACTCATGTGGATGTATTTTATCTCACAATTACCGTTGCGTTGTCTAAAAAAAGTTTTTCTTACTTAAAAGTCGTATAAAATAAACTTTAGCATTTAAATTGTATGCAATTGAATTGTATTCTTTCCTACGTCATAAATACAACTAAACTGATTTCAGAAAATTTAGTTTTATTTTGAAAGCAAAATAAAATATATGAAAGAAACATGAAAAAACACCAACTTTGAAATGCAAAGTGTGCAGTTCATGAGGAAAAGCAAAATTAGCTTAATTTTTTCGTTTAAAAAATTGATAAAGTTTAATTTTATTCATTTTTTTTTTATAAAATGTTTGCATTCAAAGTGGTTTTGGTACCCAAACATTTCTTCTAAGCCAGGACGTTATTGAAGTAAATAATTTGTTTAAAAATGAAGTAATTTTTGATATTCGAATACTTAATTTCTTATTCATGACTAAAATATACTTTCATTTATTTTTTTCGTTTGCTTATAAAAATTTGTGCGCTGCAAAAAAATCGCTTCTGCTATGTTAATGATTCTACTGAAATTCTCGTCAACTTTCTTTGTTTGTTTGTTTTTATTTTAAATTTTATGTTTACATTTAAGTAGAGATTTTATGAAAAGTTTTTTAGGGTAGGGCGAGTTACGTTTAAGGAGAAATTTGTGGAAATGTTTTTTAAAAATTTAAATTGTGAAGAGCGACCAAAATGGGAAAACATTGGCTAGAAAAAGAAATATTGTTTACAAAATTCTGTATGATAGAAACAATTACTAACCACATCCTTTTTTTTTAAAGAAATTTCTGAATTTCCGAAAATTGGTTATATACTTAGAGTTTTAGTCTAATTATAATGTTAAATTTTGGTTCCTAGAATTGAAATAATTTCCTCTCTTCCATATTTTTAAGGTCTCACACAGGATCTTAATACATACCCGTGCACTCAAAAAGAACATCCTTCTTCAAACCAATTTAACTTAGCAATAAAACAAAACAATTATTTGAAATTTTTACCTCATGATAATCATATACGTTCAATATTTACCTCGAAATTTCAGAGAATTCGAAAAGAAATTTAAAAAGTTATAAATAAATAAAAAGTGGACAATTTTTCAAAAATGGGAAAATTAGTATTTTACACCGCGCAGAATTCTGAAGTACAAAATTGATCAAAGTTTACAAATTAGTTTTACTTGGTACAAAAATGTTTTCTTTTAAAGTTATACAAAGTTTTAAGAAATTTAGAGGAAAAGAATATTTTTTAAATAAAATTATAACGAAAATTTTAAAATTTTACGAAAAAAATTAATTAAAATTCAAATAAAACAAATTACATTAAATATTTTTTTTTGGAAATTGATGCATATAAGTTATGAAGGACTATATTTTGAACACATGTATAAATTTCGAACTCATACCACACATAGTTTCTGAGAAATATTGCGCGGAAGCTAAAATTTTTGTTTTGCGAGTGTTTTCGTTTAAGTCCCACTGATTATTTCTCGATAACTTCCGAAGTTTTCACAGTATCAACACCATTTTGGTACCAAAATGCTCAGAAATATTGTGGCTGTAACATGTATGTTTTTATAAAAATTGAATATTTGCAATTTAGGAGTCCTGTGAGGTCTTGATCTTTTCTGTAATAAAGGGTGTTTTTTTAGAGGTATAGAACTTTAAATTGCAATAAAACAACGATGTATTATTCGATTGACATGAATTTTCTTTTATTCGAAATATAATCGTGTGACATTACAATTTAAATATGATTTCTGGCATATGATTGCCACGGCTGGCTCGTATGTAGTCCAATCTGGACGTCCAATTTTCGATGACTTTTTCCAACATTTGTGGCCGTATATCGGCAATAACACGGCGAATGTTGTCTTCCAAATGGTCAAGCGTTTGTGGCTTATCCGCATAGACCAATAACTTTACATAGCCCCACAGAAAATAGTCTAGTGGTGTTAAATCACAAGATCTTGGAGGCCAATTCACAGGTCCAAAACATGAAATTAGGCAGTCACCAAACGTCTTTCAATAAATCGATTGTGGCACGAGCTGTGTGACATGTTGCGCCGTCTTGTTGAAACCACAGCTCCTGGACATCATGATTTTTCAATGCAGGAATGAAAAAGTTAGTAATCATGGCTCTATATCGATGACCATTGACTGTAACGTTGTGGCCTTCATCGTTTTTGAAGAAGTACGGACCAATGATTCCACCAGCCCATAAAGCGCACCAAACAGTCAGTTTTTCTGGATGTAACGGTGTTTCGACATACACTTGTGGATTAGCTTCACTCCAAATGCGGAAGTTTTGTTTGTTGACGTAGCCATTCAATCAGAAGTGCTCTTCATCGCTAAACAAAAGTCGCTTATGAAAATCGGGAACAACGGCAATCTCGTTTTGGGCCCATTCGACGGATCTACGCCTTGCTTGATGATCGTTTTGATGAATTACCAAACCAAACTGAGAATAAATCACTTGACAGCTGTTAAATCAGTCGCCATCTTGGAAAGTAATGCCAACTTAAATTTCTATACCTGGAAAAAAAACACTCTTTACTTAAAAGTATGTTTTCAAAAACTATGGATCATTATATGCATTCTACTGAAATCTCCCCTGCATATTTTTGGATAATGATTTTTTATCTAATCGTGCACATTATACCTGCGTAGCATCCATTTTAGCATCTAGTGACTATGTAGCATGGTGTAATAAATGATGAGGCAAAGTTTTCTATTTAATTGCAATACCCTCTCTGTATAATCTTGTTCAATGAAAGGTGTGAAGGGTATGTTAGAAACTAACGAAGATGTACGATGTCATCGCTTTCAATATACAACCTGTGATTATAAAGTTCAGTGGATTAACGTAGATAAAATATCAAAAAAAATACCTTACTGACCTTTGAAGTAGTCACTTCTATGCACCGCTGAGATCTGCTATACATGTCATGAAAACTTTGAAAGAAGTGATCTTTTGGGATGGAGCTCAAAAACCTCGTCACGTTTCGTTGAATGTCAAGAATATCGTCAAATATCCCCTTTCAAAGGGAATTTGAGTCGTGGAATTCGGTAGAAGTCTGGACGATTGAGATTTGACGAATTTTGTGGTTGTTCAATTTGCACCAGCCCTTTTGACCCCCTTTAATCCACCGTTTCGACATAATCCAAGGAAGCCTCTAAACGTTGTAAGATCGTCTTGTAGTTGAATTAATCAGTTCTAATTAACCGGATTTACCGTTTTTATTATTTCCTTCAAAACACATCACTATATTAATATTTTCATTTACAATTAAGTCATATCGGGAACTACAGGCAGCTTCGTCTATTTTACGTTCGAGACTTCTCTTCTTCTCTCCTTCCCGCTCAAAAGCCAAAATAGTTCACAGCAGCGCCCTCTTTCTAGTCTATCATGTGCTATGTGTCAAGCCTCCTAGTGTACTATGTGCCACGCCGTTACAACGTGCATGCTTCTGATCGTCAGTCAAGCGATGTGGTACTCGATACGTTTCTTTCATTCCTAAATTCTAGGTAAAGATTTGTCGCACGGATTCACTATTAATCTGTAGTTAATCAGCTTTTACATACACATTTAATCGACGATTTTTCCTGATTAACTTCCTGTCTTTCTCAATGTTTTCTTCATTGACGGATATCACCGGTTTTCAGCTACGGGATTTGTCAGAAACACTAATCCGGCCTTATTGAAAATGAGCGAACCACTCGTGCACATACTTCATGGACAATGCTTGATCTTCATAAACACATATCAGCATTGTTTAATTTCTTCCGGTGCCTTGCAAAGCTTAAAAAATTGAAACTGATCTTTTGCTTGTTCATTTTCTGTTCTTAGTTAAGAACCAACACACTAAACAAACACTTAGTAAAACAAGGGTTACACAAAAACAATTGACGCTCAACTGAAATATGTGGATGCAGATGGTCAACACCTGCCGTTACGCGCGTGCAGTGTTTTGTATTGCCAGTGTTGTCAGATTGGCCGTTCTAACTTCATTCTCAGAACTTTATTGTCACAGGCTGTATGTATAGAATATTTTAAGTGTGCAGCATGCAATTCTTTGCGACTAAGCTGCAGTAATCAAACACAAAAGATAGTTTTTATTCGCATCTTAAATATATATTAAACTCAGAAAAACTAAAAAAATTTTTTTAATTATTTATTCAACAGATTTGACGTGAATCATGGACGATACTATTGCCGATATTTTTGCATAAATTGGTCCCAAACTTTTGTGAACAGGAAAACTTAATTGCGATACGTATGCTCTTTCCAATGAAAGTACCGGTTATTTCTTAAAGAATATCGGAGTTTTAACGCTTTATGGTATTTATATCATATACGTTACACGTATAATTAATACATTGAATGAGAAAGAGTAACTGAAACAGTTTTACCTACACCTTTACAAATGTTCAATGAGAGCCCTATTTGTCACACGGCACATATCAATTCTATAGGCAAGTTCACCACAAACTGTTTTCAGTGTGTTTGAGGGAATTCTTGAAACAGCGGCTTCAATCTTAAGTCTGAATGGTCAGCTAGTAGAGGAGGAACATACACACAATACTTTATAAAAGCCACATGGCGTCAGATCGGGTGAACGTGGATGCCATGTGGTACAAGCTTTATCGGGAGGTTTTTTGTGACCAATCCATTGGTTGGGTACAGTGATATTTGACCATTCACGTACTGAGAAATACCAGTGAGTCGGTGCACCATTTTGCAGTCAAATGAAGTTAATTGGTTCACTTTCTTCCAGTTGAGGAAATAACCATAGTTGCAGAGCATCAAGATAGGCAGAACCAATTACAGCCTTGGTCGTCCCGTACTTTTCCCTTTACAAAGACAGCTGTCAAACTGTTTGAAACTGTTGAAACCACCTAAGAATGTTATTATCGTTTGGAGGTTGATATCCAAACTTAATACGGAACGCTCGTTGCACAGTAATAGAAGATTCTGTCTTTTTGCAAGCTGGAGAACACAAAACGCTTTTTGTTTACTAGTCGCCGTTTTCCACTAGCGCGTTGATCGGCGAGAAAAGGGGGAAATTAGCATACGTTTCATGCACACGTGCGCACATGCCAGCAAACAAAACTGTTTTAGTTGCTCTTTCATTTGATGTATGAGTCATACTAATATGTTATATGTAATGAGTACTATAAAGCGTTAAAACTTCGATATTCTTTTAGAAACACTGGGTGTAATATGCGACACAAACAAATAAAAACAATTTTTTTTCAAAATGTTTTTGTAGACATTTTTATACCATATATAGACCGTGAGAGGCGCAAATTCATAGTGATTTAAAAACCATTATTTTCCAATACAATTACTGTTGCGTCCTCTAGTGTCCGCTATGCGAAGCTAGTTTTTGTAAACAAAGGACAGAGGAAATGAACGGTCGAAAAAACGAAAACAACATATAACGAAGCGAGCGATCGAGCGGAATGTGTTATGTAGCGGTTTTTTGTAGAAAATAGTTTTTAGTTTAGAAATTATAATTGTAAATAAACGTTAGAATCGCATACCAAAAGAAGCCTCTTTGATGTCAACCATGAAGACTTCTCATTTAATTTAGTAACTATCACATGGATATAAAAACAATACCACAACTACTGCAAAGTTCTTTTTTCAATACTACGCCGTATAGTAAATGTCATCCGACACTAGTTTTTATTTTTTCCTTAACTTCTTTAGATCGATGCATTGTTAGTTCCTGTCAACTATGATATGAAAGTAACATGAAATAAGATGGTGTAACTATATATTTATTTGTTTTAAAAAGAAATATTTCAAGTAACGGAAAAATGTTTTTGAAATAGAAATAGAAATTGGATGTCAAATAAAGGACTTCAGAATAAAAAAAAAGACTTCAAAACTATATAAAAATAACAATTTCTTTTGAAGGAATTTAAAAGTGTATTTCCCTTTTTGTGCGTCAGCATTTTATTGTGCACTTGCATATTTTTGAAGGTTTAAACTAATCATTTTAGACCACCTAGTTGAATAAGGGTATCCTTTTATTTATGTTACAAAATCAATTTTATCTACGCAAATTAAAACTACTTTGAACAAATCTATTTAAAAGAAAAATTGAAATATGATTGGACAAAATGTTTTAGATTAAACTGAAAAAATATTATTATTTAAATGAGTGTTTTTTTAACATCTTTGTGAATTAACAATTTATGTATATTTTACACTAACCTGTAATTTAATAAAAAATAATTATAAATTAAAAAATGATTAAATAATGATTGTTAAATGTGCTGAATACTTTAGTTGTTACTGACAATACATGACAATAAATTTGTTAACTCTATCCTTAATTTTCCATTAAAAAAAATGCTACCAAAATATTTACATTTTATGCAAATTTTTAAAACTATTTATTCCAAATAATCTCAAAAATAGCTGATTTTAAAAATTTAGTTTTTAGTAAAAAAGTTGTTGTTTAAGATTAAATAAATTAATCTTCTTCATGATCATAAAGCATTATATATATATATATATATATATACCGGTGGGCAAAAAGTCCGTAAAAATTTTAAAAATTCATAAAATCCGGAGAAATGAACGAAAAAAAAACTGTTTGCAGGATCAGCATTAGTATATCACGGGATTTTTTTTAAGTTAGAAAAAAATAATTCGAAAATCATCCGGTAGGTGGCGCTGATGTACGCAAGTCAAAGAAACAATGCATAAATAATGAACAGAAAACTTTCACAACTTTATTACACCAGAATATGTTTCACATGACCACCACCACAGGGAAGAAGACATTCCAGACGAGTGACAAATCCAGCAACGGCAGAGTGCAGCATGTCCGGATGTATGGAGGATACTTCTCTGCGGATCGCATCTTTCAGTTCCGACAGACTTGATGGACCGGATAGATACACGTGAGATTTCAAATATCCCCACAGCCAGAAGTCTACCGGTGTTAAATCTAGAGACCAAGGAAGCCATGGGTACCTGTGGTGCCTGCTAACGATTCTGTCTTCCCCGAACGTCTCTATCAGGAATGCCTTAACCGGGTTAGCAGTGTGACTGGTTGCTCCATCCTGCATGAACGTGACATTCAAAATCTGACCTCGTTGAATTACACATGGCACGACAGTCTCCCGCAGAAGCATTAGATAACGCTGAGCATTTACCGTTTCCGTTATCCATCCATTTACTGGGCACTGCGTTTCAAAGAAGAAGGGTCCTATGATAAATGAACCCGTGAAACCACACCATGCTGTCACTTTTGGGGAATGCAATGGCTTCTGTGTGTACTCACGTGGATTAGAGGTCGCCCAAATGGGACAGTTATAGTTGTTAACGTCACCATGAAGCGAGAAATGAGCTTCATCTGTCCACAAGATGTTAAAATCCCAGGTGGGATCCTGTTCCATTTTAGAGAAGGCCCACTTCGCAAATGCTTCCCTCTGTGCGGTATCTGCAGGAGAAAGTTCATGGCACGATTACAATTTGTATGGGTACAGCTGGAGGATTCAACGAAGAATATTACGGACAGATGATGGTGGTAAACCCAATCGTCTGGCAGCTTCACGAGCACTGCTGGTCCCTGAAGCTGCTTCGGACGCAATCGCTTCCATTTCGACAGCAATGCAGGGTGCACGTGCTTCTTTCAAGCATGGTCGTCCGGCTCGTGCTCGATCCTCCAACTTTCCAGTTTCCTCAAAACGTTTAACAGCTTTAAGAGACCTGCAGGTGTTAAAGGGCCTTTTCCACTCTTCACATTTTTCTGAACTCGGAATTTACTTAAGGTATGTGACTACCTTCGGAGCACTTTTTTTGAAATATATAAAATTTCAATTAAATAAACCTTTTTATTTGAAATGGGACATAAAAGTAAGAATTCCAATACAGCTCTTACAAAGTTAAAAGTAATTTTGGAAATATTGGGAAATTTGAGTGAAATTTTAGTGAAAAATTGCAGTTGCGTTAAGGATTGTATTGAAAATTCTAATTAATATATTCTTATAATATTTATACAGTACATAAATGACATCATTATCTGTGTTGATAGCTATAAAATTTGTAAATACTTCTGAAAGTTTTTGAGATATGTCAATTTTATGCAAAAACTCAATTTTTTACAAAACACTAATGTTATTTTCTCACAAAAAGTGCAATACAATAAATAAATATATACACAGAGATTAGACTATAGTCTAGAATACAGATAACACTAAATAAAACATTTTCTAAAAATTTCAAGTCAATATCTTAAAAAAGAAATTCTGTAGTGAACTGTACCGTGAAGATAAAAATTGAAAAACAGTTGTTCAGGAAATGCATTTAAAGATTTTAATACTACATGAAAAAAGTTCTACTAATTTTACACTTTTTAAACTCACTATATTTATAGCTCAAGCTCTTTTTAGCTTCATGTAAAGCTAATTTGACCTTTATTTTACCCTTTTGTTGTTTTCTGGAGAGTTTTGTAGACTATAACAATTTTTGTTTTTACCGAAATTTTGGTGAAAAATTGCAGTTACGACAAATCTTGTACACAAAACTCTAATAAAAGTATTTAAATAATATTTATAGAGTACATAAACAACATCTTTATCTGTGATAGGAATAAAAAAAATTGTAATGTTTTTGAAAGTTTTTTAAATATGTCAAATTTTTATGCAACAACTCAAATTTTTAAAAATTTAATGCTTTTTCTTTCATAAAAAGCAATAAAGTACATAAATATATACACAGAGATTAGATTTTGATTCATAACACAGATATAACTACATAAAACATGTTCTGAAAATTTAGATTTAGTATCTTAACAATATTTTGTGTAGTGAGCTTTATCGTGAATAAAAATATTTAATAACAGTTTCTCGTAAAACACATTTAATAATTTTAACTCAAAATAATTACTTTTCTACTCACTAAACATTTTCAAAACTCACCATATTTATAGCTTAAGCCCTCTTTAGCTTCATTTTTAGCTAATTTGGACTTTTTCTTGGCTTTTTTTTTTTTTCTGGAGAGTTTTGTTGAGGGTAGTGACTGGCGTTTCGATTTTTGAATTCTCTCCTTGTCAATTCCCATATAGTTTTTAAGTGTCGTTGGATCAATTCCTATACCTAAATAATTAAATACAGGCAATAGCCCTAAATAACCCGAATTATATAAGAGGACAGCCATGTATGAACCCAAAAACAAAGTTTTTTATGAACAAAAATTTCTTTCGGCAAAACAGACCACAATACATTATTAAAGCTTTCATTATTATTTTGAGTCTTGCCATGGAGGCATTTTTTTAGTAACTCCTTATCACAGAGTGCTAAATAAGTAGGCTTTATCACTTTAATCACGTAATTTGAAAGGCCTGCTGTTTTGTCCACATATACTTTGCCATCACTTAATGCTTGTTTATATTTGCACCAGCTGTCTTTCCCTGTTGGACATTGCCCATGCATGGGATTTTGATTGCTAGAGCAGCAGTGAAAGAAGGCAGCTATTACAGCAGATTGCATTTTTTTTCGAGGCATCCAACATTGCTGCGGATGGCAATCCCATAATAGTTCTGCAGTTTATCGATAAACTTATCAGTTAATTTCCCCTTCCCACCAAGTCCTTTGGTGTTCTTTTTTAGTTTCCTTAAACGTGAGCCTACTCTTTTTTGTATATGTCCTATACATTCAAGTTTTGTGATACTGTTTTCACCATATATATCCTTCACTTGTAAAAATCCATTGGAATCACCATCACCATAGTACTCGGTGTATTGCAGGTCTCGTTTGATTAGTGACCTTCAAAATTCTAAAAGCTCCAACAGCTTCCATGTTTCCAGAGGATCCTTTATAATTTGAACATACATGCTCACGTTTCACATTCAATTCACACATTTTACAATACTGAGTCATTACTTCCAGATCTAAAATTTTTCCCGTATCAATGGAAATAAGCCATTAAGTGACTCTCCGCTGCCATGAGCCATCTACCGAAACACCACAAGTTGTACTTTTTTAAAATTTTGCACATCTTTAGATGCAGCTTTCATATTTTCTTCAAAACATAATTGTACTGCTTCCAGCAGTTTGAGTTCATGAGCTCTGAAGGTATTTTTAGAAATGCATGGCAAATTTAAAGTGCATAACAACTTCTTACCAGCTGTGAATCCTCTGCCAATCAATCTCAATCCAAATACTAATAAAGTACTGAGGGAGAATTTCTTATTTTCTTTAGGAGTAGAAGTAAAGCCAGTCATGAACCGACAACTGCAAGCCACACACAAATTAGAGCAAAGTTCTTCCTTAGAATCTTCTGCCAGTTTCAATCCAGTTGCATAACATTCCGGACAACACAAGATTGAAATAATTCCCATCAAAGCTTGGAAATTAATAATTCTATTTCCTGTAGAACCATGAAATTCAGGTTCAGGCACATGAAAACTGTCAAAAGTGCTCAATTTCGCTTCACTTGCAGACGTACTATTATTACTGTTAAGTGCTAACTTGGTAAACCTATTACCATAAAATTTTCTCTTTCTAGATACTTTCGATCTAGCTTTCGGCGTTTTGAAATTACTCACAATCAAATAAAACGTTAAAATTAAATGAAATTTAATGAATTAACTGAAAAATTATCAAAAGTAAGTAATAATTAAGAAGAACGCTTTAGAATGAACAATGTAAACAAACTATAAACGATATTATTATTGCCATTCAGTAAAACAAGCTTGAATTAAAAAAAACAGTTGCCAGATTAAAAAAATAAGTAACGGATACTTAATAAATAAAGGATACGTTGATCTATATTTACCATAAATATTAGATATTTACAGTGCTTCTCAAACTGTGGGGCGCGCCCCCTGGGGGGCGCGATAACCCTTCAAGGGGAGCGCGAGCATCTTGAAAATATAAAAGGCTTAAAAGTTATTTTTTGAATGAAGTAAAACAAAATGCTTTCTGACAAAATAAAAATACTCATTTACACTGATATAACTTATATATATCATCTGGTTTTCCACTTTCAAAAGATTCCACTTCAAACGCTCATTAGCTATCTTTGATCCCAAAACCAAATAAAAAAGATATTTTGTTTGCTTTGCTGTAATCCCGCGATGAGAGATTTTTTATTACGTTTCTTGTAACCTCTAGAATAGTACTTTTGATTATCATCTCTTTGACCTTCAAACTTACTGGTATGCTTAACTCCGCTACTTTTCTTTTGGGAAAGTTGTAAATAATATTTTTCTGTTGCTTTTCCCCCCATGTAAATGAGTTTTATGATGTATGGATAAGCATATTGAGCACTTTGAAGGATTAATTGGCCAAGATGTATTTTATGAGTAATTTGAAATTGCATTATAAAAACGTTTTACACAATTATGTTTTTATAACTGACATCGATGTTTTTGTATCGAATACATTTTTTCATGGGAGCGGTCGCATGAGGCGCTGAATCACTCCAAATTCTGGTAAAACTGTTTATTCGTTAACAGTTTTTTGACAGTATCCTCCGATATGACAGTCTTAATGGAAACTAAAATGAATTTGTCACATTTATGCCTCTTTTTTGAGAGTGTCACATTTATGCCTCGTTTTTGAGAGTGGCAAACGGTTTTTTACAATCAAGGTACTTGTTTTGATCGAGTTCCCTTCACGACCACTTTTGTTCAGAAATATTTTCTATGAATATGCTATACTGTCTCCTACGATTAACTTTGTGGTTTTAATTGCTGTGTTGTACAACTTATTATGGTTTATAAATGTAAATGAGCAGAATATAAAAAAATGGGCATCTGTGATCTCTCTATTGAAGGAAGATGAAACTGATCAAGCAATTGATTAACCTGATGAAATAATGCATATTAATCGTGATAGCGAAAGTAAATATGACAAAAGTGATAGACATGAAACGTTTGAGTTGAATTGTAATTTTCAAATGCTGCCTAAAGAACTCTATCAAGAAAATTAAGATATCAAGAAAACTAAGAAGCCATAAATATAACACTTCGCCTTGTCAAAAAGACACAAGCAAGAAAAGGTTACACATGCTATTTGTAGATCATCAAAGAATAGAAAAATTATAATAACGTGAGCAAAATATGACAGTTTTGATTGCAAATAACGTTCTTGTATTGTTAGTGAAAAGTATCTGTGATTTATGTTCTTTATTAAGGTCACGCACATTTGGAACGGTTTCTTTAGTTTTATTGGATTTTTTATCAAATCATCAAAGAAAAATTAAAAAAGTCTTTAAAGTAGATAAGTATATTTTCTCTTAGTTAAATTATTCACTGCAATTTTGTGATTTTTATCGAGCACAGAAAAAAATAATTATAATAAAAAAAAAAGGATTGGGGTGACTTGGTGAAGTGATCGCGCGACCATTAACGTTAGTGTGGAGGGGCGCCTGCTTCCGGGTTAAAACATTTTGAAGGTTTTTCGCTTTAAATATTAAAAATAACACAATTATTCTTCATTGAATTTTTCATTCTCGTTTTCCTTATTTAATATTAATTCTAAATGCTAATTCTGTGAGGCTTAAAATTACAGTTCGTTTTAAACTATTTATAATAGAGCATTCATTTAAAAAATCATTTTATATTTTTGTATGCTTTGTTGTGCACTTGGTTTTACTCTTCTTACAATTAAGCTATTATATCAAGAATAATGTATTATTTTTTTAAAAAAATAATCGCAGAACGGGTACTTCAGCCAGTGTACTTTATAAATGTATCAGTACTGCACAATGTATTTTATAACTAATTTATTAATACTAATTTAAGAGCAAGTTTAATTATTATTAGTGACTTCCATGGGCTTGTCTCGCAGAGCAATGGTTTTCAAATGAAGGCTTAATATTAGAAATTGACACTCTGAGTTCTTTTTCTATATTTAGCTGAGATCTATATTTTGTCTTCAAAGCAGCCACCGCAGAAAATCCGGTTTCACAAAGGTACGATGTTGAAAACGGTAAAAGTATACGAAATGCTTTTGTTTTCAGTTCAGAAAATTCATCATCTACTTCTGCCCAAAATTGAAAGAGAGTTTTTATTACAAAATTGTCTTTTAATTTCGCCACTAGATGTGAAATCTATGAAACTTTCTTTCTTCGGTAATGGAGAGCCCTTCTGGGGTATTTTGAAATGGATCTCTCACCCATTCGTAACTTGCTATCAAGTTGTCCTCAGCAAAAAAATATTTTTTAAAATTTTTTGCTAACATAGCTAAATAATATTCAATAGTTTTATAAACAACTTCCACATGTTGTTCTTCAGTTTTGTAAGTTTTTACACATTTATCCGCATTTTCAAACATTTCTAGGTTTTTGCTTTACATTTCGGCTCCATAATTCTAATTTTCTACAAAAAGCATTAATTTTATCACTGTGTCAAACATATGTACATTTGATCCTTGAAGTTGAAGATTCAATATATTTAATTTCTCAAATATATCGACTAAGTAGCTCAACTTCGTCAGAAATAAACCATCTCGAAATTTCTCAGCTTCCGGTAGGTGTTCCTCTTCTAGAAAAATGGTAATTTCATTTCTTAATTCATAAACACGTTGTGAAAATTTCCCGCGTGATAACCATCTTGCTTCACAATAAAATAGCAACGATGAATGCACTGCGCCCATGTCTTTTCAAAGTCCAGAAAAGATTCTTGATTTTAGGGGGTCTCATTTTTATGTAATTTACTACAGTCACAATTGTCATTAGCACAATATTCAGGCCAGGACTAATTTCTTTGGAAGCCAGAGCTTCTCTGTGGATCATACAATGTGTCCAGATGCACAGTGGAGATTTTTGTTTCACAAGTGCTTGTATACTTTTAAATCTTCCTGACATTGTACGAGCACCATCGGTGCATATTCCGACACAATTTTTCCACTCTATATTTGCCTCGTTTATAAAATTATTTAAAATATCAAATAATGCTATTGCTGTTGCTTTAAGTTTTATTGGTTTACAAAAAAGTAGTTCTACCACTGACACACCATCCCAAAAATCAAACATACGCAATGAAATGAGCATCTTTATTGCTATCTGTTGCCTCGTCAAGCTGAATTGAAAACAATTTATCACGCAACTTACCAAAAGCTGTTTCGCTACATCTTCAGCGATATCATCAATTCGACGGGGAAACAGTATCATTTGATAGGGGTATGGACTGCAACTCTTTGGCAAAATTGTCTCCAAACATAGTTTCTACAATCTCAATTGCTGCAGGCAAAATAAGCTCTTCGGCAATAGTGTGAGGCTTTTTACATCTGGCTATTTTATATGATACTTTGTAAAGCTTTTCATTCACTGACAAAGTTTTTTAAAAATATTTTTGTTTTCCATATGATTTTAATTTTGATTCAAAGAACTCTCGAGGTTTGTTAATGTACTCACCATGAAGCGTTTCGAAATGTCTTTTAAGTTTATTAGGTTTCATACTGACTGCTGCCAATATTTTTGAGCAAATAACACACAGGGGCTTTTCTTCTCCATTTACTTCAGTAATGATAAATCCAAAATTCAAGTATTCTTGAGAATATTTCCTTGATTTAATTTTCGGAACTATGCTCGCCTCTGTGCACTTGTTGATGCTTTATTATCATCGAATGTTCGCTTACGACTTAAAAATTTATCCATGATTTTTTTTTTTTTTTTTTTGTTCCAATTTTCTGCAGTAATACTTAATAGTGTGAATTACAACTAACGCGCAAATTATAAAATGTACATTCAAGATAGATTTGGTAGCTATAGAAACATCGAATGGACCACGACTGATTGGAATTGTACGAGGTACAGCATTATTACATGTTTTGCGCAGACGTCCGATAGTTTGGCCAGACTCACGCAGACGCTCGCGAGAATGCCAGATGTGATGGATATGAGAGAGCGCAACATAAAGTAGACTATTTTTCAATTTCTACTATAAGTTCACTCTCTCATATATACCTTGTTCAAATTTTCAATCGTTGATAAAATACTTTCTATTCATTCATTCAAGTTGAAATACATTTTTTAAAACTTGTTGTGGGTGACACTTCATGTTAATACAGTTCTTTCAAATTTTAATTCATTAATTAAATTAAAAAAATGAATAAATAGTAACAAAAATTATAGTCCAAAAGCATTTATAGAAAGGAAAAGTTTTCCTGCTGTCCCCTGTAACGCAATGGATAGCGCGCTGGGCTTCTAATCTGAAGGACGGTAGTTCGAATTCCATCCGAGATGGCCTAATTTCTAAGAATGTGTGATTTCTTCTTTACTTTACTATTTTCTTACACTAATTAAATTTAATTAATGAATAAATAGTAACGAAAAAAGAATATTCCAATACCCCATATATAGAAAAAAAAAGGAAAATCGCTTTCTCTTTTTGTCGCTTAACATTGTGATTCTGTCATATGTATTACATATTTGTATTAATTGAAACTATTTAATAGAAAGTAACTAAAATAAGTTTTTCTTTGTTGGCCTAAGTAGGAATTGACTTAAAATTTATTTTTTTTATATTACTTGTTCTAATGACATTTGTACTTTTAGAAATGCATGATGGACGAAATAAATTTTTAATTAAATGTCATTTTGCAATCTGTCCCAATTTAAAAATGAGAATGGAAAAATAACATAACATTATAATTATTACTTAAAAGTAATTTGCTTAAAATATATATTATATAAAAAGTAACGATACAAAATTTAATACTCAAAAGTGCATTATTATTGCATCAATACATTATTATTGAGGGGGGCGATGAAATCTATGATTGAAAATTGGGTCGCCAGTAATGAAAGTTTGAGAAGCACTGTCTTAATTAATTTATTTATTTTGCAAAAAGTAGTATACAAACTGTAATACTTATGCTATTAATTTGTATGGTTTATAATTAAGATTGCGTATAGTAGCTTTTAGCGTCAAAGTGCATTATTATTACATTCAGTACATTATTAATGCATAAGGGGGGGCGCGATAAAAATTGTGATTGAAAAGGGGGCGCCAGTATTGAAAGTTTGAGAAGCACTGATATTTATATTGCTTAAAAGTCACGAAAAGACGTTCAAACTTTTTGTTTACATTTTTATGTCTCTTTAAACACCCATTTCGTTTTGAAAATTCCATTTCCGGTTTACTAAATAAGCTATAACTTAGCTTCTAAATATCGTAGGAACTAAAATAAAGTATTTTTGGAATCTTAAGAGTATGGGCTATAATATAAAAACATAAAAAAAAAATCGAAAATTTTCTTCAAACCGAGGATTTTGGGGTAGTCACATATCTTAAGGCAATGGTCGCTGATTCCTCGTTCATGTAAAATAACTTCACCAACAAAGCTTTATCCGGCGCAATGAGCATCCTTGTTCACATTCACTGTTTGTAATGGTGAAATGAATGTGGATTCATTGAGAGCAAAATGTTTTTATAACCATCTAATTTGCATATTTCCACCACAGACGCTTGTAACAGCGCCCCCTACCGGATGATTTTCGAATTTTTTTTTTTTTCTAGCTTAAAAAAATCCCGTGACATACTAATGCTGATCCTGCAAACAGTTTTTTTTAGTTCATTTCTCCGGATTTTATGAATTTTTAAAGTTTTTACGGACTTTTTGCCCACCCGGTATATATATATATATATATATAAACATGCTTTTTATTTATGATATTCTATTTTACGCCTTAAATGTTTATTTTTTTCTTCTTTAAATATTCTGGGAATTTCTAAAATCCAGTTGAAAATATACTTTGGACTTTATTGGCAACAGGACTCAGAACCATGATTCAATAGAAATAACGTCAGTGAAGAATTTCAGATCTTGCTCGCTTCGCTACTGCTGTCGCGAAAACTTTGAAATCACACTCTAATTTGTTTGCTTTTCCAGTCCGATTGGAAAACAGAGATATACTCCTTTTAAGAAGAAACTCGTGTCTATGAAGAAAAGTGATGGAATACAGCATGAAATGAAGAATCATTGGCGAAAATTATTTGTCATTTAACGATAATTTAACGGATCTTGGAACACAAAAAGCTTTTAGTCTACACAATAAGATAAATATATAAAGATAACTTACATCTAAAAGGATTGTTTGTCATGTTGCAAAAATTGCCACTAGATTATACTAAAATATTAATCCATACACAAAAGTGACAGAAAAAGGGCAATATTTCATTTTAAAAATAACTTTCTCACTTTCAATAAGGTGTTGGTACGTTGAAAGTTTTCAATCAATCAAAATAGTTTCGCAAAAGGAACTAGTTAAACATTATAGAAACAAATTGTTCTCAGACAATAAAAGCTCTTTTTGGAACTTGTGTGTAGTTATCTTATTCAAAATGTAGAATGAATAAGGTTTATGAAAAAGTGAATAAGAATATAGCTTATGAAATACAAATTAGAATGTGTAAAAAAGAAACTACCTGACATTAAACCATTAAGAGAAAAGGCAGCCTGGAAAATAATTTGAATGTGATGTGCTTATTTATTACTATGGAAATACTATTCGGGACATTTCCGCTGAAGCAGCTGTTCTTAAACATTCAATCACCGCTGCTGCTGACTCCCCTTTAAGTGTCACCCTGACATCGTGGGCCCACAAAATTTTGAACACCCCTTCATGACTCCCAACACATGGCAATGTGGTTTATAGGTTCCTTAATAAGCTTAAGACTAACCCTGCTACTTATAAAGACGTTTTAAGCACTTTATTTTCCTTTAAGAAAAAAAAGTGTAAATATGTTATAATAATGGGAACGCGTATCATTAAACAATAAAGAGAAACTGAATTAATATTGTTGATCTAAATCCATGTTTTTACTGTTTTTTTTTCATTAAGGCGGCGTTTCTCAAACTGTGGGGCGTGGAGAACTGTACAATGGAGGCGCGAGCATATGTTGAAAGTTCGAAACAAAAGATTATTTTTTTAAAAAAAATATTAATTCATTGAAAGTAAACAAACAAAATACATTCTGACATAATAAAATAACACACTTTTACACTGAAATAATACACTTACAAATGTTCAGTACTGCACAATGTATCTTACAATTAATTTTGAATTAACAATACTAAGTTAAGAACAAGTTAAATAATTACCAGTGACCCCGCGGGCTTGTCATACATAAAATTATATGCAAAAATTAGCACTTATATTGGTAATTTGTATCGTTTATAATTAATCGTTTAACTGTCAATTAAAAGTTACGCAATTCGCTCCTCAAAGCCACCGTTTTCCACGTAAACGTGCGTATGTGCTGAATTGGGAAAGGGAAGCGGTTGAAAAGGAATAAATAAGTAAATCCATCGCAAACACTGTCAATGTCTTTTTATTGCATTTCATAATCATATTAATTGCGTTCGGAATAATTTTATCGATAACAGTTCACAGAAAAGATAGTACTTCCGCAAGACGTATATATACGTCAGGTGCATATAACGCTTTGGCTGAGTGAGACGTTTATATATGCCAGTAGCACCTAAGAGGTTATTAAGAGGTTAAAGTTCTATTGTAGCTTTAGCATCTCCAAGTTATAAAGAGTGTTTTTTTTCCAGGTATAGAAGTTTAAGTTGGCATTACTTTCCAAGATGGCGACCGATTTAACAGCTGTCAAGTGATTTATTCTCAGTTTGGTTTGACAATTCATCAAACCGATTATCCAGCAAGGCGTAGATTCGTCGAATGGGCCCAAAACGAGATTGCCGTTGTTCCCGATTTTCATAAGCGAATTTTGTTTAGCGATGAAGCACACTTCTGTTTGAATGGCTACGTCAACAAACAAAACTGCCGCATTTGGAGTGAAGCTAATCCACAAGTGTATGTCAAACACCGTTACATCCAGAAAAACTGACTTTTGGGGCGTTTTATGGGCTGGTGGAATCCTTCTTCAAAAACGATGAAGGCCACAACGTTACAGTCAGTGGTGATCGGTATAGAGCCATGATTATTAACTTTTTCATTCCTGACTTGAACAATCATGATGTCCAGGAGCTGTGGTTCCAACAAGACGGCGCAACATGTCACGCAGCTCGTGCCACAATCGATTTATTGAAAGACACGTTTGGTGACCGCCTAATTTCACGTTTTGGACCTGTGAATTGGTCTCCAAGATCTCGCGATTTAACACCGCTAGACTATTTTCTGTGGGGCTATGTAAAGTCATTGGTCTATGCGGATAATCCACAAACGCTTGACCATTTGGAAGACAACATCCGCCGTGTTATTGCCGATATACGGCCACAAATGTTGAAAAAGTCATCGAAAATTGACGTCCAGATTAGACTACATCCGAGCCACCCGTGGCAGTCATATGAAATCTTATTTAAAATGTAATGCTACAAGATTATCTTTCGAATAAAAAAAATCATGTCAATCGAATAATACATCGTTGTTTTATTGCAATTTAAAGTTCTATACCTCTAAAAAAACACCCTAGTATTATTGAATTCAATACACATTGTTATTTTATGGATTGAATTGTGTGATGTGAGGAATGTTATGATACAGGATGTCATGGACATATCGCTGAGCTGTCATGGTGCACCGGATCAATACTAGGGGTGACCGTGAATTGTACGCAATGACACCCCATACCATCACATTAGCTGTGGGAGCGGTGTGTTACTGTAAAGAAAAGGCAGGATTGAGACGTTCACCACGGGGTTTCCAAACACAAACACGATTATCATCGCTGCCAAGATTGAATCTCGAATCGTCGCTAAAGACGACCTGGTTAGTCTTTAGAGACCAGGTCAGTTTCCACTGCAGTCATTTTCCTCGTGAACGGCAGCACTCCAAACAGAGGCGTCGATGGGTGGGCGTCAAGGGAAACCCACGTAATGGTCGCTGCGATCCCAAATGTCCTTCGTATGGTTCGAGAAGACATATGAGCCCGTAGTGATGGTTTTACCTGTACCTGGAGGGCGACCGATGAATCATTTGGCGGTACGCGTGCATTTCTTGCTATGTGGCGATCTTCTCGACGACTGGTCTGTCGCAAAACAACTGAGCCAATTTTTTCTTTTTAATATCTCAGATTTCGGAATCATTTCTACATAAAAACACTTCTCACAACAAACGGTAAATGCCTTTAAAATGGCAGACTTTGAAAACACGTTAATCTAATATTTTCGAAGATTACTCTTTTAAACAATTTTTAATCATGAACGTAAGAGAAAAATTTCGTAACTCATACCAAGAATTTTTATTTACGAAGTATTTCCTGGTACACACATTATGTATTAACTTTTCTCCAATTTCCCCTCAAATAATCACTTTTAATGGAATTCTTTTTCGAAAGCAAATTAATTTAATAAATCTTATGCGCAATTCCAATTAATCTGCTTTAGGTGTTCAAAAGAAGAGCTTTACATCGTAGCGCTTTTAGTTTGATTGAATTAAACCAATACCATCACTGTTGATCAATTACTGTAACAAACAAGTGACTTAGAGAACCCCCATTCTCTCTTAATCTAGTTTATTTGATTAAGAGACCATATCATGACGTATTCGGATATGATTGAAATTTTTTCATACCAAGATTTTTTTCCATCGAGAATTGATACGAATGTTGTGTAATTAATGCATAAAAATGAGTAAGAAATTTGTAATTGGATGTTTAATACATAAATAATACCTGCTATTGTATTTTTTTATGAAAAAAGTTATAATATCTCCTCAAGCAACGCCATACCTTATATTATAATGGCGATTCAATTGATTCTTAACGAAATATTGGCGATACTATTAGCATCATTTCTAGCGAGTTCGCGTTCCTTTTTGGCGACTTGGCTATCATATTGATGCTTCTAGAATCTACAGTTTAAGTCTATTAATAACACGACCAACGACGTAAGCGTTTTTATATACATTTGTAAATATTTCGTGAATAACAATATCTTTTTTCAATTTAGACAATAGAGAATTTTTTGAAATATAAAATTATGAAACAAGTGAAATATTTTACACTTTATATAATTGTTTTATAATTATTTTAAATACCTTATTTTATAATATTTAAAATAGTTAAATATTTAATTTAGCTAACAATAAACAACTTAAAGATAGTATTAAAGATGTATTGTAATTGTAATAAATGCCGAGTACATAAAATAATTGTATTGTTACACATAATGAAAGAGAGGAATTGTGTTGATAATTTTGAGACATTTGTATGATTTTTATTTAAGTAAATCACATAAAAATTGCATTTAATGTATGATATATTACTAATTTTAAATATTATTTCAAATGTTCAAGAAAATATTGAAATTTAAGTTAGCTCAGAAAAATAAAAATACAAAGTTACGTTAATTCCCAGTTTAAATAACGTTATAGCCTTCCACTTTCACGAAAATATTTTCCAAATGTACTAAAAGATTTTAAGCAGTTTCGGTATGGATGAAAACAGATTTTTTTAAAGGTATCAATGCTTCATATGTATTTGTATTTGTAATTCCTTACATTATAATCAATTAATTAATTTAAAAATGTAATTGTTTACATTATAAATTAATTGCTTGTTTTAAAAAATGTAATTGCTTGCTTTAAAACGTAATTGCTTAATTTAAAAATGCAAATGCTTACATTATAATTAAGTGCCTAATTTAAAAATGTAATTACTTACATTATTAAAATATTCATTTATAATGTAGTTGCTTACGTTACTTTAAAAAAAATATGAACTGAGAATCTCTTAAATAAAGCATGCAATTCAAAATAAGCATCAGCCATTTATTACACTAAGAATTTAATACAATAATGATTTTGTAAAAAAAATATTTTAATAAACTTTATTCTGATATATTTTAGCTTCTTTCAAACAATATAAACAAAATTAAATTTACCCTTAGGCAAATGCCAAGTACAAAACAAGACAATTGAGTATATGATATTATGGCTTATTTTAATTACGTAAATTACTTATTTTAGAAGATTTTCTGTATCAATAAATTGAAAAGAAATAATTGACCTAATATATTTATAGTTTTAGTAAAGGACTTAGTACTATTTACTAAAAAAAATGCAGTGTAAATGGCGGAGAAAAATGTGAAAAGTTTATTTTTATATTAAATTTTTCGACACATGCTTTGATGTAATCTTTTTTTAGTCATTTATAATCATATTAATAACGAAAAACATCCCTATTTCCATTCTGCCTTTTAATTTGGAAATTTTGTAAAATATATTATCTTTAAAATGTAGTTACTTTTTTTTCATTTGCGTTGAATTAAGTAGCTAAAGTCGAATGCCTGTTGATTTGATGTCAGAATTTTATTCTCTTTCTTTTTCATTTCTCTGAAAGGTTATTTATGCTTTAAACCAGTGGTCTTCAAATTTTGTTCCATGGAACTATGGGGTTCCACAAAGAATACCCAGGAGTTCCAAGAGTCACAATAATAAAGACGAGAAGAAATAAATATGTATACAAAATGGATTCACGTTCTCTAAGAACTATGTTTAGTTACGAGTCTCTAAAACTCGTCCGGTTCATTAAACCCGAAAATTTTATTTACATATAACTTTATTTTGTACACACAACACTTTTTAAACTTTTATTGTAAACCGTTATTTGTAAGAAATGCAACACAATGAAGGAATCATCAAAATTAAATGAAATTTAATACATAAACGACTTGTTTTAGAGCAAATAAATGACGGAAATTTTTAAAGCAAAAAAACGTTATTAAGTGTCCGAAATCAGTATTTGGTGTAGCATCCACGCACTGCAATAAGTGTTGCTGTACGACGTGGCATGGAGTCAAACAGAATTTGAATATCTGCTTGTGGAAGAGAATTCAATATTGCTTGTATGCGCAGAAAAAGTTCGTCCTTTGAAGTTGCAGGACGAGGATCAGGAGCAAGACACCAATCAACCAAATTCCACATGAGCTCAATAAGTGACAAATCCGGCAAATAGGCAGGCCAAGAAAGAAAATGCATGTGTTGGGCTGAACAGAAGTCTTCAACAGTATTTGCGACATTATCCTGCTGAAAGATAACTCCAGGGATGCCTTAAAGGAAGGGAACGACTTCGGGCCGCCGCACGTTTCGGACGTACCTATCGCTGCTGAGATTACCCTCAATTCTTAACAAATTGGATCGTCCATAATACAAAATCGCACCCGAAACCATTACTTTTGATGTTAGGTCACTATGTCGTTCGATAATGCACTCTGAAAGGCAGCCATCACAGGCATAACGTTTAACACGAGTGTGGCCATCATGGTCCTACAAACTGAAGCGTGATTCATCTGAATAAGTCAACTTGGTGCCAATCAGCTTGCCAGGCTCTGTGCTCATGAGCCCATTGCAGACGTAGCCGTCAATGGTTGGCCGTGAGAAGGATCCTGTATAAAGACACCCTTGAACGCAGTCCGCAGTGATACAGACACCGACGAATTGACGAAGCCGACAATAGTACACCTGTAGTAGTATACCAATGTGCTGCCAACTACCTGGAAGAAGCTTGCGGTCATTCACCACTATGCGGAGCAGGTGTCGATTGTCGCGTGCTGACGTCACCTTCCGTCGTCCACTGGCAGTTTTTCGAATTGTTCATTGTTCTTCGGTCCACGGCTTCCAGACTCACATCACTGTGGAACTGTTCTGCTACACACGAGCTCCTAATGTACGATAGGAAAATCCTCCTTCTCAAAGAACGATATTCCTCCCCCGTTCAAATCCCGTAAGTTGTTGGAATTTCTTCTTATTTCGTTGTGGGGGCATACTTAGGTTCACTACTAACAAATAATCATTAAGTATTTTCAACATCCGACTACAGCAGTGCTTCTAAAACTTTCAATACTGGCGCCCCCCTTTCAATCACAATTTTTTTCGCGCCCCCCCTTATACATTAATAATGTACTGAATGCAATAAAAATGCACTTTGACGCTAAAGCAACAATAGGCGATCTTAATTATAAACCATACAAATTAGTAACATAAGTATTAAATTTTGTATTCGACTTTTAAGCAAAATAAATAAATGAATAAAATAATAGGAAAATTATTATGTTATATTTCCTTTCTCTAGTTTTTAAATTGAACATATTGCAAAATGCGGTAGCTGCTTAGAAGACAAAATATAGATATCTGCTAAATATAGAAAAAGATCTCAGAGGGTCAATTTCTAATCATAAGCATTCCTTATAAAAACTTTGCTTTCCAAGACAAGCTCATGGACGTCATAAATACTTATTAAACTTGTTCTTAATTTAGTATTAATAAATTAGTTATAAAATATTCTGTGCAGCACTGATACATTAAAAGTATACCGGCTGAAGTGCCCGCTCTTTGCACGAGTTCATTTATGAGAAAATAAAACATTATTGATATAATAGCTGAATTGTAAGGAAGCAAAGCCAAGTGCACGACAATGTTTACAAAAACGTAAAATGATTTTTAAAATGGTTGCTCAAATTATAATTAGTTTTAAGTGAATTGTAATTTTAAGCCTTACAGAATTAGCATTTATAATTGATGTTAAACAGTAGCTCACACAGGAATTTTTCAAGGGGGTGGTCCGGGGTCGAAAGTTCACCAATCTTATATGAAGTTCCTTTTGATTTTGTCGATTTTCGAGAACAAAACACAGTAAAAACTAATTCTTGAATAAATAATTAGCATAAATTAATAAAATTAATCATTAATAGCAATTACTTAATTAAATTTTGCGTACTATAAACTTAGAACTATAACCAATCGGAAAAAAAATCAAGGGCTTTGGGGGTCCAGACTTCCCCCTTGTGTGTGCCACTGATGTTAAATAATGATCAATAGTATAAAATATCGATGAAGAATAATTGAATTATTTTTAATATTTAAAGCGAAAAGACTTCAACATGTTTTAACCCGGGAGCAGGCGCGCACTCGATACGGTCGGGGTTATTGAGTCCCCCCAATCCTTTTTTTTTATAATTATTTTATTGTACACGATCCAAATCATGATTCCAGTGAATAATTTAATTAAGAGAAAGTTTACTTACCTACTTTCAAGGACTTTTCAATTTTTCTTTGGTAATAAGTAAACAGTTTTGTCAGAATTAACGATTTCGTAATCTGTGTGTCCCGCGCGACCACTTCCGGGTAAAAAGTATATTCATTATGATAATATGTATGTTAACTGCTAAAAAAATTGTGTGAAACGTTTTTCGTTATGCTTTATATGTTGAGAATATTTATAGAACTATGTCTTGGCCAAGTAATCCTTCATGTGCTTGTGTGTGTGTGTGCTCTCCGAGGTTTTTCAAATATCATAAAACTCTTTTGCATGGAAAAAAGCGCAACAGAAAACACATAAGAGAGGGGCCATAACTAACTGTGTGAAGGTCCCCTTGGACCTCACTTTGAGAACGAGAATAAGTAGGAGTCAGATAAGAGCCAGTAGCCATTTTTATAAAATAACTTTCTTTATTTGGTTATCTTATTCAAATAGAATCAAAGACTTATTAACAAATATATCTAACTAGTATTATGAGGTTTTTTAAAGGGAATATCCTTTAAATTAACTTAAATATTTAATGATCCAATTAATTAACAATTAGAATATCAATCACGCAGAGATTACCACGATAAGAGATCCCAGATTTATATTTAACTAGCTGGTATACCCGTTCTTCGCACGGGTGAACTGAAAAGTTAAACAACACAGATTGAAGGATAAAGAAGTTTTTAATGAGTTAATTTTAAGTGAATTGCAAATTAAACAAAAAAAAAAAAAAGCTTTTCACATATCTCAGCTGAAGAAAAAAAAAAGAAAGAAAAAAATACCTTTGTTAAATTTTAAGTCTGTAGATCTAATAGCTGATAAAAAGGATTTTTTTATATTTATAACTCCCCGTAAAACTCTTGAGGGTTGATTTTTGAAAATACCTCCCTAAGCTGATCTCTGCTCAGCAAAAGTAACACATTGTTAAAAGTTTTCTGACGCTTAAAATATTGTAAATAATTTATAACTGAAAGTGTCATACATTAATATAAATTTCTGTTGAATTTATTTTATGTGAAAATTGTAATACTCGCAAGCAACACCGTTTCCTAAATAACAATGGCGATTCAATGGAAAAAAATAGCGAAATGTTGACAATAGAGTCAAGTTGGCAAATGTCTAGCTACTTTCATAGCTCAAACTTTATTAGAGCTTTGTAAGACCCGCCGTGTAGGAGAGCGATGCACGTTAATGCTTTATCTACCGCACAGAAATTTTTTTTTCATGCAATATATTTTTAGGTCACTACATTGAAAATTAAGGGACATACATAAACAAAATATTCCACTTAGGGAAATTTAATCGGTTAGAGCTAATAAATTAATTAAATATATTCCACTGTAAAATTAATTATATACACCATTCACTTAAAATAAATAGTCAAATCGTTTTCTAAGGTCTCCATAAACATAAGACACTTAAATTTTGACATTAACTATTTTTGGGGCACAAAATGATAATCTTTGCAATCTGCTGAAAACGCTCGCAGCTGAAAATGTAATATCTGCTACAAAACTATTTGCCTTCCCCGTTAAAATACTCATCATAGAACCCGTGCCATCATATATCTTGGAAGAGTGGATTTCAAAGAATATTCCAGCTAAGTATTGGTAGAATATTCCTGCTAAATTGGTGTGGCATGGTAGTTAGGAGAAGGGGGTGCCAGCTCAGGTGTTGTCCACGTCACTTGACCATGGTTCAAAATTATGTGGTCCGTCGCCAAAAGCCCTCATGTAGCTGAACAGTGCAACGTTAATATTCACTCACTGAAAAAATACAGTACAGTAGTTATAACTATTTTTATACATAAAAATGCAATATCTGCTTATTCAATTAAAATTATAGCATTATAATTAATTACTAACCACACAAACAAATTTTGAAAATTTATCCAAATGATGTAGTGTGAAAGAGAAAGTTTATTCAGACAGACAACAAATGCGTCTTATATGCATATAGATTTGTTTGAATTCTTGTGTATTATTACTTTTGTAAGCTTCATGGCATACTTTATGGTGTACCAGTATTTTAAAGCTGACTGAGCAACAGCAACATTTAGCTGGGTATAGCTAGTTATAACATAAAATTAAATCTTAAAAGATATCAAAAATAAAAACTCAATATTTTGAATAAATCAGTATAAACATTTTCATACAAACACAATATATATATATTGTAAAATATTTATTTTGCTATTTGCATTTCAGACAGACATCAAACAAAATTTTAAAAATTGTCAAAAACAGATAAAAAAACATATTTAAGAAAAATACCACTGATTAATTTTGCCAAAGACATCGAAATGTGCAAAAAAATATTTGCAGCACATAATAACCAAAAAAAAAAATGTAAGTACTAAAATATTAAAAAAAAAAAAAACTTATATAATGAATTAATTAAGGATTACTCTGAGGGAAAGATAAAACAGGCTAAGATAATACTCATAATATTAATTTCATATTGGTTGGCTACTCATTTTTGGCATGATTTTGAAATCACGCCAAATTGGTATGTTGCGGCCAGTCTAATGTTATAGTAATGCACAGAATTAAAGGTACTTACGTATTATTGCAACCTATTGGTGACATTATACAAAATGAAACACATGATTGCCAATTCAACGCATACACAGTTGGGATTGCCAAAGTGGCGAGTTTTTTTGAACGTTGGTGACTGTGCAAAAATACCCAAGTACTAAAAAAAAAAATATCCAAAGTATATATATATATATCCCGAGCATAAAATAAATTGAAAAATGAAGTACAATACTAACATTAACTGACATAAAAAAGAACTGAACTAACTTTATCAATGCAAAAGCATAATTTGAAAAATAAGGTATTTACTTATAACCCCAACCTTTTGGCAACATTATATGAAACAAAGCACATGACTCGCAATTCAGCATATATATGACGTGCGAAATCAGGGGTTGCCAACTATTTTGAATGTTGGCGATTGTTAGGATAGCACATAGGTGCCAAAATAATTTATCTTACCACTACCTGCTTCCTCAACATACTCATTATTGGCATGATTCTGAAATCACGCCAAATTGGTATGTTGCGGCCAGTCTAATGTTATAGTAATGTACAGAATTAGAGGTACTTATGTATTATTGCAAACTATTGGTGACATTATACAAAAATGAAGCACATGATTGCTAATTCAACTCACACAAAGTTGAATTGCCAAAGTGGCGAGTTTTTTGAACATTGGCGACTGTGCAAAAAATACCCAAGTACTAAAAAATTATCCAAAGTATATATATATATCCCGAGCATAAAAATAAATTGAAAAAAATGAAGTACAATACTAACATTAACCGACATAAAAGAACTGAGCTAACTTTATCAATGCAAAAGCATAATTTGAAAAAAATAAGGTACTTACATATAACCGCAACTTATTGGCGATATATGAAACGAAGCACGACTCAAAATTCAACATATATATATGACATGTAAAATCGGGGTTGCCAACTTGGCAAGTTATTTTGAATGTTGGCGATAGCCAGGATAGTACATAAGTTCCAAAAAAATAATTTATCTTATGACCACCTGCTTCCTCAACAGGTATTTAAGCCATTTGTCTGTTTTGCTCATTCTCTGATGCCTATTCCAGTTTGATATGTAATTACTACCAGCACTGCTTTTGCTTGGGCAGTATGATTTTCTGCATGGCAATTTTATGCACTGAAGCCAGTAGTATACCCTTAAAGGTTAAAATAAAGACACATGAAATTGCAAAGAACCATATTATTGGATCAAGTGTAGTATAGGGGGCTACTTGGCGCAGTCCTTTATTTTGGTTACTAAAAGTGGTCCCCAAGGTACTTTTTTTCGGTATTATTTATTTTAGAATGAATTCGATATCTCACCATGACATTTAGATAAAAATCCGAAGAAAAATCGCCAAATCCAAAGTGCCCCCTATACTACATTTGAACCGAACTGAAATATAACCCTTATCAATGAGAAGTTTTAGTTTGTCAAAATTATAATCTTCGCATTCTAAAAATAAATAAATAAGTTATAATTTGCAAGCAAAATCACGCACATAAACATCCCGCGATAATACCTAAATGTTGCCAAAACAACAAAACAAAGTTTTAGTTGTTGAAAGAATTATCCTTAAAAAAATTATTTATTCGAAAAATAATCCTAATTAAATATCAAAGAATAGAAAAATTGAATAAATATTCCAACCGATAAACAAAGCTACAGTAAAAATATGTAATAATCTTGAAAAACTGCATGTAAAGTATAAATTGTCCACTTAGTGAGAAACGTGACTACATATGACGTCATAACACTGGAAAATCACTTAAAAATTAAAATTTAAAAATTTTGGAAGGAATTATGAACGCCAAACCTATTTAAGAACCTTTCTGGTGTAATTTTGTGTACGTGTACCAAGTTTCACGTTATTTGGGTGTCTGGATCTCGAGTTATGAGGGAACAGACAAACAGACAACAAATGCGTCTTATATATATATATAGATAATGTTCCTATTGAACATTTAACTTTAATCTCAATCCTAATATAAACGTTTAATGTGACTTCAAATATAAATCAATATTTACCACACAATCTCAACTCTTCTTGAGAGTAAATTATCCACCAAGAAATCTTCAATTATAAATTTCTAATTTCACTATTATGCCTTTCTGCTTCAAAACTTAGAAGGTCAAACAGATTACAGCTATAATGTGAAGTATTTCAATGACAGTGATGAATTTTTTATGTTCCTACATTTTTTTGATTCTGGGTCTGGGATCTGTTTTTTCTCTGAAAGAGTAGTATGTTAGGTTAAAAAAAGCGTAGTAAAAAACCTCTCATCATGGGATTACAGCAAAATAAATAAAAGTTTTTTTATTTTGTTATAGGATCAAAGATAACTAATTAGGTATTGAAGAAGTGTTTATTTTTGCTGACTTAATATCGCGCGCCCCTGTAAATTATATCAGAGTAAAAGTGCATTTTTTATTATGTCTGAAAGTATTTTGTTTTAATTCATTCCAGTAAACTAATTAGTTTTTAAACCTTTTATTTTCGATATGCTCGCGCCCCCCTCGTAAGGTCATTGCGCCCCCAGGGGGGCGCGCCCCACAGTTTGAGAAACACTGGGCTACAGCCCTCTATTTATACGCTTTCAGCATCAGTTCAGAGGGCGCTGCATGCGCTTTGCATGCGTGGTGGCTCTGAAACCGTACTATTTTATGTAACATACTATAATTGATATTTGCTGCAAATTTCATTTAATTCTGATATTTCTGATGATTTCTTCATGGTGTTGTATTTTTTACAAACATTAGTGTAATAAATAATATTCAAACGTTTTATCTATCTATCTATATTTACTTATTAGATTATTAATATTTTATTGCTTACTATCTCAGGGTCTATGAGATAATTTTACACTCGTTAGTTAGCATAATGTCTTTCAAAACTAAATAGTTTCCTAATGAAAAATATATCTTTATGCATTGCTTGAAAAAAACCCTCTAAATGAAGGTGATGAAACAACTTATCAACAGGTTCGATGTAAAAATCTAAATTTAAGCAAGAACAGCTTCTAAATTTTAGATTGCAAATTCATGCAAAATACACAGAACTTCTCACACAGCTCTAAACATTTTAATGCCCTTCTGAACATTGTGCGTAAGGAAAACGTATTTCTCAACAAAAATGACTATTAAAAAAAGTACTAAAACAAATTAAACTCAGAATATGTAATGAGATTGCAATTAATATCAATAGACGTAGATCAACTGTTTGTGTGAAAAAATCACAAACACATATGCAAATTATTAGACATAATGCATGGATAAGTGACTTATAATAATATATCATAGATAACAATAAAAATATCACACACTTCTTTAGAAAAAAAATCCATTATCTTGATATTATTTCAATTTTTTCTCTGTAAAATTATGTTTTTGTGCATTAGATCGCTTTTACTTCGTACTTCTAGGGGATGCTAATACACTCTGTCGCAAAAATATATGCACCCAGAAGAAATCAAACTACAATCACGAAACTCGGCAAGAATGTAGTCTGGTAAGAGATATGCAAATGATTAAAATTTCGAAGCCAATGAGACAAGGCTAAGTGTGCTATGCGCATATTAGTTGCGCAACTGGGAGAGTTTAAAAGCATGAGTACGAGCGCCGTACGGCTATCCAAACGAATCTGATGACTTTGATAGACGATATTGAGACTTAGGATGCCTCTAAGACGTAACCGGCGGCAGTACGAGCAGCTGACGGACTTTGATAGGGGCCGTATAATAGGCCTCAGAGAAGCAGGTTGGTCGAATAGACGTATCGGCCGCCACCTCGGTCGGAGCCATATGGTAGTTGCTCGGTGTTAGCAACAGTGATCACAGAAGGTAGAGTGTACCGTCGCGGAGGGTCAGGACGTCCCAGGAACACAAATGATCGCGAGGATCGTGCAATCAAAAGAGTGGTCACTTCGGCACCAACAACGTCGCTAGCATCGATTCAACGCCACTTACCTCCTTCCAGACATCCAGTGCCATCAAGAGAAACCATAAGGAGACGACTGACCGAAGTTGGCTTGAAGAGCCGACGTCCGCTAAGACGCTTACCACTGACCCCACATCATAGGCAGTATCGACTGGATTTTTGCCGACCTCGGGCAACTTGAGTATTACAGACTGGAGACGTGTCATCTTCAGTGATGAATCCCGATTCAGTCTCAGTGCTGATGACCACCGCACACGTGTCTGGAGGCGCACCGGCCAGCGGTCCGACCCGGCATTTATTGTCGAGCGGCATACAGCAATTTCACAAGGTGTGACAGTGTGGGGAGCAATTTCTTGGGACACACGATCATCTTTAGTGGTCCTTCAAGGCACTTTGACAGCTCGCAGATACGTGGACGATATTTTAACGCCGATTGTGCTACCCATGCTATCAAGTCGCCCAGGTGCCATTTATCAACAGGATAATGCTCGTCCACATACTGCGCGACTCTCCCAACAATGTCTTCAAGGATATGACGTCCTGCCATGGCCTGCCAGGTCACCAGATCTTTCGCCAATAGAGCATGTCTGGGAAGGCAACTGCAGCCGTCCCGAGATACAGGAGAATTAACTGCGCAGATGCAAAGACTATGGCAGGATCTTCCACAGGGGGTCATAAGAGATCTAATTGAATCGATGCCACGCCGAATTTCGACTTGTATAGCTGCCAGAGGTGGCTTTACTACTTACTGATTTTTTACCTTTTGCAAGCTGTAACCGCTTAATAAAATGATATTTTGTTCTGAATTTTTAATCATTTGTTTATTTTCATATACACTACATGCATACCAAATTTCGTGAATGTAGCTCAATTTCTTCTGGGTGCATATATTTTTTTGCACAGAGTGTATTATTATAAAATGTTTAACTTAAAGCAATGCTTCTCAAAGTTTCAATATTTGCGACCCAATATTCAATAATAATGTTCAATAATCTATTGGTGAAATCCTAGAATACATCAATACAAATTTTAGAAAAAGCTGTGTGTGAAAATAAAAGTTCGAAATAATATCGTCTTTCATATAGAATAAGGAAAATATTATATATTCAAATGTCAGAATTTCTTGAACACACAAATACAAAGAAAGAATAAAAAAGTTCACATTCAATAAAATTTATATGTTTACCAGCTGGTGGAAAATGTAGTAACCAGAAGTATGAAGATGGTTAATTACATTTGTGTGTATTTACTAGTATTTTTTGTGCTTTACTAGGCATCGATCAGCAAAGTTTATAGATTTTCTTGGAAGTTTTGTAGACTAAAGCGGGAATTGCTTCATTACAGTATTTTTACTCTTATTCGATTTGTCCAAATGTATAAAAAATAAAATAAATTAGAAAGAAAAATCTTGAATGATTAATAAGAATTTGAACCAGTATCTCTCTTTTTATTAGCTATTTATAGTGCTTATTTATTTTAACAGTGGTTTGTTTTCTTCGTTGGATGTAGGTTCATCGGGAAAATAAAAATACTTTTAGTACCACCACCTGCCATTTTTTGACTGTGAATTCAAATTTTCTAAAATAATTTTGAAATTTATATTTACCTAAATATGCTGGGATATTTCTGGGTTTTCGTTAATTTAATGCTATATAAGAAAACTAGCCGTTACCCACCCGCTTCACTGGGTATTTCACGATGTTGTATATATGTATACTGTTTACATATATATTAAATATTTATATCTAGCATTAAGAATTCGATTCTTTGAAAAATATGTTTATAGGTGTTAAACTTTTGCCCCTTGATATAAAAAGAACATAAATTATAATATCTAATTTCTATTTATACCTAAAATAGAAGGAGAAAGATTGTTTTCGCTCACTTAACCTAATAATCAAGTGGATTTCCACCAAAGCAACTTTCAGTGGATCTCTACTCCATAAAATAAACATGCGTGCTAAATTTCAAGTCTAAATCTAACAGAGCAAAAACGGAATTTGTATCATCACTACCTCGTTGTGAGAACTCTTCGCGGATTCCAATTCAACAAAAGAAGCATGCAAACCACATTTTATTATTGTAGCCTTAGCAGTTCAAAAACGGGAATTTTGTCTATCAATACGCCCGATAACTCTCCCCGCTTCCCCCTGGAGTTGACTTCCGTAAAATCCATTCTTAGTGGAACTCTGTTTAACTAAAAAAAAGTGCCCAACAAATTTCAAGTAAATGAGTTAAATTCAAAAACAGGAATTTTTCTATAACACGCCTGAATCCCTCGCAACCCCACTCTTTTGGGGGTCCGTTTTCCCAAAAATCTTTGTATAAAGAAGTTTATTCCATGAACGGAACATACCTTCTAATTTTTACGCAGGTGTTTCTATTAGTTGAAAAGCGGAAATATTTATCAATTACGCCCCTTTATCCCCCTCAGTGAGCCTTGGGGATCAATTTTCTTCAAAAATATTTTGTAGTGGATCTCTACACCATGAAAGGAATTCGCTTACCAAATTTTAAGACGGTACGTCAAATAGTTTAAAAATGGAAATAGTTATCTATAGCGCCCCTTAAGCCCCCGCAACACCACTTAGGAAATGATATTCACAAAACCGATCTTACTGCATATCTCTACTCAGTGAATGCAATCTGCTTACTCAATTTCAATATTTTACGTCTAATAGTTTAAAAAAGGAGTTAATTGCCTATAACGCCCCTTAATTCTCCACAACGCCACTTGAGGTGAATTTTCACAAAACCCATTCTGTAGGGGATCTGTACTCTATGAAAGGAATCCGCTTATCAAATTTCAAGACTTTACGTTTAATAGTTTAAAAATGAAAATAATTATCTCTAACGCCATTAAGCCCCCGCAACGCCACTTAGGAAACGATTTTCACAAAACCCATCTTATAGCGGATCTCTACTAAATGATTGGAATCAGCTTGCTAAATTTAGAGATTTTACGTCTAATAGTTTAAAAAAGGAGTTAATTGCCTATAACTCCATTTAATTCTCTACAACGCCACTTGGGAGTGGATTTTGACAAAACCCATTTTAAGCGGATCTGTACTCTATGAAAGGAATCCGATTACTAAATTTCAAGACTGTACGTCTAATAGTTTAAAAATGGAAATACTTATCTATAACGCCCCTTAAGCCCCCGCAACGCCACTTAGGAAACGATTTTCACGAAACCCATTTTATGACAGATCTCTACTCAGTGAATGGAATCTGCTTACTCAATTTCAAGATTTTACGTCTAATAGTTTAAAAATGGAGTTAATTGCTTATAACGCCTCTTAATTATCTACAACGCCACTTGGGACTCGATTTTCACAAAACCCTTTCTGTATGGGATCTGTACTCTATGAAAGGAAGTCGCGTACCAAATTTCAAGACTGTACGTCTGATAGGTTAAAAATGGAAAAAATTATGTATAACGTTCCTTAAGCGCCCTCAACGCCCCTTGGAGGTTTATTTTCGTAAAAATCATTATGTAGGGAATCTCTACTTTATGAAAGAAATCTGTGTACCAAGTTCCACGACTGTACATCTAATAGTTTAGTAATGGAAATAATTATCTATAACGCCCCTTAAACCCCCGTAACGCCCCTTGTGGTTCGAACTTTGCAAAATCCGTTCTTAGCTGACGTCTACTCCATGAAGGGAACCTACCTACCTACCAAATTTCAAGTCTGTAGGTTTAATAGTTCCGTAGATATCGTGATTAGCCAGTGAGTCAGTCAGTGAGTGAGTCGCTTTTGTCCTTTATATATAGAGATATGTTCCCAATAAAAACAATAATGCATTGTTAAATAATATGAACAAAATTATTTGAATTTTAGTAACATCTAAAAGATAATCAATATGTACTGCATTTTCATACACATACTTACTAAATTTTAAAATATTACATGGAAATATTGTATTACTGTTACATAAATCGTTACATTCAAAACAACATTGATCTCTTAAATTAATATGTTATTTAAAGTATTGTATAATTGAAACACATTCTGTGATTTTCCTGTAAAATTTTAATAAATGTTTATGATTTTTTTTAATAGTTGTATAAATACTTGGAAAACGTTTTTCTCTCTCTCAGAATACAAATTTTCAAAAAATTGTATTTCTGTATTCATTTTCAAATAATTTATTATAATTTTGAAGCTTTAATCCCCCACCAACTTCACCACACGGAGCTCCGACCCGCCAATTGGTATTGCCAACTTCAAAAGTTAATTCCAGGGACTTTAGGGACAGACCCTGTACAACGCTCCGAAAAAAATAAAGGTTGATTCGTTTGTCTTACTAAATTTCTTCTCTGACGTATGCTAAGCTTCTCGGTACCCAAAGTTATCATGTTAGATAGACGTGGAAGTTTGGAGAAAGCACTTTGCAAGATCCAGTGCAGTTTTCATTTCTTGATCGAGACTCAAAATTACAAGGTCCGTAGATAATATCTTTTCTTTTTACTTCGAAGTGTAGCATTACAATTAATCCATTCAATTACTTCTGTGTGCATGTATTTTTATATGACATTATATATATATTCTATATAGAGAGAGAAGCTTCAATAGCTATAAACACGTAGACGGAGGACTGTGATTAAAGGTTTTAGAGCCAATTTTAGTGGTTAGGCAATCCTGCCTTTTCTGTTCATATTATTGAGCGAAATCAAAACGAGATTATTATATATGGGTTTTAAAAGCCAATTAGTAGGTTTCTCAAAATATTGGTTCTGCCCTAAATACATTTGCAAATCTACAGAGTACAACACGATTAATAAACAACTAATCCGTTATAGCCAGATACAGATTTTTAAGTAAATTCAAAGCAATATAACTCGTTATGTAGACTCATTAGTTCGTAACAAATAAATATTTTGGCCTAAAGGTTCAATTACAAAATACTCAAACAAATTTAAATATATATTCCACCAAAATTAACCCTTTTTAAACATTAAACACTTTTTTTTATTTCTAATTAACTGCGATTGGTGTTTTACCATTGCAGAATTAGTACATTCCCCAGAAGCTGATATTTCTTTTTTAGTGCGAAACCATATAGGCAGATACCAATAGCCGCAAGTAACTTTGACGCCCAGTTTCTTCCACAGAGGGAGGCACTTGAGCTCTGAGCAAATGAAACTGTCTCAGGATTTTAATTTTGCCGAGAGCACCCAAGCCAAACAGGCTCTCAAGGGATATTTTACATGCCGTATAATCATACGACATGGTCGCTTTCGATTTTCTACATTATGAAAATCCACCGACTTGGGCTGGGGTCGAATCTGCAACCTAAAGTGTAGAAGGCCAGTGACAACCCAACCGTCTTTAAGCCGGACATTAAAGAAAAAAACACCAAATCCTTATTTTTTAGCAATGAGTGGCGTGTTAACAAACTACTTACATAATGTTTGTTATAAATAACTTCTTACATATTTGGCCTTGTTTTAATATTTAAATACATAAATCCTGTATTAATTCGTTGTCATTGAAATAATGTTTGAAATATATCAGAATTGAAATAATTATTTCTTCATAATACGAAACTATTTTTGGAATAAAAGTAACTAAAATGTGTTTTTTGTTAAAAAATTGAAAAGTGTAAAATGTATGTTTTTTTTTTTCTTTTTCAAATATGTGTGTGAATCTGAAATACGAATATATATTATCCTTCTAATCACTTATAGCGACCCAAAGTTATTCTCATATTATATATATACTCCCACAAAACCACCCCTCTGAATTATTTCTCGTAATCCTCCTCCATCATTAAAGACCGGAACAGTTTCTAAAGCTTGATACAAGGTCCTTAAGGACTTAGCTGACATATTTCCTTCGATAAAGCCTTGAGTGATTAAACGTCGACCAAACATCAATTGAACCTGTCTGCTAAGGTGTGTGTGTGCGCGTGGAGAGGTACCGGTAGGGAAACACATGCTCCTGAAATATGTCTCGCCTTTCCGATCACTTGATAGATGGGCTGTGTGGATCCTTAAACAGGTATGCACACAACGTAAATAACGCTCTACCTGACTTTTTTGGATAAGCGAGTGTTAGAGAAGTTTATGGAAGGGTTTAGTTTTCTTTCATGAGGTATTTTTATGAAGCATGTTAGGAAAGGCTATGTTTTTATGTAAACTCTCGTAAATGAATGTTCAAAATGTTTTAAATATTATATGGTGAAAGATTATGGGTCCATAGTATTTATTTCATTTGTTTTTCATGTGCTATATAACGCTTTTTGGTTTGTTCAGAATAAACACACACACAAGTAATAGTGAAAAACAAATCAAGTCAATTACTATTTTGAATGAATGAATTGAAAGTATTTTACTAACAATTTAAAATTTCAAAGAGATGTACATACATATAAAATAAATAAATACATAGATAAAGAGAGAGAGAGAGAGAGTGAACTAATAGTAGGAATTTGAAAGAGAGCATGATTGATATTCAGTGTTGTAACAATACACACCCAGTTTGGCTAGTTTGGATGAAAAACAGGTATTCGTCACCAACTTTTGTCATTGTTACAACAACGGAAATAAATCTAAATTGGTGTCGAAAACCGGTAATCAATTAAATTAAATTAATTAATTAATTAATATTTGAAAAAACTGTATTAACACCAAGTGTCTTCCACTACAAGTTTAAAAAATTTACTTGAACTTGATTGGATGAATAGAAAGTATTTTATTAACGCGATTGAAAATTCGAACAAAATAAATGTATAGAGAGAGTGAGCTAATAGTAGGAATTGAAAAAAAAACATTTTTTTTTTTTAATTTTAAAAATCAATTTAGCAATTGTTTTGAAAATACAAACCCTTCATTTATAAAAAGAATGACAACATAATTTTGCGGTTTGGAGGTTTATGTCTCCGGAATTGTAAGTAATGAAACTTAATAGTACTTAAGTATTATCGCAACCTACTGGCGTCATTATATGAAACGAACTACCTGGTTGCCAATTCATCGCTTACGAGACATATGAAATCGGGGTTGTGAACTTGGCGAGTTATGAATAGAGTGGTTGATCATTACGATAGTACGTAAGTACCAACTTAATATTCCAAAAACAAAAAAAAAGCTCCGAGTTGTGATAAAATAGTGTCACGTTTTTTACAGAACAATACACTATACATTTGTGTATAAATTCCAAAAATAAATGCATACTGGAACTCATTTAGAAGCAAAAATAAATTAAATATTTAAAACTGTAAAATCTTATTTCTAAATTAGTATATTGTTCGTTTAGAATAGCGCAAAATTCTAGAAAATCTGACAAAATCATTGTAATATAAAAATTCCGTTTTTATATATTATACCATGGATCAATTTCTTCAAATAAAAAGACGTCGCCAAATGATTTAATATCAGCTAATAATCGAAAACCATTCCCGCGCATTCTAGAAAACATTATTAACAATAACTACATTTGGTGTCATCTGTATATTTGGCGAAATTGTTCGTTGGTATAAGACGTAAATGTCAAAATTTCTTTAGTAAAGCAAATTCTACGATTTAAATAATGTGATTTATTTTAAACGCCAACAATAGTTAGTCAGCAACAATTAAGAGAAAAGTAACCCATCAACTTTAAAAACAATTTGCGTAGTTAGAATTTAATTAGCATAAAATCTCTACAGAATATTCAGTATACACTTCAATGTGATGGCATACTGTCATTAAATCGCAAATTTGTGTTAACGTATTGCCTTATAAAAAAACATACTATGTTTACAAAACTGCGTCACATCATTCATTTTTTATGAATCTGCGTGAAGAAAACAATTTTAAAATCATCTTTAAATGGAATTCAATCCAACATTCCTTCCATAATCACAGATTAAACGCCTAGAATACGTCTTTTCTCTAACTATTTTCCTCCATCGAATCCCGAAGACAGTATCTCAGATTCACGTTACTTCTACGAGAGTCGAGCTGACAGTTCTCCTCCAATAAAGCATTTAATGATAAAGTGAATAACGTGCTTATTACAATATATGAGTGAGGATAATGTCGCGAATTGTACTGCCGAGAAACACATTCTTTGAAATGTTTCCAGTTGTCTCGATCGTTTGATGGAGATGAGTGTATTGAATTTTAAGGAGTTAAGAATGTAACCTAAGGAACTGACAACAAGAACCATGCTCATAAATTAAGAAAGTCACACACAGTTTAAGAATATAACAGCAAAGGAATAAGTGTCTCAGATGAATATCTGTTTTAACGTTGATAAATGAATGTTTCTGTTATTTTAGTGGTCATATTTTGTCCCACTTTAAGTTAAGGATTTTTTTGTCGAAATAAATGAGATATTTCAAAACTATTTTAAAGGTTCGAAAAGAATTTAAAGTAACAGAACGGTTTCGAAGTATATTTATTTAAAATAATTTTAAATATGACTTTTTGTATTATGTACTGTGATGTGTTTTTAAATTTAGGTTGAGTGTAAGAACTGTACATTTCAAATCAATATTGGAAATGCAAAGGATAGTTATTTGCCATGATTCAATCACTAATCGTTGAAGTGGCGGCAGTCCACGAAAATGATAATTAGTGACATTCCACATGTGCTTTATGGATGAAAGATTGGAGAACAATAATGATCAGATAAGTGCATTGAAAATCTGCAGGGTATGTTGGCTGACGCGTGATGTGGGCCTTCGAGCGTTACCATGCTGATAAATGACACTGAAAAGCATCTTGAAGAAACGGCAGCTACACTAGCTTCATCACATATTCTACATATCATTGATCTTAGTATTGTCAATAGTACGCACTAATTAATGGGGATCGAATATCGTATATAATGATATTCCAAACTTTTATATTATGTACCCAAGTGGTGTTATACAGCATATTTATGGTAGAAATGGGATAATTAACTCGTCGACATCAAACTCTTAAAAGTGAATAATATTTTCGAAAAAACAAAAGCAAGAATTTTCCCCGAGCACTAATATCTGGTACTCCATCTGGCAAGCAACTTTAAACCAATACTATTGCAAAGAGAACCGAAGACGTTGTTGAGTCAATAACTGTTTTATTAACAAGCTCCAAGAGTAGGAGCCACATGTCACAATACCTTATCGAAATTTGACTTCAGGACTTTAAAAGCTTTTTAGCTGAGGCAATGATCTCGAAGTGATGCACTTATGGTTCTCAAGTACCCTTTGAACATTGTACATTCTCTTCTTCCAACATACCTTGTCACAAATGATGCACAGTTGATACAGATAGGTGGATGTTCCTCGATATACAATGAATAGGCTAAACGTTTCTGATAAGTTTGATCTCATAATCCCTCTAAAACGTCTATATGTGTTTGAAGTGCCTCCGTTCCTGTGATCTGGCATCTCTACGTCAGTGCGTTTCTTGTATGATGACAGAAGTAAACATTTTCATTTCTTTAATTTTTGTCACAAGAAAAAGAATCCTGACTAATCTGCAGGGGAATTCTCTTAGATCCTTTTCACTGTGAATGTAACAGCTGCACACTATGCATAATTTGCATAATTCGGTGAGTTACGTTAACCCCTCGATTTCCATCTTTTTTATGTCTACCACTTTCTAATGTTGCATTTCCAGTTTTAGGCATCGTATTAATTAAAAAAACAAGTAATACAAAAAAAAATATTTAAGTCAATTCCTACATAGATCAACAAAGGAAAATTTTATTTTAGCTACTTTTTATTAAATAGTTACAATTATTATAAATATGTATATACATAGGACAGAATCACAACATTAAGTTGTAGTTAATTTTTATTAATTATCATCAAAATATCGTATTGTCATCCAAAACAATCGTGTATATAAAATTTCAGTTCAACTAAATGCTTTAAAACGAGAGAAAAAAACCTTTTTAAGTTTTGACACAAGTCGCCAAAAGGGTCGCTAATTCTTCAAAAATGTGGCCAACGTGGCTGTATTTGTAATTCTGTATATAATCATTTTTAATCAATTAATTATTATTAATTAAAATTAAATCAATGGATTATCATCCAAAATAATCGTGTATATAAAATTTCAGCTCAATTGAGTGCTTTAAAATGTATTTTATTAACGATTGAAAATGCCCCTATGATAAATAAATAAATATATAGAGAGAAAGGGTGACCAAATGTAGTGGGAATTGAGAAATAGCTTAACCATGCTAATCAACATGTGCACAAGCTCGTCTGAGTTAAAGAATAAAGAAAAAACAAATATTATCTATATTTTGTATGTATAGCTTTATTTGAAGGTGTTAACCTGTATTTTTAAGACCTTAAGATGTATCCATCTATCCCGAAAACGAGATAAATTTGCCCAGTATTATGATTATTTAAAATAAATTGTTATTTTTTAAACCCTATCATTTTGAAAAGTCTGTCACATCAATAAATCGTTTCTCAAACTGTGGGGCGCACTTCCTAGGAGGGCGTGATAACTCTACGAGGAGGGAGGGAGGGAGGGGTGAGCATATTGAAACGTCAAAAACAAAAGATTATTTAGAAAAAAGTATTAATATGCTGAAAGTAAACAAGCGAAATACATTCTAGCATAATAAGAAATTAATACACATTTACACTAATATAATACGCTTATAAATGTATCAGCACTGCACATTGTATTTTATAATAAATTTAGCAATACTAAGTAAAGAACAAGTTTAATAATTACCAGGGACCTCATGGGTTTGTCTTATAGAAAATTACATAAAAAAATTAACACTTATCTTGAAAATTTGTACGGTTTATAATTAATCCCTTAACTGCCGATTAAAAGTTACGCAATTCGCACCCCAATGCCAATATTTCCTCACGTAGTCGAGCGTATGTGGTATATAGGAGGACGGGGGGATTAGAAAAGGAATAAATAAGTAAATCCTTTGAAATAAGTAAATCTTTGGCAAACACTGCCAAGATCATTTTATTCCATTCCAAAACCCTTAGAATAATTTTATGAATAACAGTGCGAAGGAAAGATCATACTTCAGAAAGAAGTATATATACGTCAGGGGCAATTAACGCTTTGGCTGAGTGAGGAGTTTACAGTTGCCGGTGGCACTTAAGAGGCTAAAGTCGTATTGTAGCTTCCGTATCAAAGTACCTGTATAGAATTATTGATTTCAATAGCTTGGCATTGTATGGAGGGGGCGCGATGAAAATTGTGATAGAGTATTGGGTCACAAATATTGAAAGTTTCAGAAGTACTGCTTTAATATTAAATGCAATAATAATCAAATATTCCTCTAAATTTATCTTAAAGAGAACATTCATCACATCTGAATAAGACTTAACTGCAAAATTTCAACGTTACGTATATATTTTACTTAATTGTTGTGCTTGGTAACGTCTTAATCAAAACTTTTCTGTTCAAGAAAATACATTTTTATAGTGACCATAACTGCACTGAAATAAAAGGAGTCAAAACTTTTGAAATATGATAATAATTACTTTGTATCCAGTATTCTACATGATTCCCCAGATCAGATTGTTGAAGTACAAAGAACACCAGTTCACATAACCCATTCGTTAAAATGATGGAAAAATTTTTTTATAACAAGTGATTTGATCTGAATCCGTTTTACAGCTAACATTGTACCATCAAAAACCATTATGTGGAATTTTTCATCCAATAAAAGAATTTTAATGCAAGGGAGCTCCAAAGTATCAGAGAAAAACAGAATTCAATTGTCAAAATCTATTTCTGACTTCGTTATAAATCAGGAAATAGCAAGGAAACATCATGAAATTGGAAAATGGAATTCCTCACTTTTTTCTGAATTGCAAATAATTGCTTTTCGTCTGGAAGGCCTTCCCACAGGATTATGCATCTTCTAAAAATATTAATAGTATTTTATTCAGTTCAGTGCACCTTATTGTTAGTTGGATTCTCAGGGTCTAAATAAACTTTTTGGGAAAATTTCCGTAAGCACACATAAACAAATGCATACAATTTTGAAAATGTAATTAATTAGCAATAGAAATATAAATAAGTTAATTGGTTCTTGATGTTTGTTTTATGCGACGCATAATGTAACTGGAATTTTGTCTGTATGGTGTGAATGTTCTTTAAATAAATAAATAAAATACTTAATACGAATATAACTTTCTTTTGTAAACATCTTAATTTTTTTAATAAAATTGATAAAATTGGGTTTTTTTTTGTTCTTGTAAAAAATGAAATTATAATACAATGAAACTAATGTTTCAATTCATAATTTCGTTATGTATTACATTTTAGCTATCGCTATAAGCAGTTTCCTTCCTTCCTCAGTGGCTCGGGAGTCCAGGGTGGGCCTTGGCTTTCTCAAGAATCCTTTTCCAGGCCAGTCTTCTACCTGCTAGTGTTCTCCAATCCTTTGTTCTCTAAACTAGAATGTTTTTTCTTGGCCATCAATCTATCTAAGATTTGGCCTGCCCTTTTCTTTGCGTGTCAATTGGTTGGGCATTGACGACTTTTTTAGGGGTGTGGTCTTCGTCCATTCTGACAATGCGACTTGTCCATTTAATTCATAGTATTTTGATTAAGTTAACATTGTCAGATTCTTTATATGATTGACATAGTTCCAAATTTTATCTTCTTCGCCACGTTCCGTTTTCCTGGACTCCTCCAAAAAAAATCGCAAAATCTTCATTTCGTAGGTATTTATCATGTTCTCATCTGTTTGAGGCATGGACTAAGTTTCACATGCATAAGTTAATACTGCTCTTAGAAGTCGTTTACACAATAGAACCTTTGTTTTTCTTTTGAATAAATTTGTTTTTATATATTTTCGTATTCGATTAAGACATCTATTAGCCATAAAAATTCTCTTTTGGATTTCCGTAGTACAATTATTTGTATTGTTAGTTTCCGAACCTAAATAAGTGAAACTGTCGACAGTTTCAAAATTATACTAAGCAGTTTACTCTAGCAAAATATTTTGATTTTAATTCAAATGTTAAATGCAAGCCACCATGCACGTTTTAGTAATGCTAGAAATTAATGGTGAAACTGTCGAATCAGTTACTGGTCCATCAAAGTTTGAAAAATCATCAATGTTGTGTTCAAGCAACGATTTTGACAATCGATTTGGCAATTAATAATACTTTTGTACATAGAAATCATTCTTTACGGTATAATTTAAACAAAATTGTAATAGTTCCACCCATCTAATGATTTGCATTTAATACTGCATTTATTTAAAAAAACATTTAACTTGTAGACTAAAGTGTGAACCCTTGGATTTGGCGATAATTATTTAGATCTCACGATGAGATAAAGAATTCCTTCTGGGAAACTGTACAATTTCGTAACTCTTGTATTTTAAATTATGGTCAAGTTAAGGTCACGTGCTCTTTTTACTTGAATGATACTGTTTATTTAAAATTTGAAGTTATTTTTAAAAACACAGACGATTTTCAAATTAACAATTCCATCGTTTGATTATTTATTTTCAATTCGTATTTTCATTTTGTCCGTTGCAAAACTGCATCGACTTGAGTTTGGCATTAGACTTTTCTTTATAAAATACTATAATATAGAATATGCCTCTTTAGAAATAGATATTTTTGAATTAACATGAACAGTACGTCTTAAAGATATGATTTAGGTGTGTTTTTTGATGATTTGGAACGAAAGGGAAGAAATGTCTGTGATACAGCCGTGTATGGATAATGGATTGATTGCTGCAAATGAGGAATGTAAGGTTCGCAAGAAAGCTATGTGTCTGGTTAACACGGTTTTAATGATGGCTAAATCTGGATATGCTGATAGAAAGGATTAACACGGGTTTGAATGATGGCTAAATCTGGATATGCTGATAGAAAGGATAGAATGTAAGAAATTGATTAACACGGGTTTGAATGATGGCTAAATCTAAATATGCCGATAGAAAGGATAGAATGTAAGAAATGGATTAACACGGGTTTGAATGACGGCTAAATCTGGATATGCCGATAGAAAGGATAGAATATAATTACCCTAAAATCAGGTTTTTTAAAAAAATGACTAACTTTTTTATGATTTTATTTTATAGGCCATTTTAGTTTTATAAAAGTACTAAGTTTCTTAGTTTCCACTATCTAAAACAAAATTTTTTAAATTATTTGACTTTACATAAGATGTCTTTTTAAATGCTTTTACTCGTATGTTCTGTATAACAATAGAAATGTTTTAACCTTCATATTTATTAATCATTGTTTTATTACAAATTTGCAGTTCATTATGTGAATATAATCACTGTTTTTGTAAGCAATTTCATATAATAACTAAAATAAAGTGCACTAGTTTGTGTACAAATTAAAATATCTCTTACCCTGAAGGTCATAGCAAGGAGGGATAGCAAAGTAATACATCAAAATTGAAAAATTGAGAATTTGTTCATTTACTATTATTAAAGCGCGGGCACCGTTTATGTAATTTTTTGTCATTTTTTACCCATTTCTTCCCATTTTAGAAGGAATAATTTATTTTTCTCTCCTTAATTTTAGCCTCTTTTTCTTAGAATGTATTAAATAAATCTAAAAACCACAACAAAATCTCCACATCTCCATTTTTTTTAAAAAAGTTGTCGCAAGTATTCGGATACCTTAAGACAGGTAAGCCTTTTTCATTAATTTTCTTATTTAGAATTCCTTTTATTTTTTTAAGAAAAATTAAATCTTTATTTTAATTCATTTTTGATAACTTAATAAATATTTTTGGTATTTCTCATTATTCTTTGTTTATTTCCATTGAAAAATTTTACTTTTTAAGCCCTCAGAACATCTATCGCTACTTATAGGTAGTTTGGCGACCGAGTTTGGTCACCAAAAGGTTGTTTCTCTCTCTCTAAAGAAATTCCCCTCCCCCCATTCTATACTTTAACTAAAATTTTAAATCTACTAAAGTTTTTATTTATAAGGGATTTTATAAAACAATACGCTGCTTATTAGATGAAAATTCTTCAAATATCCACGTTAACTAATCATATTACCTTCATTTATAGGCATACGACTATTTTAATTTTTTCAGAAGATAAATTATTAAACATCTGCTTAAAGATTTTTTAGACCTGTTTGTAAAATTACCAAAAACTTATAATAGCAATAACAACAATTACCACATACAATTATAATGTCAACTAACAATGATAATTTAAGTAGTAGGCGGAAAACAATGAAATGCTGTAATTGTTTCAGTTAATGTAACTCAAAATTAACTTTATTTACAAGTTCTCACTGTTGTTAAACCTTTTTTTTTAAATTATTATGTTTGCTAGGAATTAATACTAAAAAACATTTCTATCACTGGATAAAAATGAGTTTTTCTTAATGATACATTCTTTTTTGTATCTTTCTTTTAATATACATCATTTATAGATCATTATCGATTTATTAAAATTTAATCCAGTTTGTACATATCTCTTTGATTATTTTTGTGTATTGATCAAAATCTTAGGTGAACAAAGGAATACGAAACATATAGAACAACTTTTCTTTTACAGGAAAGGTAGGAAAATGAATATATTTTTTTTATTTAGAGATTAATTATTTTTCTGAAATAAGATGGTTTGCCTTTAAAACAAACTGTAGATCTTTATTTCTTTAAACTGGATTCATCTGGTAGTTAATCTTTTGCAGACCTGAAAAGTACCTTAACGGGAGAGTCATTTGATTCGTAGCACCATTCTGTGGCGGCTCCCACTACCATATTTTTCAATTCAAACATTCGTCAAATGCTAAATATTGCCGAAAGTGCCACGGTCGAATTTAATACTCAAGGAATCGTTTACCTGTTACATAATCATATGGCATTGTAACGGGTCTATCCGCGTTTTTTCCTCTAATAGAATATTGGGTCTTCTTGCGGAATATTGGGTCTTTAAAAAAAATAATTTTAAAACCTTTCTCCGTTGAAGAATATGTCATTATGTAAATTAAGACTAGTATATAAAGATTATACTTTCGAGTTCGAGAGAGAGAGAGAAAGGTTAGACTGCTATACGATAGCAGTGATTGATTAAATGAGAAGGGAGGCGTGAGCACTTCATAGCTTATTTGAGTAATATTAATGATTGGTCTATTAGTAATTAAATTTGATTAGATCGGTTTGAATTGGAAGGTGTATTGCCTGGATGTAAGTGATTCTATTTATTAAAACTTCTGGTATCTCGTTTACCTCCCAATTTCTTTCCATATTTAATAATTGGTACATTTCTTAACTTGTGTTATTGAATTTGTGTTGTTGCTCATAATTGTGTAAATAAATAGAAGTTGTTTTGAATACGGCTAACCTTCCTTCCGACCCTCACACACTAATGGAGGACGCGGGAGATGGGGGGGGGTCCATTACAACATACGTGACTAAAATTTACCCATTAAAATATAAATTGTAAAGTTCTTAATTTTTATATAATAGTCTTTAAAATTTTGCCACTCTAAATTTAATTTTTTTTATTGGCAATTAAATTTACTTGTTTATTTCAGTAACAATGCGAAAATAAAGTTTTTTTAAGAAAATTTTACATCTCGTTTCATTTAACTCATTTTCTGGTAGTAACAACCATAATTGTAAATTACATTGCATACAATTTTAAATAAACACAAAATTTTAATATATAATTCATTACTGAAATGTTAAAGTTATTTTTGGCTACAAAGTACACTAAAAATAACGAACACAACATGTTTCTTCTACTTTCGGTGATCCATGCAGATGCAAGATCCTTGATCTAAATTCTAGATCTGATAAACATTTATTTAAAAAAAAAATTGATGCTATTTGAGTGCGTGTTGTGTCATTCTTAACGTATTTTGTCTTTACAAACTTTCAAAGCACTTTTTCAAAATTTTTATCTTATTTAAGGCATATTAATTTCATTACTTGAAGCCCTTTTGTTGTTTAAAGTATAATTATATTTTTCAATGTTTTATAGATGCTTTCATATATAAGTATTGTAAATTTAGTTCGAAGTTTTAGCTCTCTATTTTTAAATGTCAAAAATTAATATTCTCTACTATGTGATTCTTCGGGTTTGATTACAGAAATTATAATATAAATACAATTAAGAGTCAGTTTCATTTTTTAAGAAATATGGATAAAATTGTCGAATCAGCCACTGGTTCGCCAAATTTCAAAAAAAAATTGCCAATTTGGCACGATTTTGCGTGTTGTGTATTGGATTAGTAACCCTACAGTTTGGTGATTTTGACCGTTTATCAATTTGGCGGGAAAAAACGGCGGAATAAGTGTCCGATACCACAATCCAACCGAAATATGGATTACTTCAATGAATTAAAAATATTAGCAAAATTTAATATCTCATGAAAGTTTTTAAAAAAATTATTTCAAATTTTAAAGTGAAGTCTTTTTATATTCTTTAAAATTATCTTAATAACAAAATCTAAAATAATAATAAAAATGGTTTGCTTTTATTATTATAGCATACAAACTATTTTTTTTAAAAAAAAGGACTACGCATTTAATTTTTTTAAAAAAATCCAGGAAATAGAAAAAATACAAAAACTTCCTATTCTTTTTCCATGGAAAATTATTATTTCATACATTATTATCTAACTTAGAATGAGCTATTTTCTCAAGCTGAAAGTGGAAAAATTAATGAAAGAATATCCATAAAAAATATTTCTAAAAAAAATCAACGAAGCTTAGAATTATTATATTTAGCGTTAATATAAAAAAGAGAGAAATGTCATAACAAAATTCAGCAGTTTTCTTTAGAAAACAGGAAAATATCGTTGGAGAGTTTGGAAGCCCTTAATTTTTTCATGAAAAATTTAAGGGCTTCTTTTTGTGGTATTTTTTTCTCCTATTTTGCTGAAAAGAATTATTTCGTTGAAATGTCACAACTCAAGACGTCTAAGAAAGATAAACGACTTGCTAAAGATGACACCAAGTGACCTCAAAGCATTTTGCCGAAATATCCCGTCAGATATTGCCTGTTGGTATGAAAAAACAAATATTGTTCAGGAAATAGGCTTTGAAAGTTTAATTTTACATGCTGAGTTTTTGATTCATTACGGATTAAAACAACTCACACAGCGGTAATAAAATAGAAATCGATGACTATTTTAAAATCGACGCAAAATCAATCTGTAGAGAAATTAAATAAAAAAATAAATTAAAACAATTAAGTTTCTTAGCTACTCTATCCATTTCAATTTCGAAAGGTTGAAATTTCAAAAGAAAATGCTTCATGTGTTTTATGTAAATCCAAAACTAAACAGGAATTTAAATTGTATAGAAATTATTCTTTCATATATGACGTAACGTAATTTCTTAAGTAACTAAACAAATTTTATGATAAAAAGCAACTTATTAAAAGAAAGTTTTTTAATCATCTTTCTGTATAATAATTTTTTTATTAATTTATTAACAGTTATACACATAAATTTTATTTTCAATTAAATATTTTGTTTATAATTAAAGTACAGTATTTGAAAATATTTCATTAAATTATTAAAAATTCTCTTGAATTTTATATCAGTTAGGTTGTCTCAAAAGCAATCAAAATTAAAACATTGTTTTAATTGATTAAATAAACAAAAAACATTTAATACAGGTGTTTTAAATATTCGAATAGAGACAGAAGTATGTGTCTTTAATAAAATCTGTTTTAATGTAGAAAATGTAAAGAAAATATGAATTTCAGAATAAAGTTTGTTTGTGAATGTGTCTTTAACAATGTTAAATTGAGAGAGCTTGTTTATGTACCTTTTCTCAGAAACTGTTAAACATAAAGACTTCAAATTTTGACTGAATATTAATTAAAAAATTATATTTATACTGAAATGAGAGTTTTTAAATATATTGTTTATTTATGTCAAAACATACTTTTACGTGAATTTTTTGAAAATTGTAATTTTTTTTCATGATTTCTGGTCGATAGCCGAATATTTTGAACATATCTAGAAAAGCTCCCTTCTGTATATACCAGTGCTTTTCAAGTTTTCAAGGCTTGCGGCCTAATTTTCAATCATAACTTTAATTGAGCCCCCCTCACATCCGTACAATAACAAAATATATAGTGCAATAATAATATAGTATGACATATAAGGATACAATACGACTCTAATTAAAAACCATACAAATTGACAAGACAGCATTAAATTTTTATAAATTTGTATATGACAAGCCCATGAAAGTCACTAGTCAGTTTTAAACTTGTTCTTAACATAGTATTGATAAAAAATTTACTATTAAATACGTTGTGCAGTACTGATACATTAATAAGTATATTATATCAATATAGTGCCAGAATTATTTTGTTTTGCTTCTTTTCAGTAAATTGATAACTTTTTTAAAAATAATCTTCTATTTTCGACTTTTCAATATGCTCGCGTTCCCCACGTAGGGCTGTCATGCCTCTTTAAGGGGAGCGTCCCACAGTTTGAGAAACGCTGGTATATAGAGTTACATATCAGTAATATGGGGGGAGATTGCAGGTAAATTCTTACAATAGATTCTGAGAAAATGGTGCAAGCAGTTTTAAAATCTGTAAACTCGTGAGTTCTTTTCCGACCGTGTTCGAATTGTGACAAGAAAATAATTGCAGACAGGGTTTTGTCCCACTGTTTATTCCACACCTTCTATGGGACATTTCTTAAAATAAAGAATATATTGAGATGTTACAAGATTAAGATACATCGTCCAGCCGTGTCTACTTTTCACGACCCCTCGTTTTTCGTCACCACCCTCTCTCTTCTCCCGTTCCGACCTTTTTCTTCCCCGTCGTTGCCAGATCCTTTTCTCTATATCGTCTCTCGTTCGACCTGTTGCCAGGTGCAGGCAGCGGTTCCTTACAAAATCATTTTAAGAAAATAGCTTTTTAATATAAAATGTCACTTCATCACAAAAATTATGAATTACGTGTACTTGTCCCGTTGTATTAAGCATTAGTTTTTTCTCAGTTTATATACATATATTTTTAAGACTTTTCTGTTCCTTTCTTTACTTAAATTGCCCATAAAATACATACATAGCATTTTTCAGTTTTTGTCTAACAAGATATTTAGTAGCATTTACATATAATTTACTTCAAATTCTGTATCACTCTTTGAAGAATTTTTAGCGTTGACGCATTACCCCTATCAAGGATGACCATCAAGCATCATAAATATAATGTGAAAATATATCAATATGGTTTTGGTAAGCATTTGGGAATACGTGATTATACTACATTTCAAAAGTTTTCATTAGGGTTTTGTAGATTCACATGCAAACAAAATTCCTAAAAGTATCAGATTTGAAAAGTTTCTCTAAACTGGAAAAACCCGGTTTCTATTTGATTAAACTTTCTTTTAAATTTTCTATCTATTTTCATAGGTCATAGGCGTTGGGAGTCAATACAGACCACTTTGGGAATCACTGTTTTAGAGGCTCAATGTCCTCTCGTTGGAAGTCTACTGTTAAATACAGTGACTTGTAATCAGCGATTTTTGATTTTCATATTTTAGAATAATTTATGTTAAAACGGATTATGATTATACATGTATTCTTAGAAATTCCACATGACTTTGGATGTAATTAGGATTTTTCATTTGCGTTATAGGATATTGTGCCTATCTCTGCTAATTATTTTTAATTTATGAAACATTCCTAATTATTAAATCAGTAAAAATAAAATTTCATTACAGATTTCATATTGTTATGCTTACATTTTTGCCAAATATTTTTTTAAGTTCTAAATAAACTTATAGCGGTATTTAAAACAAGCCAGTATCAGTCTCCGGGCATTGGGGATCACTTTTGTACATTGGTATGTAACGTGCTTATGAAAAACCATAGGTCTCAGGTTCTAATCCTCGACATTAATGACCTTGGTTTAAAAGAAAAATGCAAACCTTTTGATCTGTCGTGAAACCCTCTACGCACAAAAAGAACAACCAAAAAGTCGCCAGACCCACTTGACGCAGCAACCAAATTCATCAGACTTACTTGACGCAACAGCCACAACTGCCCCACTTGCCATAGAACTATCTTGTTTGTTCACCCACCCACCGTTTCACTGGTTAGGGAGTACTGCAGTGGTATATAAAGCCTGTGTCATCCTCGGAACAGTGGCGATCACTTTTGTCTAGTGGTTTGTTACGTGCTCACTCGTTAAGTGCCGTCTAAAAGTTTCAAGAAATGTTAAACAATGGAAATTTAATAATTACTAAAGTTACACATAAATATTATAAACTGCTGTTTTAATATCTATTTTTAAATTCTATAAAGTAAAATTATTAATTGAATATATGTCTGTTAAATTTCTCTCTCTTTTGAATATTTCGTTGACTAAAATGAAGTTAGTTGAAACGACTCAAACTTATTAAACTTAAATTGTGTGTACAAAATGGCAGCTTGAAAGTTTCTGAGATTATTTTTTTTAAAAAAATTCTTCATTAAACATATATTCATTTATGGTAAAAAAGAAAATTGAATTGAAGAAGCACATAATCCCCCCCCCCTTTTTGAACATGAATCAATTTGAATCAATATGATTTTAATTTAGCACACTTTCCCACTTGTTTAAGACAATGTGTAACAAAGCTAGACGTGCTTATAGTTTTAGGGAAATTGCAGAATTAATATTCATAATTTTAATGAAACAATAATACCAATTTATCAATAATAGAACATTAAATGATGCATTACTTAAGATCTACACTGTAAATAATAATTAATGTGCAATGATACATCGAATCATTTTGTGGTTGTGTTATGCAATGCAGTATAATGTGCAAGAATTGAAATATTTCACTTGGGTAAAGCACCATGAATAAGTTTGACTTTATTAAAAACATCTTCATTGGTCAAAATACGATGAAAGATGATACAAACACAGTGCTAAGAATTGAAGTGATTTACAAAAGGGGGATAGCTGAAGAACTCTGTTCCTTGCAAGATACGTTTTTTTTTGGAAAAAGTTTTCCATTTATATTTTCAATAAAGTAACAGAATATTTTTATTTTTATTTTAGAAGACACATATGAAGTGATAAAAACGAAAACACATTTGTTCATCATTGGTATAATTAAAAATTATGATATAGGAAATTGAAACTAAAATAAATAAAAATTGGTACAAAATTGCAATAGGAAATGATATAGTTGTATGTCTTCATATAATCTTTTCAGAGAATTCGTATTTATTTTGTTCTTTAAATGTTCATGTATTTTTCACCACTCGTTTCGAAGCTCCTGATACAAGGGAAAAGTGATAGCACTCGATAATCACCGAGAAAAGAAATATTTTCGATCATAGAGATAATAATTAAGGGCTCAGGAAATTTCAGGGAAATATCGAAAAAGTACAGAAATGTTAACTTCCTTGAAGAGTTGAATGCACACTCTAGCTTATTCATTGTGCGAATAGATATTAATCAAGGTGTTGTTTTATCATCAAATACCTTGATGTAGAGAGGTAACAAACAACAATAATAGTCATACAGCACATCCAGGATAAGAACCTTAGTTAGTTCGTGATGAATGGAATTTACAAACTTACAACGTATTTTTGAGAGGACATATTCCTTTAAATGTGTTTGAATCTTTTACTGAGGACGAATGAAGTACAACATGCCTTTGAAAATTATTCATTCTTTACTTCAAAAACTTTAACGAAATTAAAGTTTGAGATTCTTTATGTCCATTTTTTTTCTTACATTCAAATAATAGACTTACACCTCGAAGTTCCACTTTTGGTATCAATGTCTCCATATACCAAATTCTTAGAATTTTTGGTCACGCTAACTTTAAACTTTGGTCAGACTTTTGTTTCGGAAAATGTCTGATTCTCAGAATCAAATCGTACACTGCCACCAAAATTTGGTGGAGGTGGAGGATATACCTCCAACAATTCGTCCTGTAGTTCTGGACCTGGGATCCAGAACCGTTGGGCATAATGCTACCTGACCGGAGCCTTGTTACTGAACGTATGTTTACAATCATTTCTGTACATGTCTGGTGGAGGAATGACAGTCTTATCTTTTGACTTAACCAATTTGTATCTGAGTAAGACACCAAGGACCAGTAGAGTCACAAAAGCCACCGCTGCTGTAGAGGAGATTGCAATTGTTAGCAAAGGTAATTGGTTACAGCGTTCGGGAGTTTCATCGTTCCCGGAGACTGGACAATGCCTGATTCCATCACAGGCTAGATCTTCACCTATACATGCTTCGAGTTCTGGACACTCTAGGGAGCAGGGTTTGGATTTTGGTCGAGTGACCTCTATCCAATTGACCTCGAACTGACCAGGCTCGTTGAAAATGTATTCGAGAAAGGTAAGATCTGCTTCGATGCTGCGATAAGGATCTGGTTTCCAAGACTCAGTGAAGAAGGATTCGTAATGGTCATTTTCAGATGGACAAAACACTGTTCAGAAAAAGAAATATATTAATCATTTTAAAGAGGTATATCTCTTATAACTATATATTGAACTCATACAATTGATCATTATATTAAAACAAATGAACCTTTTTCAATCAATGCTATAAATTAATTAATTTTTTTCAATGTATTCTTCATTTTTAGCGAAATGTTTTATATCAAATGAAATTGCTTTTATATACATAGTAAAATTAATAATAATTATTTGAATTAAGGAAAACCGATTTCTTAAGTTTTCTGGCAAACGCTTTTAAGGGAGTTCACCCATGTGATGGCCTGTTTTTATGTGTGTGCATTCTTAGAGAATTTTTGGGAAGGACCAGTAAAATGATAAATAGAACTTTAATTTTTTTTTATCATTTATTTATATGTATTTTAAGATAATGAATATAAATGTTTTGCCTTAAAACATCTAATAGAACGAGCATTATAGCGCTCTGAGAGAGAGAACACACCCGCCTCGAAAAATTGGACGCTCACTTCCTCCACGTTTCCGTCTGATTGGCGTATCTGATACAAAACAAAAGTTAACATCGTTTTTATTCTATAAACTTACATTCACAGAAGGGACTATACTCAATTGAAAATATCAAAAATTGGATTTTTGGTAAACCTCTGAAGAAAAAGTTGCGAATATCAAGGTTTTTTTGTTATGTTTTCGTTATACAAAATTGAAATATTTTGAATTTTGAATAATCATTTCCTATTTGGTGCGTATATATGTGCTGTGTTTATTCTATACATTTGAAGTAATTCGGTCAAACCGTTCTTGAAATATGTTGGAGGAAAGTTCAATAAGCACAGTTTTGAGAAAAATGCATTTAAAAAAAAGTTTCAAGTTCCATTAAAACAATGAAAATCTTAACTTAGCACTCCGAACAGCTGCTCTTCTAACACCTGCTTCTTTACAACGACTTCGAATCTTGATATATCACTTTAACACCATATTTCAGATATGTTAAGAAGCAATTTATGAAAAAAAAAGAATTTTTGATTTTTTTTTACCCATCACACGGGTGAGCCCCCTGAAATATTTAATCCACTTACGAAATTAAAATCGTTTCCTTTACTTTTTCCATCAATAATTTTCTCTCAGTAAAACTTTTAAATTACGTGTAGTTACGCACTTGATAAATGCTTTTTTTAAAGCAGCCATTAATCTACTTTTCAAAATTTTAATGTTTAGCTATGAATTCATTTTTCTGTTTCAGTAACACTTTTAGATAATCAAATATTAAATCTACATATTTAATAACAATAAAATGAATCAAACTAATTTATATTAGTTTAACTCAGGGAGCTTCAAATTTTGTAAATCTTGCAGCTGTTATCTTTAATAGTTTTAAGATATTAGCCAACAAGTTTTTACACAATATCAATTCAAATTACATGATAAAATACAACTGTAAGGAATTAAATTATTAACTTTAAATCAACGCCACTTTATTTTATTAAGCAATGCAGATGATAATAAATTATTCCATACCTTTGAAGGGTTCCCAGTTGTTGGTGTTGTAGAACAAAATTTTGTTTCGACACTCCGTGTCAAATGTTCTTCCTTTCACTGTTAAATAAAGTGCCCTGGATGGCAAAGCAGCCAACAACCATCGACACCTAAATGGTAACACATTGTGAATACTCAGTGCCAGCTTTCCCTTAGAACCACTCATAACATTCATTCCGGTAACTTGTGTTGTCTCACATACACTGGTAACTGGCACAAATTCATATTCCAGACTGAATCGAAACGTTTGAAAATCATCTCTGGGTCCCATATTTCTAACCAGAAATCCAATATCCATCATGTGTCCGAGGGATTCAAGTACGAAACTTTGACTGGAATCACAAACACATCCGACGAATACTGTAGAATCTTGCCATAATTCCGTGACATTAATCAAGGCAAACTTTCCAAAATGGTAAACGTTACACTTCTGACGCTCAACGACAGCATCGTACGTAGTCTGACAAAGAGCAGACGATGAAAAATAAATATCATGCACTTTAAGACGCACTCTTAGATCAGGAGTTCCACGAAGCTCATATTTGCAAACCAAGTCTCTAGCCCCACCCCTCCCGTACAAAAATACATTCCTTGGTGAATCTAGAGTACCTTTTGGTGATTCCCTACTATTCACATTAATTACACATGGATTAGATAAAACGTCTTCTTTGTATGGGGTAGTTTCTACAATTTCATACCGAGCAGTGAAATGAGGACCACCATTGCCCCTGATTGCCGTAGAGGATAAAAATGTCATTTTAAGAATGACCTCAGGTCCTGGACTGAGATAGCTTTCATCAGGAACGGTGCAAGGCCGAGAAGGTATTAAATCTGCAAAATCTGATGCATGTCCGCATTGCTTTGGAGATCTCTTTTCACAAAATGTGTCTCTCAGGACCACTGGACTAAATGAATGATAAATGTGATAGTCATGATGAGCATGCCTAACTCTGGGAATTGGTTGCATTATCTCCAGCTTCCCTACATCACAATTTTCATGGTCAGTCCAAGGGTTAAGATCTGGCACATGGTAGGAAGAAAAGTACAGCCAGATGAGATCAGTTGGATGTTTCCCTACAACACGATAAGTGCATGTTGTACCAGACGGGACGGAATGATCTGGGCTTTGAAAGATTCCTACCGGATGTCTTGCTCCATCCACAGTAACAGAACAACCTTCTGATGCAACACGAAATGTTTCAGAAGCTTTAGCAAAATGAATTCTAACAGTCAATTCGAAGTGAGAATTGGCCAGAGTCTGTGAAGGAACACTGACTAGTTTGACCAGAATGTCTGGCCCACTGGATCGGATAGTAGGTAAAGGTCCGGCTCCACAGAATTCTACTAAAAGAGGAGATTCAATGGTTCTTCCATCAAACACTTTAACTACGTCTCCTGCACAGTCTGATGTTAAGGTACCCGGCTTGTACCTGTCACTGTTTGAATGGCCGCTTGGAATGTTGATTTTGAATTCGTTATCCTGATATATTTCAATTTGTGCGATTTTTCCTGGTGGTGCTGAGTCTTGACGTACCCAATAGTGACAAGAGATGTTGCGCAGGTAAAAACCTGTAAGAAGAAGAGAAATATGAAGCATTGGACTTTTTTTTATTTAAGAGTGTATTAATTATATTTCTGCTATCCATTATTTCTTTGATGAAGGAAGAACTTCAACAGGATTACTTTGTGTGTTATTACTTCAAATCCAATAATAAAACGCTACGTTTTTTGTTCTGGGATTCATTTTTTATTCATTTTAACTTTTCGAGCACAGTTTATAATTATAGACATATGTTTCTTAAAATTTCCTTTCTCTCGGAAATGTTGGCGTTTCACATGGCAAAATTGGAAATCAGTCTATTTACATCAGATCACTCGCCAAAGAAAATCATTCAATAAAAACCCAAAACAAAAAGTCGAAATATAACAAGACCAGAAGCTAAATCATTTAAAAATTATTCAGTTAAAACCATAAAAATAAAGCACGCAAAAGTATACAAGGAAAATAATCTTGTTATTAGGGCATGAGTCTGCTGGCCATCCAATACACACACACACACACAAAGCAAATTCTACCTCTATGTCTTAATTTAGGATCACAGTCCTGGAGAAGATAAAGAGTTCTTAATTTATACTCTCTATAGCAATCGATCCCTGTTTTTAATGTGAAATTAGTTATTACCTGTTAAGTAAATGTATTTAACGTTTTTTAAATAACTCGGTATGATTTTAAATTACAATTTTTTATTCCTTACTTAAAGAATCAAAATTATGTTATAATTTCGAAGTAACGTTATAGATATATATGAATTTTAAAGGATACCTATACTAATATTTCTCCTTTTATTTTTAACCCTTTATCTACCAACGGTACTTATAAGTACTACTCTCAATTTAAAATTACATAGAATAACCATTTTTATGAGTACTCTGACGATACTTAACAAGAAAATTCTTTTTAAATCCACTCTTTCAAGATATATGGTAACATTGGTTGTATGATGAGTATTTTAGATGTGAAGGAAAATAGTTTTATAGCAGAAATTGTGTTTTCAGCGGATTGCGAAGGTTTTTTATTTTTGCTCCGAAAAAATAGTTAATGTCAAAAGGAATAAATGCCTTTTTTTGTTAATGAATACCTTAGAAAACAATTTCACTATTTATTTTAAGTAAACAGTGTATGTACTTTAATTAATTCATTAGCTATAACCGATACAATTTTCCAAAGTTGAGTATTTTGCTTATGTATATCTCTTAATTTTCAATGTAGCAATTCAAAAAAAAATATTGCATGAGAAAAACTGCAGTAAATCATAATGTGATAGATAAAGGGTTAATTAGCTATTTTCTCTTTCCATTGTATCATTTTCGAATTCTTTCTTTGGGTATTGAATAGTGCAATATAATTTTCTTTTGTATAAGTGTTGGAGATGTCGTATTTATGTTTTATTGAGATTTAAGATCTAAATTTCTAATCAAATTAAATTAAATTATACTTTAATTAGACAAACAAACTTTACCTGGAAAGTTTGGTGATCGTATGACACACTCTTTGAAGTGGCAGTTTGTAAGCATTGTGTCGCATTTCGTACCTCCAGTTGATTTGTTGGGTACAAAAGCACTGTGTTCTTCGTTGTGGTTAAGGAATCTGTAAGTCAAATATAGTCGAGGAACTACTGGTTGGCCAGCAGCTCCTTGAGGTGGTACGAACACTGTCAGTTTCACCGTATCTCCTGTGCTGTAGAAGGTAGCTGACTGACCAATGAGGGGCCCACAAAATGACCCTGCAGGGGCTCTCAAAGATGTACCTTTACGACGAGAGGCGCCTTTTTTCTTTGTTCTGCGACGGATTCGAGTTTGAGGTCTTTCACTCAAGGCAGTACCAGATTCTTCAACTTCCATATAACCTCTCAAGCAACTGGAACTATAAAATAAAAGAAAATTATTTTCTCTCACATTTAGTTTAAAGTTCTATTTGATAAATTAACATATGCCATTTTACATCCCTTTATCATAAAAAAATTATTTTTAAATAATTGAAACATTTAAATTGGATCAGAAATTAAACAGTAAATGCGTAAGCGATTGGATATTTTAAGGACAGTAAATTCATTGAGATAGGATTTGAAAAGGCTGAATGGAATATACTTGTCTAACTTACAAAAGATAACAAAATGAGTCAAAAAATTCTTGTTAAAAGGCATGCTTGGTGTAATATCTTGTTCTCAATAACTATTAGAAATGTAACAGTAAATCCTTGCCAAAAAGTAACAAATAGTTAACTGATCCTTTTTATTACAATAGAGCAGCGGTACTCAAACTGCGGCCCACCAAGCATTTTAAGTGGCCCAATAATGGTCCACTGCTCTGAGAAATTCAGTTATTTAACAACACAGTATTAAAAATTTAGTGAGAAATTCTTTGTCAAGAAACGAAATCTATCATTTTGCTTTTTCTTGTCAGTGTCGTACGGGTACGAATTCATAATCTTTTCCCATTTGGAACGGTTACGGTTAGTGATAACATACAACAGCGGAGTAGTGGCAATTTTATAGGTGGAAATAATTGTAACTCTTTCATATCTAACAAGCGAAAAAAATATTCGAAGAAAATATATAGATACAAGACGATTGGGAGATGACTATTTTGTAGTGAAAAACAAACATGGATTAACAATTGTTTGATATGTCACCAAAGTGCCGTATTTAAAAAATACTAGTAAACAGAAATCATTCAATGACCCGTTTTTTCGAAGATATCTTTCAAGAGGCTTTCTTGAATAATCTTTGCAACAGAAACAAAGTGTTTTGTTAGCGTAATATAACAGCAGTAACCAATACCTCTAATGAGGAGTTTGTTACATTATTGGTAATCTTATGAAACCGTTTACTGATGCACAATTGTGCAAGATTGCTTCTAATATAGTGTTAGTGACAAAAATAAAAATATATAAAAAATTGTAATTAAAAAAATCAAAACAGGAATTATAATATTTTGATCAATTTTCCACATTTTAAATTTCCAATGTTATCCTCTCTTCCCCCATTTATCCTCACGTTGCGAGCCACATGAAATAACCAACATACAGTGGAATACAAAAGTGTTCTTACACTTGCAATTTCCTATAAAATTTAATATTTTGTACTGATAAAAGTTAATATATTGGAATTGTTATTGTTTTATGATATCCGCAACTTGTTCTTATTGGAATGACATAAACAATTTTTTTAAAAAATAGTATAACTATTATTTTTAAAAATTAATAATGAAAAAAAGCTACTGAAAATTACGCCACAAATGTCTTCGTACAATAAACAAAAATCTCAACATATCTTTAAACAGTGTTTTGTTTCTTAATTTAGTACTTATTAGGACATTTTTTATACAGTCCAAAACAACTTTTAAACGTCTTGGTATAGATTTAATTAGTTTTTTTTGTAATTTCTGCATCGATTTTTAATCATACTTCTGTGATTATTTTTTTATTTCACACTATGCATTTATATGTTATATATTTTTTTCTTAAATCAAATTCTTACCAAATATGCTCTACAGCGCTAAAAAAAGTAATTGAGGAGATGTCAGAGAATTTTGGGACAGTTCAATCGCTCAATCACTCACTTAAGCACATTACCTTACTTTCTACATTTTGTAAGTGTATTATATCAGTATAAATGTGTATTATATCAATGTAAATTAATTTTTTTATAATGTCTGAATATATTTTGATGTGCTTCTCATTTCAGTAAATTAATAATTTTTTAAACAATCTTTAGTTTCGACGTGGCTTTTTTACTTTAGAGGTACTGGGCTCGAACACATGGCACACCAGCCACGATCCAATAACTTGACCATTAAGCTACCACGGCCATATCGAAAAGACAAAAATAAAAGGTTATTTAAATATTTATCAATTTACTGAAAGGAGAAGCACATCAAAATATATTCAGACATTATAAATAATTAAATTTACACCGATTTAATTCGCATTTACACTGATATAATGAACTTAGATAATGTACGGGGAAGTAAGGAAGTAAGTGAGTGAGCGATTGAATGTTAACGTCGTAATATTCAGCTACTCGAGGGTGGTTGGTGACGGACCTCGTTACTTTGAGCCTTGATCAAGTGACGTGGACGGCACCTGAGCTGGCACTCCCTTTCCTAACTACCACACCAACGGGAGGACGTTTCAGCTCTCGACAGATTTAACGTACATTGCTCCCCTGCACGGTGGATCATTAGTGGTACTGGGCTCGAACTCGTGACAAGGCCAACAACGATCCGATACCTTAACCACTCGGCCACCGCGGCCCTTCTAATATGACACTAAGCAACAAAATATATTTGTAATTATATGGATTCTGACATTGTTAATAATTATTGAACGTGTCAAAAAATAACTTTTTATTATGAGGATTGTTCGAATTTCTGTTAATAATGTTTAATGCAAAATCGTTTGGTGTGATTATGACCCCCTCATTTCAAATCACATCCAAATAGTGATTCAGGATAGATCAGCTATAGTGTTTATCCAGAAAGATTACGCTGTCAATGATGTCCGCGTGTCAAGAGTTAAGCAATTAGTTAACAATTCCACGAAAAATTGTACAAATAAGGAAAAAATGTTGTTGTTTCCTTCCTTCTATTACTTAAAAGTAACACATACAAAATTTAATATTTATCTTAATAATTTGTTCGGTTAAAAATTAAGGTTGAATTGACCTTCATCGTCAAATAATATCACTATTGCTTTCAATACATTGCTAATACAGGGGGGCGGGGAAAATAATGATTGAAAATTGGGTAGCAAATATTGAAAGTGTGAGAAGTACTGGTCTAACATGTCATCATTAAAACACATAAAATTGCCAATCACTACAATCGGTTGATTCATGAAGTAAATAACTTCACGTAAAAAAGCAACATTGGGGAAAAGATTATGAAGAACATTCACTGGTCACATTCATTAAAATATGAAAAATATTTTAGTAACTCCTCGAAAGAAGGCGGTATTTAAAGTTGAAAGTCAAACAATGGTTACATTGGTTGTTAACTACAACCTACATCTCCAATCAGAGCGCTTTCAATAGAACAGACCAATAAAATTTAATTAATGCTGTAAAGAAGGTGGTACGTTAAAAATAAAAGTCAATCTATGTCAATATTGGTTAAAATAAGGCCGAATTCTCTCTCGGCTATACTGTGCCAAACATTTGTTTAAATATTAAAAAAATAATTAAAAATTTTAAGTAATAATATGAACACACTTCTTTTGAATATTAAAATGCAATTGAGCGCTAAATTAAATTAAGTGCCAAACATATGTTAAAATTTTAAAACATTTCATGAAATATTTAAAAAGCACTGAACAAATAGTTTCAATAAGTTAAAATATCAAATCATGCAAAGCATGATTTCAAATTATAAAATCTACCATAATGTGGTGGGAGATATCACCACCAAGTCAGACAAGTCTGAAAAAAATAGACAAATGAGAAAAAAATGAATTTAAAACAATGTTAGAGCAATCAACGTTTCATGGGAAAAAAGTTAGTTTCTACTTTTTCTGAATCGGTTGGGAGTTAATGCGCGCATATATTCGCTAGGATTGCTCACAAAACATTCCAACACGGCAAAATTATCCTCAGGATTTGGCTGTAGTTCCTCCACTTGCACATCATACATAATCATATCGTCGTCATCTGTGGTTAATTCTGTAGGTCCTGATTTTCTGGGTTTATGTTTAGCCATTTTTATTTCTATTTCTGCTTTTTGTGCTTTTGTGCGTTTTCTTCTATTTTTTGGATTCTGTTTTACATTCTGGGGGACTTTAGATGTATTAAAAAGTTTGCTATTGGGTGCAGTAGTTTCAGACTCTGATAAAGGAATTGATGGTTGAAGTGCAGTAAATTTATTAGAAGTTGTAAGAGGGCAGGTTTCAGTTTCTAAAGATGAAGCAGAAGTATTCAGGTTATCGTTAGGGGTAGTAGTAGGAATGGGTATTGGTAACAAAGACTTAATTTGTATTGTGGGTATTTCTGCAGATGTGGAAGGAAGCAGATGTGTTTGAGCCGACGAAGATGATGTGGAGACTGCAGGCATTGAAGAGGAGGCTTATAGGAGACAGACATTGTAGATGAGGGCAGATTATTTTTGTTATACTCGGATCTGTTTGTGAAGTTGTGGATATAACTGTAGATTTTGTAATTTGAGCATATGTGTGAGATGGCTGAGGAACTATTAGTTTGCGTCCTTCCGTGTAAGAAATATTTTTATTTGTTTTAATTTCCTGAATTTATTTCTCTAACTTCCATTTTGGATATAATTTCGAATCTGATGCATGAGATTGTAAACAATTAATACACTTCGGCTCTAGAGAACAATCCGTGGAAGAATGCCCAGAGGACGCACATCTAGAGCATGTCAATTGACCTCGGCAGGAAGTTTGGGATTGTCCGAACCTCTGGCACTTAAAACAGCGCAGAGGGTTCGGTATGTAAGGACGGATTTTACAGTTCAAGTAACCTGCTTTTATTGTACACGGAAGTTTCGGACTATTTAATGTTAAAATTAAATGTTTTGTAGGAATAATAGTAGCATATTTTTTTATTGTAATTCTCCTGACTTGAATCACACTCTGATCAGAAAATCCATCAAGGATTTCCGCTTCAGGAGTGCTCAACAAGTCGGGTTCAGAAATGACACCACGGGAACTATTAAGGGATTTGTGAAGACTTATTGTTAATGGAGAATCAAGAAATGTTTTGGCGAGAAAAAAAGACTTCGTTTGGACAGCAGAGCTGGTTTCAATTAATAAATCACCCGGTCGTAAACGTTTTATCGATTTAGGTTCGCCACCTATTTCAATTAGTGCTTTGTAAATAGCAAGTGGCGACATTTTCATCATGTCATTGTTTGGTAGTGATAAAATTAAAAATCGTGCGTGTTTAGCAATATCGTCAATGGCAAGGCCGGGCAACACGAGGCCTTTACCATCCATGGGCTGAGCATCATGAGTTGGGTAGGATGGATTAGGGGTTTTAATAAATGTGTTTTGAGTTTTTTCTTTAATTTTATTTATTTTGATTTTTTTTTGAGAAAGGAGGGGGATAATTCCTTTCGATTTTCAGAGGACCAGTTTGGCAGGTCTAGCCCTAGATTCAGCAACCAGTAGTGGCCTCGAGAGAGCCCCCCACTCTGCAATGCAGGACCCCATCCAGGCACCACCTGGAACTATAAGACAGGCGGGATTATACACCAGCTGATAGAGCAGCCAGCACATGCTGGTTAGGCTGTCCCGGGCTCCTGTACTATCTGGCGGCCTGAGACGCAAAACTCAGCTTTTCTCCGGTATCCTCTACATGGCCGCTTCCTCCAAGACCCCACCTCACTAGGTCAAAGGTCCTCAGAAGTTCAAAACCCCGCTCCAAGTGCCAGTTTTCCCAGGGAGCAGTCTGTTATGTCATCATACCAATAGTAAAAAACCATCAGACACACCTTCATTCCACTCAGTCATGGTCTGCCACATGACTTCGTGGCAGAAAAAATAAAGATAATAAGTAAAGAAAAGCATTCTCAATTGAACACAAGAAAATCAATAATCGAACATAAAAGAAGCAACAAAATCAAAATATTGAAAAAAAATTCAAGAAAATCAAATTAAAAGAACGTAATATAAAATGTAACCATAATACGGTAGTAAAAAATATAATTTTTTTTACTAGAAAAAAATAAAGTTTGAACAAAGTTCATTGTTTAATTTAGGTCTGTGGTCTGGACGGGAAAAGAAGAAAAGGAAAATTGGAATGGCAAGAAAGAGGGCCGAAAATAGAGAAAGATCACTAGGGTTCCGTGGGTTCGTGAAGCTCGTGTTTACCAAAGACAGTAAACCCCTAGTGGAATGGAAAAGATCACTAGGGTACCTTGGGAACGTGAAACCCGCACTCACCTAAAGAAGGTGAGCCGCCTGAGGGGCCAATGACATTGAACAAAATATTGGCCTTTTAACCCATCCAATTAACGCCTTGTTGCAAAATTTCAGCAATAAAATCATTAAACCCCTTAAAACAGACGGAACATTAATAAAAAGACCAAACTAGGACAGCAGTGGTTGAATTAGTAATCGTTTATACATTCAATCAGCTGAGTGAACAAAATGTGAGCAATAAAGTTTAAATAAGTAAAGAAGGTGGTGCTTAAAAAATAATCCATCATTGTATTCACATGCAGTTATATAAATGCAACTATTTTTATAACATTAATTCCTGATCCAATCAATTTCGGGCTATATTTTCAAATCAGTGAATTGAATGAATCATTAGTATTTTGAGTTTTCCCCTCTAAACACTTTCTTAACATTTTCAAGTGTGATAAATCTTTAAAAACAGGTTTAGTCACTTCAGAAACTGCTTTTTGGTAAGGTGTTCTTGTGAGAAAATTCATTCACTGTATAGTTGTGAACCGAAACATTGTACTTAATCCAGCTATTTTTGTGCCTTTTGGGCAAAACTAATGTTTCGGCTCATCATCTGTGATGGATGTATGAGCCCACACAGCTTGCCTCATCTCATTCACATTTTGGGAATTGGCCCGAAATGCATTGCCATAAAAAGTCGTTAATTTGCTTATAACAGCATCAGTTAGGCGACCTTTCCCACCAATTGTTTTCCCATCGGAAAGCTTCTTTTCGACCCCATAAAACTGTCAACTTCCGCAAGCGGCTACCCATTCGCTTTTGGACATGACCCACACACTCTATTTTTTCAATGGGAACACTATACCTATATGGTTTTTTTCAGCAATAGACGAAAATATCTTTAAGTCACCATCACCTATGTAACGCTGATATTTCAATCCATGTTTTTGTTCTGATCGAAAAAAAAATGTTCTGCATTCCGCATACTTCCATTCCTCCTGTAAACTGACTACTTTTTATGAAAAAAAAAATTAAAATGTAAGAGGTATTGCCTTTTTTTGTTGATTTTAAGCTTGCATATCAATATTTAATTTTTTTCCTCGAAAACGAATTAATTTATTGTAAAATAGATCCCTAAAGTTTTTTTTAGGACTTGCATAAGAGAATTACAAAAAAATTTCAAGTCAAAAAATTAATATTTACAATAAGAGGTAAGGTTTTAAAATTTTCCAAATTTTCTTCAAAAAATTCAAATTTTTAAAATTGTGTGGATAATATGAGAAAAATTTCATTTCGTATCATTTTCTTGAATAGAAACATTACATAAAATGTAGAAATATAATTTTTAAATACATAAAGAAAGAAAGTAGTTCAAAAGGTACCAAGTACTCTTAAGGTATCCGAACACGTTCGAAGCACTTTTTAACAAAATAACATATTTAAACATTATAAAGGCTTTTTTATGACTCAATACCAATAAATACTAATATTTAACTAACAATATTTAAAATAAATTGCCTAAATTTCACAGAAATCACAATTATAAGTGAAATTTTAGCAACATTTTTGTAAAACTTCAAAGCAATTAAAGAAAAAAGTAATAAACTTATATTTGTAAAATTATTACCAAACAATCTAGATGCATTTATCTAGATAATGTACTAAAATTTTAATGTTTTATTAAAATTTTAAAGTTTTAGAGTTGATTGAGTAAACATTATAAGAAAAATCACATTTTTTATGAGACCATTATTTAAATAACAAGCCCTAACTCAAAAAATATTCATACAATAAGAAATATTGTAGCACACATTCTGTAGAAAATAGCATAAATATCAGGATCAAAAAGTTCTAGAGAAATACATTTGTAATATTTTGAGTAATCAGACTCGCCATGATAGATTTCGAGTAATTTAAATGCCCACTTTTGGTAGATCTAAGACCCACTTCCGGTTTTTCTTGGCCTCTAGGTAGAGTAGAAACAAAACAAAATATGTTTTGTAAAGCCAAACGATGGCTCTATTCAATGAAAGAGAAAACAAACAAATCTGTCTTGACCGAATTTGGTCATTTTCAACGTGTTCGGATACCTTAATAAGATATCTTCTCGAATATTGATTGGACTTTTGACCTTAACGTGAAAAACGTCGTATTTTGTTGGTGGATGCATTTAGTAGCCTGTGAATGAAAGAAATTGTATTTGTTGAGCAGATAATGAATATCAAATTTTTTGTTCGCATGGGAAAGAGTGCTATGGAGACTACGAAATTCATAAGCTTATGTAAGGCAGTGATATATTATCGTGAACGCAAGTTTTTAAGTGGAATCGACGTCTCAGAGAAGATAGGGAAAATGTCGAAGATGACAAACGCTCTGGAAGTCCGCAAATATATCACATCACTGAAATTATCAAAAAGGTTTCTGAGGCGGTATATAAGAACAGGCTTTAAATAATAGCACTAATAGCAGAATTAGTTTGTCGCATCCCGAAGGTCGTGGATGTGAGAGGGTTCCAGGAAGAAGTAAACATGATATTAGAAATAACTAAGTTTTTCTCTACTTTTAACAATTTATGAAATTTACTCTAATAATTAAACCTTAGGAGCAATGAGAAATATTAGCCCGAATATGGATCACTAAATTATGGAATGTATTAATCTGACTTAAATCTTTTGCCGCCTGCTACCTCGTTCTAGTGCAATGTTGATGCTTTCCACTATTCCGGTGGATTCTCCCTCTATTATTAATCTTAAGATGTGAGCAACCCAACCACCAAACCCTGCATAAAAGCTCTTTGAAATCAGCTTACGTTCAGCGCTTAACCATTTCCCCGCCTAATCAACGACTGCCACTTAAACAGAAGTTGCATTTGCAGGAACCAAGTTATCTATATGGAAATTGGTTTTTAACCTAGCACCACAATTAAAGAATATCTCCTCTAGAGGGGTAGTAGAAACCGGAATAGATACCTTTGCAAGTTGAAATTTATTGGCTACATGTCTACGGATACTGACTAAAGATGTTAACATGCATAGGGAGTATTAACACGTCGTCTCCCATATGTGAAACGAAAGGAAAGGGCAAATCGAGTGGAAATTGTGAAAAACCTAATCTCACCTGTTGACGAATATCCTGCCCTACATGGTAGAATTGTTCCTGTAAGCGAAAAATGGAGTTTTTTATGCGACTCTTAACCTAATCGGCATCGTGGAAATAACCACAATCTCCACTCAAGCAGAAATTCCTCCAAGATCGGTCTAAATAAATGGTCATGCTAGAAGTGTTCTTCGATATACCGGACATTGTGTCTCGGGAATCAATCTTTGAAGGGCGCACCGTGAACAAAGAACTGTTTGAAGACATCCCGCGGCATTTGCGTGAGTTGATAAAAAAAAGGCCATAATTGTGAACTAAGCAGTCACAGACAATTTTATATAACAACGCTTTTGCATACCGATTCCTCCTCGTCACCGACTTTCTTGCAATCACGAAAAATATCTGTTTTGCCACATCCTCCTTAATCCCCTGATCTCGCTCCCTGTGACTTCCATCTATGTCTTGCCCTAACACATCGCTAGCAGGGTTGTCGATTTCAATTTGAGGATGAAATGAGAAGTGCATCGCAGGTTGTATTTAAGGGCATGTCTAAAATGGATTTTTGATATGTTTCGATGACTTTTACAAGCGAAGGCAAAAGTGTGTTTTTTCTTAAGGGTCTTTTTCGAAGAAAAATATGTTTAAGAAATTTGATTGGCAATATTTTGTTAATTATAGACTCAAATAGGGAACTTTTGAATCCTATTTCTTAAAGGAACCTTTTTAGCCAGAGAGTTTCACAAGAAAAGTCGTAGTCCTTCAAATAAACATATTCAACACTCACTGATGTATATATATATATATATATATATATATATATATATATATATATATATATATATATATATATATATATATATATATATATATATATATATATATATATATATATATATATATATATATCCGATTTATTTCTAAAATTACTTAATTGTAAAGTCTTAAACTGGGAATTAAATCGGTCAAATTGATTACAAAGAAAATCTAGCTTCAATGTCACAATCATTACTGTAAGAAAATTTTGATATCATAGATAAATATAAAAGTTAAATAAAATTTATTATTTTGAGCATATATTATTGGAGCTAGTAAACGGTACAAAAACTGTTTTTTTTCTAAAATACTGTTATAAATTGTGTGTAAAACAGTGTAAATGATTTCTATTTGGATGTGTAAAGCATTTATATTACTCCATGTTATATTTATTTTATGTCAAAATTGTAATATTCGCTAGCAACGCGGTTCCCCACGTTATAATGGTGATTCAATGGGAACTTGGTGAAAACTTGGCAATAGAGTCAAGTTGGCATCATTTTTGGCAAACAAGTTGGTGGATTGGCCACCATTTTGGTGACTTTGTCAACTATTTTGGCGAGTTCAAGATCTTATGGATTTTTCTAGAAACTAGTGGAGAAGTACAATAATTTCACGATATATGACGCAAGTGGATCTTTCTCGAAGAATCAGCCCTACTATAAATATAGAGATGCTTACCGAAGCGATTCAGTCTTTTATTTTTGGGCAGCGATTTAATAGACTTGCCTTGATCGTGATTACCGAATAGCTCGGATAAGCTGTGCTTGTCAATAATACGTGTATTTACATACGTGTATTTTAAACAGTGATAAGTGTGTGGGTGCTGTTGAAAGTTTGAAGACCTTCCGGGATTTTTCTGCGAGTATTGCTGTTGAACTTTGTATTTCAAGATTTGTTTTCTCGACAATATATTTCAATCGCTCTTAAAGAATTGTCTTGTTTTTCACGACTGATCTGCATAAAATCGTTGAACGTAACGTAACCAACGTAACAATAGGATTAGTTTTTTGGCAGAGATATTTATCGATATTTAAAAAAAACAAGTTTGAAAATGAGCTATTTTTTTCACAACGCACAGTGAAAGAATATATAAGAAATTAAAAAAAAATCTGATGCTATTTAAAAAAATTAGTCTTTTCAGACAATAGTATAAAATTCAAAAGAACTAATATCTTTATCCATTATTTTAACTTTAATCATGGAATCCATTTCCCAATAAATTAAAATCGTCTGTTCTAAAACGATTTTAATTCTCCAGAGTCAAAAACAAAATAATTAGTCTAAATAAAGCGGTCGAAGTTCTCGTGGACGCAAATGGAGCGAAAAAAATTCTCTCTAAAAATTAATTAACTAACTTTTTTATTTCAGTAAAGTGTTTAATTAATTTGAGATAAAAACCCTGTTTAGCTTTGAAAACAGACTTGATTCCTTTGTTAAGAAGGGGACATCATACTGGTTAGGGGCGTGGATATAAGATCAGTAATTAAGCTGTCACGTTCAACAGCACTTCAAAATAAACTTTTTTTTTCTTTCTGGCTTCTTTCAGCTTCTTATTTATAAAACAAGGTAATAAATACTAAAAATCTACCTCAATACTTAGAGAGGTATGTAAGCACATTCAAGGATAGTTTTTGATTCTTAAAGGAATTAACTTCTTTGAAATTTTCTCAGTAGATTTTTAAAAACATTTCCACTTGAAAAATGATGTTGGAAGGGATTAGTGAAGTATGATGTGTCACTTGATGAAACATCGATGAGAAGCCTTTTTTTTATAATGATACATTTTTTCAATCTTGGAGAAACAATAACACTATGTGAGGTTTAAATAAAAGCATTTTTGACGTGTGTGTATTAAGAGACACCGAGAAAATTCGTAATGAAGGTATGCACAATTATATATGTAGTTCAAATTCGATTGTTATGAATTTTGTGTTCAGAATACTCAATATAGTGTAAATAATTTATACCTGAATGTGTAATACGTTTATATTACTCAGTGTTGCATTTAATTTATATTAAAACCATAATATCGGCAAGCAACGCCGTTCCTTATATCATAATGGTGATTCAATGAAACTTGGCGAAATCTTGGTGATAGAGCCAAATTGGTATAATTTTTGGCGACCATTTTGACGACTTTGGTGACCATTTTTGCTGAGTTCGTGGCCATATGAATTATTCTGGAAATTACGGGAGAAATCTACTTATATCACGATCAATGACGCAAGAGGACTTTTTGAGAAAAATCCGTGAGGTCTATAAATAGGGAGTCGGCCGCAGAAACTGATTAAGTCTTGTATTGATTGATGTAGAGTAGTACTGCTTTGACTAGCGATTAGTTGATATTGATTTTGTAACGGGCTGTTCTATTTAATTGTAAGTTCAGTGGAAAAATTTTCTCGGTGAAGAAGACGAGATTTAGACAAATGAATACTTCTATTTAAACGTTGGCATTCGAGTACGTAAGGATAGTAGATGGTTGATGGTTAAATGTTGAACGTGAATTGGCAATATGATTACGACCAGAGGTCGCATAGTTAAGCAAGATATCTAAAGATATTTCAAACTCTTTAATCAAGAGAGCTCCAGTGTAAGTTAAGTTCTTTTATTTATATCTTAGTTGAATTAAGCCTATGCTATTGCTCGTCCGGGTTTATTACTTTGTGCATTCTCTACCTTTAATTGTGTTGGTTGATTAAATAAAGATATTAATAAAATTGTTTTAAAGGTACTATAACTCATATTTGCTGGAACGACTAAACACTAACAATCCCAGTGTTGTTACAATTTGGCCGTGAAGAGTCGACCAGTGATTACTGATCATTTCGGCTGTTGAATAAGACGAGCGATTGCGTGTGAATAATCTTTAAGCATACTTGTATTTTAGACACTGATAGATGTATCTGAGCGCTGTAGAAGGGGGGAAAGCCTTCCGAGATTCATCAAATGAATTTGAGTACCGTATCCTATATTTCAAGGATTGTTTTCGACAATTGATTTTCATCGCTCCGGAAAAACTGTCTTGCTCTTTGAGACTGATTTCCATAAAATCCTCGAGCCCCGATCTACGGAACAATATTTTTTATTCGCGTAAGTTTTTCTGGTCAACAGAATACAAACATTAAAAATGTACCGGTGACATTTATTTTACAAATAAATTCGATTGTTTGTACATTTGGTTTTATCATGTATTCAAATCCGCAACGTTTATCGTATCTTTCTAAAATTTTTCGATTGCTGATGTTTCAAAGAAATCGGAAGCTCCCCCAGCCCCTATTTCTGTCAAAAAATATTTTCAAATATATTATTATTTTTTTTCATTTTCCCCCCCTTGTTTAAGGAATAAATTGTATGTGTATGTGAAAAGTTACCAAATGTCGTGACATGCAGCCAATAGAGAAAAACTGTTACCTGTCATGTTTAAAGAATGATTACTGCATTTCGCTAAATCTTTTGATTTAGTGATGTTTAAGAACACGTCCCTTGGGAATCAAAACCAATGTGGGAGGAAGAATAGGTGTAATAGGTAAATATAAATATCAGGGATATATATACTTGAAATTTGGCAAGCGTGATTCTTTTGTCTTGTCAAGAGATCAAGTTGATGAACAAGTTTGGCGGTGATGGACTGCCAAACACAGGGTTGTGAGGGTGTTGCAGACAAAATTTCTAGTTTTCGAACCATTATTTAGCCGTACAGACTTCAATTATGGCAAGCATGTTACTTTTATTAAGTACAGATCAGTCTTCAATTGGCTTAAAGCAAATCGACTTTTAAGAGGAGTTATCGGGATGTTAAAAAATCTCATTTTTGAGCTATTAGACCCACATACTCATTTCTCTTGTTTAGTAAAAATTCGTTAAAAACGAGCCTTTTGGAAATACAGTAAGAAAGGGTGGGGGTTAGGTATAGTAAAAGATAAATATATTATGTTTCAGAAATTTAAATCCTGTTCTTTTAAACAAGCAGTTGGGGGGACCTTAAATGTCTTTCAATACAATCGAATACTTAAAACTAAGACTTAGATCGCTATATATATATATATAATTTATATAAAATATATTTATATATTCATACATTATCATGAAAAACACTGCAAAGCAAGTGAATAACATCTAGTCCTACTAATAAACTCAAATAAAAAGTATTTCAACCTTTTCTTTAAACTGAATAAATTTATCGTACAAAGAAAGGCTAATGAATTCGTAGATAGAAGTACGATTTGTAAGGAATATGAATAAATTATTATTAAATTTTACATCTATTTTATTTTAATCTTTATGAACATAAAAATACTAAAAATGTAAGACTATATTTTTATAAATTTGTTATCTAGACTGAGTGAGCGGAGTCATTTTGCTTTTTATTCAATTTCTACTATTATCTCACACTTTTTATATAATTATTTGTTTATTTATTTATCTTGGGGGAATTTTCAATCGATAATAAAATACATTTTCAAGCGCTCGATTGTGCTGAAATGTTATTTTCATGATTATTTTGGATGACAATGCAATAATTTAACTATAATTAATAAAATTAATTAAAACGAAGGAATTACAATTACAGCCACGTTGGCATCATTTTTGGCGACTTGTGTCAAAACTTAAAAAGTTTTTTTTTTCACACGTTTTAAAGCATTCAGTTGAACTAAAATTTTATATACACGATTGTTTTGGATGACAATACGATACTTTAATTATAAATAATAAAAATTAATTATCACTTTTTAAATTTTTTTATATTACTTGTTTAATGGTGAATCAATCATGGAATCGAAATTGTTTTTTCAAATAGCCGTGCATAGTTTAATTTACAATTAAATTTTTAAAAAAATACAATTTTTGAAATTTATATATATATATATATATATATATATATATAATCTCTTTTTAACTATTCAATTCAATAGAGTAAATCCAGAGCGTTGTAAGCAGAATTATTGAACATTTACAAAAAGTGCACATATACATGTAAACAATCTATCTTGTTTAAAGATATACATACTTGATTGATTATCAATATAAAAATAGTCTATTTTCTCTATTAAAAACAGCAGTCGTGATGCTGTAATAAATTTAATACTTACTACCGCAGCGTTTCTCAAACTGTGAGGTGCGCCACTTTGGGGGGCGTGATAACTCTACGATGAGGGCGCGAGCATATTGAAAATCGGCAACAAAAGATTATTTTAAAAAATATTAATTTACTGAAAGTAAACAAACAAAATACATTCTGACATAATAAAAAATAAAATATGCATTTTTACACAGATATGGTACACTTATAAATGTAATAGTACTGCATAATGTATTTTTTTAATTAATTTAATAATATTAAGTAAAGAACAATTTTATTAATTACCAGTGACCCCATGGGTTAGTCGTTTTTATAATTAAAAACAAAATTAACACTTATCTTAATAATTTGTGTGTACGGTTTATAATCAATCCCTTAACTACCGATTAAAAGTTATGCGATTCGCTTCCCAATTCCAATTGTTTTCCACGTAGGCACGCGTATGTAATGCATTTGTGGAGGGGGTAGCGGAATAATGAAGAAATAATCTGAAATAAGGAAATATTTCGCAAACACTGTCAAGGTCCTTTTTTTGCACTCCAAAGCAATCGGAATACTTTTATGGATAGCAGTGCACAGAAAAGATCATACTTCGGAAAGACGTATATATACGTCCTGAGAAATAAAGGCTTTGGCTTAGCGAGACCTTTAAATACGCTGGGAGTGCTTAAAAGGTTAAAGTCGTATTGTAGTTTAAGTGCCAAAGTATAATATTATTGAATTCAATACATTGTTATTGTATGAGGTGGATAGAATATTAGGAGAGAATATTGGGTCGCGAATATTGCAACTTTGAGAAGCACTGTACTTCCACAACCATGTCAACGTTCAAGACAATTCACCAAGTAAGCAACTCTGATTTCGTATGTATTGTACGCAATGAACTGGCAACTTTGTCCTTCGTTTCATACAATGTCGCAAATACAGTTGTAATAGTACAATATGGCAAGCTCTCGCAGAAATATATCGCGATTGCCAGGGCTGCAATCGTTGGGTGAGAAGAAAGGCGTTTGTACCATATGAAGACTTATCAATCACAGGAATTAATACTCTACTTTCTTGGTAGAGACAAGAGCTTAGGTTTATCAAAATCAGAGGACTTTATTAATGAAATGTTGGACGATGTAGCTTCCCTGATAATTTTAACTGAAAATAAATCCAAGAACGACATGTTTCAGTAAAGGAACAAAAAAATATAACTACTAATACAAATAAATTACAGTTTTACAATTTAAGCAATGAGTATGAACAGTTGTATAATTTTTATCAAAGAGATTGGTCTGCTGTTATGTGGATAAATGTCTTTCCCAGTTTACTATAATCATTATAAAATTTTTTAGAGTTGGTATAGTGAGCTTTTAACTTATCATGGTGTAATGGGCTAAATTCATAAGACATCATGGTCACACGATGAAAGCAATGACGTTTTTACAGCAAAATCGCTCATGTGCTTCGTTGTCGCGAACTTTTGCTCTATGCAGAAACCTTCTCAGAAAAATGCATATGTATGAATGATAAACATGCATTTAGGTAGATAAATTCATTTTATTTAAAAATTTATGCATAAAATATTTTTTTTAATTTTAAAATATTTTTTTTAAAAAAAAATATATGTAATATTTGAAAACATAGTATTACCCATTTATGAAACTTGGAAGCTTTATCTTAGTTATACGAATAAAACAACAAGTACAATGAGCTCAATTCATGTGACGTCATAATCACATGATAATGACCACATGTTTTAGCCACTCTGTTCAAAATCTCTCTTGTAACATCATAGTCACACCATAAAAGCAATCATGTATTTCCAGCTAATCTGTTCACGCGATTCGTTGTTGCCAACTTTTGATCTTTAAAAAAAACTTTCTCTTAAAAAATACCAATTTGAAAACAGCAAAAATGCACATAGGTAGACAAAATGCATTTTACTCAAAAGTACATGCATAAAATAAGATTACTTTTTTAATTTTAAAATCTGTTAAAGAAATTTATTTTTCATAATATTTGAGCATTTTTACCCAATTAAAAAATTTGAAATGTCACCAAAGTTTTACAAACAAAAAACACCAGGTACAATTATTTTGGTGTCTGTTTTGAGAATTCAATGGAGAACACGTGTTTGTTTTTATCATGTGGCTGTCATGAATTGAGCCCTATAGTTTAATGTCTGATTTGAAATCAATGGAGAACAAGAGTTTATCTTTATCATGTGACCGTCATGAATTGAGCTCTTTTGCTTATGTCAATAACGTTAACGTTTTTAACAGTATTATAATCGGCAAAGTATAAAAGCTTGTACTACTAATATTCCCATAGTAGCCATTAGTTTAGATAATTCTGGTTTATTTCTCATTGTAGAAAGACTTCTTAAAAATACATTCGAAAATTACAGGAAGAAAAGCTGCAGTATATTTTCATTTCTTTGTGCAGTTCTATCAAAGTGAAAGACAAATTCAAATTTTTAAGATTACATTTACATTGCGATCTGAAGCTAAATCTCGTATTGGAAAAGAAGAAATTGAGAAAATACACGAAGGCTGAAGAACAAATCAAACCTGTCGGAATAAGACAAATGAGAGGGTCGTTTCGAAATACAGCATGTCATTCGTAGAACTCTTCACGATTTGTTACGACCCAAGAATATCCACAAGATAAACGGTGCACCATCGTCTGACAGTTGTAATTTTAACTTTCAAAATAGGTTTCTTTGAAGAAATAATGGTGCAAGGGCTCCCAGGTTTTGCGTAGAAAGATGTTTGTTCAGCTTTGGGATCTTAAAAAGCATCTTGTTTTAAGATCCCAAAGTTTAGCTGCGTAATTTGTAGTATTTAGAACTTAGCTGAAATTCTCTCTTTCTCTCTCTCTCTCTCTCTATAGTTCTATATACCTTTTTTTTAATTATTATCTAAGATGAATATTTTTGTTATGAGATATTCACTAACCTGGGAGTGGGGGTGCACAAACACTCGATACTAACGTTAATGGGCACGTGGGGTGACCGCGTCAACTCAATTCTTTTATCTCTAATTATTTTTATTACACACCATAATAATCGTAATTCCAGTGAATAATTTAATCAAGAAAAAGAATATTTACCTATTTTAAGGTATTTTTCAATTGTTTTTTGATTGTTTGAGAAAAACAATCCAATCAAACTGTACTAAAATGTTTCAAATGCGCATGACTTTACGCGCATTTGAATGCACAAGGGCACAACTAAAAGACACATTTCACTAACATTAAAGGAACAATATTTACAGAGAAAACTGTCATATTTTGTATAAGCTATTTTAGTTATATTGACCTTTGATTATCGACAAATGGCATGTTGAACTTTTTCTTGCTTGGGCCTTTTTGAAAGGGTAAAGTGCGACTTGTGGCTTGATATCTTTTTTGATGGAGGTTTTAGGTAGCATTTTAAAACTTTTCTTTCAACTCAAAAGTTCCATGTTCCTCTTGTTTCTTAAATTTACTTTCGGTATCATAATTAATGTCCATTATTTCATGAGGTTCTTTCCTTGCTTGATGAGTATCAACTTCATCAAATAGATATTCAGTTCATTTAAATTTTATATTCTGTTCCTTTGCATCTATAAATCATAATGAACCGTAAAATAGAGCACTCAAAACCCCTACGACGTTCGCAGGGAAAAAATACAACATGCTCATAGAAAATATTTTGGAACAAAAGTGGTCACGTGGGGAACTCAGTCACACCAAGTACATTGTAGAGTACAAGAAATCGTTTGCCGCTCTCAAAAAAATAATGAGATATGTGACAAGTACATTTTGATTCCCACGAAGATTGTCATACAGGAGGATACACTCAAGGTTATTGATAACAAATGAACAGTTTTCCCAAAATTAATGACTTTGTGAGCCTGGGGTGAATCTGTACCCCGCGTGAAGGCTCCCAGGTTAAAAAATATTTCAATTAATGAATACTTCATTTCGCATCTTACCTGAAAATTTTGTGTTGTGCTTGAGTGTACTAATTATTATTTGAGAGTGCATCTATACAACATACAGTGTTTAAAATTATTGAATTTTCTTAATCCCAAACGTACAGGTAATTGAAAAATTTCCTTATAAATCCAGAAAATATTAAAAAATAATACTTTCGATGTCCCAATGTAAAAAAATAGGTAAGTGATTATGGGTGCGAATTCGCAACCGAATTGTTTCTGTTGAAACTTGGATTCTGGAAGTTCTGGTGTCCCAAATGATCTAATGTGTAGAGCAGGGGTATCAAACTCACGGCCCGCGGGTCACATGTAGCCCTCAACGAATATCTTTGCAGCCCGGTCAGCATATCACCCCACAATAGCATATAATCTTTAAAAGAGGAACTAAAAAGTGAAGATTTAACACACTTCTTAACGTACAGCATAGGCAAATCAAGTTTAGTTGATACTCCATTGTGTTAAAATTACGCAGAAAAAATTTCAAATCTTAGAACTGAATTTGAGACAAGATCTAACGATTTTAATTTTTTGGGTAGTAAATTTTGTTTGTTTTCTTCGATTTTCTCAATAGATATTGACTTAATTTCCAGCGATATGTGAATGGAGGTGATTGAGATTCAGTTCGACTCAAATTTGAAGGCGAAATTCGTTGAAGTGGATGTACCCGAATTTTAGAATTATTTACCAGCCACATTTGAAGGTATTCAAAAATTCGCATATGACATTATTTCTATGTTTGGAAGTTCCTATAGATTAGAGCAGATATTTTCAGTTATGAAATGAAATAAGTCTCCTTACAAAAACAGCTAATCATTATGTCACTTATGCCGAGCTAAATCATTATGTCACCTTTATGGTGCTCAAAACTACGGATAGCGACAGGATTCACTTAGCCCTTTGTCATTATGAATTTTGTGGACCTGGATCTGGCCTTTGCTAATTAGGTGGCAAACAATTAAATGATAAACATCACGGTTTAAGCAAAATAAATGTAATAAAGTATGAGCATTATGACAAGAATCTATCTTGATCAAATCTAAATTGTCTCTCACGTGTTTTTTTTTGAAAATTAATGGAAAAAATCACCACCTTTTAATAGTTTTAGGTAGAAAAAAAGTGTTGCAGAGTATTGTAAATAGAATGAAAAATTGTAAAACTTAATTATAAATTACATTGAATTTCCAAACTTCCTTTTGATTATGTGACAAATCTTTTAGATTTATGTGTTAAAGATAGCATTTTTTTACATTACCGTAAAATCTGGCATAAGTAAGTGGTAAAGCGCACCTATACTTTCATGCTGCGTTTCTTAACTTTTAGGTATATTCGCCGTATTACGTATATCCCCATTTCCAAGAAGAAACCATAAATATAATTTTGTAATTCTCTTATGTTTTGAAGTCATTTATTCGATGTATCATCTTAGGCTTTTGAAAAAATAGCATATATCTAGAACTACAACTCTTTAAATTCATAATGAAAGTCATTTTAAATAAACTGTATTTCAATGAGAATTTTTTTATGCTCATCTCTTTTCTTATTTTTGAAGTTTTCATTGGTATACACGGCGTATAAAGCGCACCCGCAAATTTTGATCTTTTTTTTTATTGGTGTTGAAAGCGCGTGTTATACGCCGGATTTTGAGGTAATTTGTCAATATTTTCTTGTCAAGTTTCAGTAATATACCTGCCAAGCAATCATTTAAGGTATCCGACTACCCTAAAACCATGATTTTTTTTCAAAAATTGACAAATTTTTTATGACTTTATTTTATAGAGCATTTTATTAACTTAATAACAATACCAAGTACTTTAGTTTCCCTCCACTAGAACAAAAACTACAAGCGTTTTAGTAAAAGCAAATGCCATAACTTTACACAAGATGTCAAACTTTAAAATGCGTTTTACTCGAAATGTGTTTTTTTTTGAAAAACTCAAACGGAAACCGCGATTGCTCAAAAAGTTTTGAAAATAATTACCTGAAATTTTTTGCTTATGTTCTGCATAACAGTAGAAGTGTTTTGATCTTCAGATTTATCAATAACTGTTTTATTTCAAAATTTGCATTTCTTTATGTGAATATAGTCGATGTTTTTTTAAGCAATTTCGTATAATGACTTAGATAAAGTGCTCTAGTTTTTGTTAAAATTAAAATATCTCTTATCGTGAAGGTCACTTCAAACAGGAATAACAAAGTAACACATCAAAATTGAAAAATGGAGAATTTTTTCATAAAATCTTTGTACAGAGCGGGCCCCGTTTATGTAATTTTTCGTACATTTTTACTAGTTTTTTCCCATTTTAATAATAATATTTTTTTTTCTTTTACCAATTTTAGGATTTTTCCTTAAAATATACTAAATAAATATAAAAATCACAAAAAGATCTCCATATCTCCTTTTTTTCAAAAAAAAGTTGTCGCAAGTAGTCGGATACCTTAAACAATATTTAATTAGATATCATCTCAAACTATCAATGTTAGTCAATTAAATCATCATTACAATTCCTGATATTTAAGTCATAAACTTAAAGGAATTCGTAATTTTTAAACATATTTCTAAAATTCGTACACTTTATATGACTATCTTTTCTTTTTATGATTTTCTAATTGATATTTTTTTAACCGTACCTCTATTTTTAAAGAGTACTAAGTGCAAATTTGTATTTAATATCCTTATCTCATTATTATTAATTTAATTCTAACTTTCCCCTACTGAAGGTTCAATTTTAAAATTTATACTACTTGCACTGTAATTTTAATTTCTTCTCTATCATTTCTGTTTTTATCAGTGAGTGCATGTTTACTTTTCAAAGCTACTTATACAAGTAGCTATAAACAAGAACTGTATCTTTTAATCTAATAAATAAAAGATTTTTAATGCAGATCAAATGTGAAATAATACTTTAAATTAAACTATTTCTAAAAAAAATTATTCTCAATCACCACCTCAATTAGTAACCTGGATTATGATGATATTAAATTTGGGATAATTTCTATACTACCAAATTATTTAATCGCACAATAGCATAATAGTATCGTTTATTCCTACAAACTCTTCAATTATTATATTTATTTCAAATACATGCTTACAGTTTTATATTTTATACAGAGGACCCTTAGAATTTGTTAGAAAACTGTTATTAATGTGTCTGATGTTTACTTAGACGTGTACCGAATTCCGAAGCTACATTAATTATATAAAATATTAGAACTCAACAAAGCTAAAATAATTTTCTACCTATGTTACAGAGCAAGAATAATGTTGCATGAAAGATAAAAGACATACAAAACTGTTTAAGTAATATGACATTCCAGAGCAGCACGAATTAAATACCATAAGCCTGTATTTTAAGAGCAATGAATAAATATATTTCAGGTTGCGGTATGCGAAAATGAAAACATTTAAAGTTCTGAAAAGAATTATAATACGACTGCAACATATTTCGAATAGAAACTTTATACATGCAAACATGAGAGTCAATAAAGAAAGAATCAAAATAAAAGAGAATAAATAAACACAAATAATTTATAATAGAATTTAAGAATATGAATTTTGAGGAAACATATTGCTTAGTTATGAATTCTTAAGCATAAAAGATTTGAAAGCTAGACATGTTACCACAAAATAATGAAACATAATTTAGGCACACAAATTTATTTTTTCAAATACGAAACATTTTATCTATTATTATGTATAAATCGGTCTTATTACATTACATGTATAAGAAGAGGTAGCAAGTATTCTCCCTTATTTCATATAAAAAAATAAATACACGTCCCTTTTTGGAATTGCTACATAATTTTTTTTAAAAAAATTAGTTAATTCAAAAGCATTTTTTTAGGAAACTAAATGTACTTTTCTTACATTTAGTGTCAGTTGAATTAATATATATATATATGTAACGGTTTTACAAATATTTTTAAGAGAAAAAATTGTTTAAATGCAATTTCTTGGTGAAAAAAGAAAGAACGAATGAATGGTATAGTTTCAAAACATTTTCCTTTTATAAAAAATGCTCCTAAAATAATAATATTTTGCCTATATATAGCGAAAACATCTATACTAGCGTTGAACTAAAAATTTTTAAAAGTCACATTTTCGAAATTGTAATAAAAAAAGTTGATTTTTGTTAAAATGTTTCTGCTGCCATGAAACAAAATCTACATTAATCCAATTTTAAATTACATTTTAATTCTTTTTTATCTTCAAACCAGGTATAGAAGACCTAATATATGAAAAATTCGCTTCCATTGGTAATGCTTTCTTTAAGGTTGATGTTTGATGTTCTATATTTATGGTATTGATGAGGTCGTCTTGTGGTTAATTAGTCCAATTTATTGTACATTGACCATGTAGAGGCCTAAAACTTATATGGATAGCACAACAAAGGAAACAAAAAACATCCAGAACAAAAACACGCATGCGCGCTTTACATTTTGACGAATACAAAGATCATGAGGGGAAATTATTTAAATAATAAGTTTTTAAACACAGGGAATAACAGGTAAAAATGAATTATAAAAATACAGTCACGTGTTTAGGCAAAGGGAATACTTAGTTATATTTATAGAAATGGCATCACTGATTAGAGAATATTAAATCCGGGTTAGTAAGGCGCATGAAAACAATTTATTATCTTGTATTTCTTGGAATCGCCAGAAAAACTATCAAAAATTCAATGTCTAAACAATCAGTAATAAATACAGTAGAACCTATTTTTGTGCGGTCCTTTTTATATGCGATTTTCTTACGCGGTGTATCAATTTCAATAGCTTTGGCGCCACTGTAATATTTTCTATCTATTTACCAGTGGCGTAACGGGGAATGTAAGGACCCTCCCCCCCAGAAAGTCAGGTTTCACATTTAATATTTTATAAATTGGGTAAATACATACTTAGCGTAGGTCAGGCCTTGGCCCCCTAGAATCCTGAGAGTGGATAAAAATATGAGGTTTAATTATTTATGAAATGAATATGAAGTTTAATGAATGAATGAAGTTTGTTTATGAAATTATTATTTATGAATATGAAATTTAATTATTTTTTATGGAAGTACTCTTACATAAATTTCATGAATATTTGGCCTATTTTATAAATGCAACTTTTTTTATGCGGTCCCTACCACCGCATAAAAAAATTCTTTTGTATTTCCACGAATTAGTTTGTTACATATAAGAATTTATGAAATTTTTGATTATTTTTTTTGCTCGCTTATTTTTATGCGGTCCCTATCTACCACACAAAAGCAGGTTCAATTGCACACCAACATAATATTTTCAACGCTTTAGAAAAATATAAGTTGAGACGTGTTCCGAAGTAGAATACTAGGATTTATGAATTAGATGTTAATAATAAAGTAAATTCGAATTATGGGTATATATCTATTTAAGTTATTACATATATATATATATATATATATATATATATATATATATATATATATATATAAGAAGATTATTGCTATTATATGGGCAATATGTAAATGTTTTATTTCTTTTTTCATTTTTTTCCAAAATAGTTGCATTTAATTAATTTTTACTCGTGATAATATTCTTATAAAAAAGTTTGTAAGTATATCCTAATTCAAAGCATACTAAATATAAAAAAAGAAAATATGTGTGTTTATACGTTTTTCCAAAATCACGGTTTCGAAAGCAGTCACCTTACCATTTAAAGTAAATCCTAACTTTGAAGGTACACATATCATGTTTGGTTTATAACCAAGAATTAGACAATTCCAAAATTTTAGGTCATGTTTATTTGACGCTGTAATCTTAATATTTAATGATTGTGATACTTCTTCAATCGTATACAAAAATTCCTACTTGAAAAGAATTTCCAGTTTTAGACAAACTCGCAACTTTTATTTCTTTCAATTCAATCATAAATCTCACATCCGACTTATCTGTCTTTTCTCCCAAGCTCTCTTCAAGAAAAATATGTGCATTATTTAAACTCCAAACCATTTATTTTAAAGAAGTGACTATTTATTCTGAATCCACAAGGAATCAGAGGCAACTAGATAAATTAAGCAATTACATTTACTTGTCATTTCTAACTTCGTAAACAAAGACATATGCGAAAAAACACATTTTGAATTACAGCGGAACACTATAATAAATGGTCGTGGACACTTCATTTCAAAGCCGTATGTCACAAACAGACATAAAGCATCCTGGATATTTAATTTACCATTACCCCTCTGAACCGATAACGTCAAGTTTGTAAAAATAAAGAAACGTTTTAATTTTTTCCTTGACATTTAAATTAGACAATTGAATCGGAAAGAATTGTATTTATGTTCGTTTAATTTTTAAGAAACTGTCATTGTTAATTAATTCTAAGCGTCACATCAATTATAAAAGTTTACCTTTTCGAGCTATTTATCAAAAGTATTTTTAAGACGATTTTGTGGTATGTTGTACTTGTTTCTAAAAATCTAAAAATTTATCTTTTTATGTTCTTGGATAAGAATTTATGGATGTTTCACAACCATCTGCTTGAATTTTATTTATTAAATGGGAGTTGAAGTAATATACAGTGTTGGGTTAATTTCAGGGAACTTTCTCTTGAATTACTCGTTATTTATTAATTAATATGAATGTATAAGAGTATTTTTAGTATATAATACATGGGTTTTTTATTTAATTTCATCGTTTGTCTCATTGTTTATGCTGAAAGATTTCGTTTTATCACTCTTAAAGACATTTGTACTAAATTTCCACTCTACTTTTTATGAAGGGTCCTTACGCGACCTTCACCAACTAATCCTCTTGGGGAATCTTTGGGCTAGCATTCACGTTTATTTCACAGCCATAACTCTCAAAAAGAAACCATGAGATTCAATTTAGCTAGTGTATATAGTTTACTTAAAGTTTAATAATCGTAGATTAGAAGAAGAAGGAGCGGAGTCGCTGAAAGCAATGCTGATACGGTAAGAATCAGAATTTACGCATCTTGACTAAAGGACGGATTTTGGCTACTAGACTAAATTAGTGGAACAAGAACTATAGGATATGATTGATTAAAGCTAAACAAATATGATTTCGTGCGCTTATTCACGTAAGGTAATGGCTTTCTTTATATCGCTCCTAGAGCTTCCTTTTATAGATTTATTTGTTGTGGAATATTATAATTGATAATAATAAATTAGATCCAACATGGAGAGTCTTGCTCATGCATCGTTCCCTCTCACAGCTTTAGATAGACAAGATAATCACACAGGAAGCGATCTCAAGGGTAAGACCATTGCACTTTTAAATTGTGTAATCAACCTTAATCCCTACTTATAAATAGAAAATTCTCAATGATTTTCAAGAAAAAAATAAAGCAAACTTCTTTTCTCAGCTTTCATGCTTCATGTTCATTGAAAATGTACTATACGGATTTTAATTCCTCATAAAACAGTGCGTAAAAACAAATTTTGCATTGGAAAGTGCGTACGTGTGCACGTGTTTGTGCGCGTGTGTGCGAGTAAATAAAAATTTCGTTTGACTTTCGGTAGGTGGGTAATCTCAAAAAATTATTATCTTAAAGTTTTAGAGGACTCAAGACCTATATAAATTAAATAAAATACCGCTAGCGAAAATTTAAGAGATGAGTTATTACATATACCTACTGGACTTAAAAATGAAAACTATCTTTAAATTTATTTAAAATATAAATTTTGGCTGTGTAATTGTTAAAACTACATACTTATTTAGATCCATAAAACAAAATCTAGAACGGAAGCAAATCCTAAATGTAAAATTGCAAAACATTGTAAGAAGTTTGACAATAACGTAAGTTTGCATATTTGTAGAAAAATATTTTTTCCTCTTAAATGAATATATTTATCTTCAATCGAAATGAATTGCTCCATTAATAATGCAAATTTTTTCTCATTTCAAACATCCCCTAAGCAGTAAACTCTTTCCAGGAAGTATTAGTTACTAAATGGTATGTGCAGTTTTTTGTTGGTAATTTGTCATTTTTATTAATAAAAATATTTTAAATTTTAGAATGGCTAGCCGGTTTTTTGTAATGTAAAATAAAAAGCAAACGTTAAATTATTTAACTGGTTGTAGACACATCGATAAAGTATTTTCTTTAAGAAAAAACTTTTAGGGGAAAAAAATAGTTTGCCACGATATGACAACATTTTCTAAATTTAAAAGAAAAATGTTAAAAACATTTATTTTAAGAGTTGTTAACAAATTTTTGTCCAAATATTTTTTTTTTGTATCAAAAATAAGTTTACTTAATTTTTTTATTTTTACCAAAAAAACGAGAATATAAAATCATTTTGAGATTTCCTTTTTTTATGTAAAATTTCATATACACTTTATTCAAACTCTTACGATTTTGAAGACAAAATTTGTTATTTGAATCTAGAAGAAGTAAACAAAAATACAATCTGTTAAGGCACTGCAAAAAAAATATTTTAAATTGCAAGTTTTAAATTGTTCGATAGAAGCGACGCATTGGGATAGATGAAACTGGACAAGAAGTTTTAACGTTATTGGAAAAAATTGATATAGCCGTGGCTATCCAAACGATGTTTTTCTGACTTATTGATTTGACGATATTTAGCAAGCGAAATAAGGCGCAGTACGAGTCAGAATACTTTGATTACTGGAAAAACTAATAACTTTTAAAAAATTTATAGTTAGTTAAATCAATTCATATTAAAATATACTTTTGCGAATTCGAATTTTGTGTATGCTCGGTTTATTAAATGGTATTTAGCATGAATTGAAAGTACCATTTTTAGGGTCAGGACATTTAAGACTATGCTTGTATTTCTTAATGAGAACAAAAGTCAGTGACTATAACTGATTACAAATGGCCAATTATTCAGTATAAAACGATGTATTTAGAAAATATTTTTGACAGAATCCTTCAAAACACCCTCCAGTGCCATCAAGAGAAACCATAAGGAGACGACTGACCGAAGTTATATATATATATAGCCGACGTCCGCTAAGACGCTTACCACTGATCCCATATCATAGGCAGTGTCGACTGGATTTTTGCCGACCTAACTATACATATGACAGCCTGGAGACGTGTCATCTTCAGTGATGAATCCCGATTCAGTCTATAGTGCTGATGACCACCGCACACGTGTATGGAGGCGCACCGGTCAGCGGTCCGATCCGGCATTTATTGTCGAGCGGCATACAGCAATTCCGGTGTGACAGTGTGGGGAGCAATCATTTTTAGGACAGCCACGATCATCTTTGTTGGTCCTTTTACAAGGCACTTTGACAGCTTGAAAATCCGCTGCGATATTTTAACGCGAAATCAGATGCTATCAAGTCGTTTTCAATGCCATTTATCAAACAGGATAATGCTCGTCCACATCTCCCAACAATGAAACCAATCGATATGACGTCCTATCGGCAAATTTGTGAATTCACGGATCTTTCGCCAATAGAGCATTTGGCTGGGACGTGTTTGGTCAGGCAACTGCAGCCGTCCTCAGATACAGGAGAATTAACTGCGCAGATGCAAAGACTATCCTTGCCGGTAAACACTTCAACAATGACAAAGAGCTCAAAGAAAATGTTCTAACTGGTTGAAGCCACGCCGCATTTCGGCAAGCTGCCAGAGGTGGCTTTAAAACTTACGATTTTTAACCTGCTTTGCAAGCTGTAACCGCATAATAAAATGATATTTTGTTTTAATTTTTAATCAATTTGTTTATTTTCATATACAATTTATTTTTATTACCAAATTTCGGAATGTAGTTTTCTTCTGGGTGCATATATTTTTTATATACAGAGTGTATATATATATATACATATACATATATATATATATATATATATATATATATATATATATGTATATGTATATGAAAATATATATGTATATGTATATATATATATGTATATGTATATATATTAAACGCACTCACACACACAGCGCGCTCATAACCTTTTTACATTTTAATTAATTATATGCTTGTACTTTTGCAATGAAATTTGAAACTTTTTAAATCAATGTCCTATTATTGTATTAAATTATTTGGGTGTAATGGAACTGATCTGAAAAGAAGTATAGTTATAATCTTTCGTTAATTATTATTTCATTATAGCTCTTTTTGGGCCCCCTCAACTTTTTACAATATTTTTCTCACATTTTGAGGCCCCCTGTAACTTGGGACCCGTATCATTCTACGGCTGTATATATATATATATATACATCTTCTCTTATATATTTTATAATCATACGTTGTAGTTACGTTAAGTTTCATAAATTCAACTGAATCAAACTCACGTAATTGTGAAATGTATGTTATGTATATATTGAATGTGTTCAAACTTTATTAAGGTCATTTTTCTTCAAGCACATTAGGAGTAAACACATATGTGTTCAAGGCAGGGACGTAGCTACAGCCGTAGAATGATACGGGCCCCAAGTTACAGGGGGCCTCAAAATGTGAGAAAAATATTGTAAAAAGTTGAGGGGGCCCAAAAAGAGCTATAATGAAATAATAATTAACGAAAGATTATAACTATACTTCTTTTTAGATCAGTTCCATTACACCTAAATAATTTAATACAAAAATAGGACATTGATTTAAAAAGTTTCAAATTTCGTTGCAAAAGTACAAACATATAATTAATTAAAATGTAAAAAGGTTATGAGCGCGCTGTGTGTTTGAGTGCGTTTAACTCAATCTATTTATTAACGTTATGAAAGTGCTGCATGCTTCCATCTGGAATTTGCACTTTTTCTAACGTTACACAAACGTGTATTGCTTTCTAAAGTGATTGTTCATTTTACTAATAGATGTTAACACTAGACTGAATGATAGACACACACACACATTTGAATATAATATTTCAAGAGAATTAGTTCTTCGTTTTTAATTGTAAAACTGCGACAATTTAAGGTTTTAAAATTCTGAAGGCGAGTGAGGTAGCAAGTGAGAGCAACACTGTATATTATGTAAATAGAAATAAACTTTTTTGAAATAAGTTTTTTTTAAGTGTTGATTATTTTGATTAACAAAGAACTTATTATATGTTATTGTTTATTGTTTATGATTTGTTACTTTCATTATTTGATTAGGGTTACATAGCAATAACTATACTAAACTCACGTTTCTGAAAATAAAAAAAGCAAAAGTAACACATAAAAAAAAATTAAGTCAATTCTTACTTAGGTCAACAAAAACTTTATTTTAGTTACTTTTTATCAAATAATTACAATTAATATAAATATGTATATACATACGGGAGAATCACAGTATTAAGTGGCAAATAAATTTTATTAATTATCATTAAAGTATTTTATTGTGATCCAAAATAATCTCTCTTACATAAAAGTTCAGTTCAGCTGAATGATTTAAGACGTGAGTGAAAAAAAAATCGTTTAAAGTTTTGACCCAAGTCACTAAAAATTAAGCCAACGTGACTGTATCTCTAATTCTTTAAATAATTAGTTTCAGTCATTTAACTTTAACTAATTGTAATTAAACTATGGTGTCACTCAAATTAATCGTATACAGAAATTTTCAGCTGAAATGAGCGCTTTAAAATGTGGGGAAAATACCTTTTAAAATTTTGAAACAAGTCGCCAAAAATGATACCAATGTGACTGTATCTGTAGTTTTATGAATAATTTGTTTTAACCAACTATTTTTTTATTGATTATAATTGAATTGCCGTATTGTCATCCATAATAATAGTGTATATAAAGTTTCAGCCCAACTGAGCGTTATAAAATGTATTTTATTAACTATTGAAAACTTTAAAAAAAATATACAGTAGGTGATTGTGAACTAAAATGAGGAATTGGAAAAACTCTTCCTTCAATACGTGCTTTTTTTTAAAAAAAATAAAGTGCACCTTGGAGCAAGTGAAAGCTCCAAATGTAGAGATGATCCAAATGCCGAAAACTCAACGGTGTCGGTGTAAGGTTTAACCATAAAGGCAGATGTAATAATCCAAAAAAGTATTTTAAAGCAAACTGGATACTATCGCTCAAACATTATTTTTATTTGAGATAATCCATATAATATCGAAATCATATCACTGATAAAGAGGCGATTTATATACTCCCAACAAATTAAACCAAATCTATTATATTCTCATTTCTTTAACTTTGAATAACACACCATTTGCTAATACAATACACCAAATTAATTCATCTTGTCTATCGATTGTTAAATATACTTCTTTTCAGAGCAACGCAATCGAATTCTCGTTCGAATCGCATTCCCAGTCCTTTTAAAATGCCGAACGATTGCTATTGGGAACAGCGTTCCATCAATCTCTCCAGAGAAGAAGCGAAATGCCCTTAGACGGTCCCTTATCAAACGAACCCATCTATTGTCCTTTTGCAAGTGCGTAAGTATTCAAAAAATTCAATAACCCAAGAATAATTAACTCATACTCGCATCTCCTTGTGTAAGGAAATGGGGTTTTAATCGTTCATTGTGAAGCGGACCGTTCTGCCGTGGATGGAATATCACGCCCCTTTTCAAATATCCGGAACAAAAGGAAGGAAAATGGCGGGAAAAAGAAAGGTTGCCATTTTCATAAAGATAATGTTCCTTTTCAATAGGAAGCCGTGGAAATAAAAAGTCAATCTGGGTAAAGGAATCTTTTGATTTAATTATATTGCTTCCGATATTAGAATTCTTGCTTTGCTTGGGAGAAAAGTATTTGGCTTTTGGGAAATTTAATACGTTCTTCCTGTTTCACTTTTTGAGTTGAGGTTGGGAAAGAACAAATTTCTTTTTATGGAAATTAATTATTTATCAATTACTTTTTTTCCAAAAATGTCTGCATATGTCAATCGAATATTGGTTAATCTTTAATTGAAATTTAAAATATTTCCGTTTTGCTTTAAATGTTTTTGTGGGAGGTATAGATCGGTGTTGTTTCAATATTGCTAAAATATACTAAATGGACAAAAATCATATATATCGGTTAAATCTAAGTATTATTTTAATATTTCTAAGTGTTTTTAATCAATTTGTTTGCATCAAACGATACTGGTGTCTTACAATGTTTCAAAAACATCTGAATCAGGGGTGTGGTAAGTATCCTGCGCAGAATGTACCTGCGACATGTCTTTTTTCCCGTCTGATAATAGAGATATTTTTAAAGTAATATTTTTCGTCCATGATTTATGAAAGATTGGATATCCCTACTTTAAATCTTATATTCTTGTGAAGTTGTTCCAACGTAAAACTTTTACACTGCAGTGTTCGCCAACTTCAACCTATTACTTACGAACTCAATAAAATTATTTCTCTTACTCTCTCTCATAGAAATTGTTTGAAAAATGTGTTTCCTCTAGCTTAAAGATTATCATCATCATCAGTGGCGCACACAAGAGGGGGGGGGTCCTGGATTTGAGCCCTTGATTTTTTTCCCGATTGATTATAATTCTAAGTATACAGTACGTAAAATCTAATAAATTACTTTTTATTAATGATTAATTTTATTAATTAATGCTAATTATTTATTCAAAAATTAGTTTTTTACTGTGTTTTTTCCCAAAACTCGACAAAATGAAAAGGAGCATGATAGAAGAAGAATGAACTTTCGACCCCGGACCCCCCCTTGAAAAAGTCCTGTGTGCGCTACTGATCATCATATATGTGTGATTTTTAATTAAACTAGCATTTAGGATTGGAGAAGGATTCCCACATGAAACAAGATTATTAAATCATTTAATTTAAGTATACACAGTATATGCAGGCATCTGAAAATTTAAAAATAACATGTGTTTTAAAAATTGCACCTCAGTAAAATTCCTGATATAAATTTACTAAAATACTCTCTACTCTACTCTATCTTTAACAATAAACTGACTTTAAAAAAAGACGCTAAATTTCCTTTAAAAATGTTTTAGAATTTTAAAGGCATTCAAAAATAGCTTTATCAATCTGAATATTTTCACTACATTATATTGCTGCTTCGTCGGTAAAATATGTTTGTTTAAGATAGAAGCTATAAAATAGAGTGAAATGGGCGGTTACAAGAGGATCGTGTTACATTGCTAACTTATTTCACATCACTTTAAGTTTGAGAATTCAGTTTCGAGAAAGTCTGTTTCAGGTAGACAAATTTGCATCACTTCTCAAATATAATTTTCGAGCTCTTATTTGACAGAAGAGCTTTTGTAAAGGAAGTATTACTGTAATTCAACTTAGAGCAATTCTGTGGTAATTGAAAAGTCGGCTACCCTCCCCCACCCCCCACGATACAAAGGCACTCGAAGAAGCCTTTTATTCAAGGGAACTGAATGGATGAGCCCCATTAACCGAATAGAAAAATAAGATCGAATAAATTTGTCTGAAGAACATTTCGATTGAACCAAAGATAAATAAAATTCTTTTTACAGATGAATTTAGATTCAATTCAAAAGGTGTGGCTGTGGTGCGTTTATGATCGTGTAGCGGTATCATCTATGTAAGCCAGTAACAACCTCCAGACTTAAGTAATCAGTTTGGTCTAGCGGTATGTTATGAGCTTACGAATCCAAAGGTTGCGAGTTCTATCATCATTATTGATACTGGCTGAACTTTGAAAAACACAACCTTCGAGCAGTTGTTGTAGTGCGATTTACCCGCCGTAAAAACAATCAAAAGACATCAGATCTCCCCTTGATGCAGCAAATAAAGCCGTCAGATCAACATGATGCAACAGTCAATCCGTCAGAAACGCAACAGCAACAACTCACACGCTCGCCATAGAAATTATATCGTTCGTTCGCTTATCCAACGATTCACAGGTAGGTGAGTGTGTGGCGGTGGTATCTATATAAGCCAGTAACAGTCTCCGGACTGAAAGGAACATTTTGGTCCAGTGGTAAGTTACGTGCTTACGAATCAGAAGATACCGAGTTCTATCCTCAGTAGCAAGCTTTGCCGAGTTGTGAGTTCGTGGTGTCACTGAAGACCAACTGTATAAATAAGCTGATACACGTTAAATCTGTCGAGACTGAAAGTTCTGTCACTGGTGTGGTGAGGAAAATTGAAAAGTGTGATGCCAGCTAAAACCAAAGTATTATTTATTGAAATAGTTCACATGATCTTTTAAATTTCAGGATTGAGATCAATAAATTTTAATCATTATGTTTAAATGTCACCATCACACAAATGGATAATTGAGCAAAATAGTGTAATCGCAACTATTCCCTTTTATTTTTGTGTTCTCTGAAGAGTATTTCTTCTTCGTCTAACAACATAATTGTCGAGATCCAAATGCGAATTAAAAGCCAGAAAGATAAAAACATCTCAATAGATTTTTTTTATTGTTCTTGGACACACGGGTGCTCTTGGAATTGAGCGGAATGATTGGTTTGCAAAAGCTGCCACCAAGCGTGAAATCGACGTTGGTTAATATTCCTAAATATTTTTACAAGAAGATTGCGAGAAAAAGAATGATGGAATCTTGGAACCAAGAATATATCATTTCAAATAAAAGGATCTTAACAAATAAATTTTTTCCATCCACTAATAAGAGACTGACTTTACATCATTTTCATTCTAAATGCAAAATAACCAAAGTTTTTGCTGGTCATGGTACTTTAAAAAAAAAAAAAAAAGAAGTTATTTCAACAATTTAATTTGGTTCCGTCATATTTATGTGAATGTAGTAATAGTGGCGAGGAGAGAGAGAGAGAGAGAGAAAATGTAGAGCATGTGCTCCTTATGTGTTCCAAGTTTGTCAAAGAAGCAAGATCACAAGACTGCGTCTGGAGGGCATTAATATAAATTGGGCTCTAGATTTTCACCAACTTATTTCCACCAGAAGTGCTTTTGAAAATTTCTGTAAATTTGTTGTTAACATTTGTAATCTTGTATGAATTAATTTTTTTTGGTTTTCAATTAAAAAAAGTTTTAATTTCAAGTAGATAGATTAATTAAATAACTTAAATTGAAATAAACTTGAATTATCTTAATTTTAAAAGCATCGATTCGAAGGTTAAGCCAGCTAAAAGGATACAGAGTCCTTTTTTTTATCAATCACTCTTCTATGGAAGATATTAATAAAATAAACTCTCATCTTTTGAATAAGGTTTTAGAGGACGAGTTCCAAGAGTCTACGTGCAGCTTCAACTGACAATGACAATTCAACTGACAATCAACTGACAATATATATACATATATATATACACATAAAATTTGTTTTGGAAATTATTTTTGCTATGTTCTGATATGGAGTGTAATGATTTCTATATAAGCCACTAACAACCTCCGGACTATAGTGATCATTTTGGTCTATCAGTAAGTTACTTTCTTATAAAATGGAAGGTCCCGGGTTCTGTCCTTCACGGGAATTGCCACTTAAGGGAAAGCAAGGAACTAGCACCCCCCTACACACTGTGTTCAACATTATTGGAAACACGCTATGGACAATTTTAACCACGAGAGAGAATATTTAATCCAATAAATTCTACCCATCCTTTTAGACTATAGTCAAACTCTCGGCTAAAAACAATACTACACAAACTATTGATTAGCGAAAAATATAAGAGATACATTGGTGGTTTTATATCTAATAAACAAATTGAAAAATCAATAAGTATACTATCTAAAAAAAAATTTAATGTACCATATTTTTATAACGGACTAAAAAGAATAATTTTTGTTTTCGACATTTTCGTTTTCAAAATTATTCAAAGAAAATTATTGATGTATAATTAACACTTTTATTACTTTATTATTTATTTACTGTAAAAATCTTTTGTTTTGTTTTTGACAATTATAAATAATCATTGCATTTTTCACAACATGTTTTCGAACTGCTTTCGTAGTTTTCATATCTGCACTTCCGACACCTTGAAATGTCATCAACACATCAAAAATGGCTATACATGTCAAGCCTTTTAGCCTGAAATGGCCGGTACAAAGGCCGTGACATGTATAGCAAGTGGATTATAACTCTTCAATCTTTTTGCGAGTGGAATTACAACACTGTTGTCTTCATCATCAGTTAAAACACTCTTGTTAGTAGGTGGAGAGGCTCATAATATGCTTCAACACTATCTCCAACTTAAATTGTAAGTCATCCATTTTGATTTTTTGAGGAATTTTATTTAATATTGCATCTTGTTTGCACAGAAACCAAGAATTTGCTACAGCTATATCAATGATTTGAATCTTCTAATAAACAATTAAGTACAAAAAGAAAAAAACAAGAAAGAACGTGGAAATTTTAAATTTGATCAAGAGATAGATTTCGAAGCAAATTACCCAGGACAATTCATTTCAAGTCAGCTTCGCTAACCACTAGACGACGAAGGCTCAAGGAAAGATGTAAAGTAAGCTTTTAGGATGGATGAGAAGAATGCCAGGATAGCGAAGTGACAACAGCACGCGCTCTCATTGATCAAATCAAATAGCGCGCTTACGTCACTTCCTGTTAACCACATCTGTCTTTTTTCACGAAATCACTCCGACAAAAATCCAGCAATCGAGAGGAAAGATGTCACACATCAAAAACATAGTAAGCTGGGGATCGAAATGGGGACCCCTGTCGAAATTGGGGCCCCGAGAAACTTCTTTTTTCCCATTTTCCTGCATTGTCATCAACTTCTGAGCGATAGTCCAAATTTCAATGAGTCTCTAGCTCATTGGGAAGTTAGTTTCTAATCAATTACAAATCACCCGGAAAAACAAGAAAGTGAGTTAATAAAAACATGGTAAAATACATAGCAAAATAAAACAATTACGTAACAAAACCAATACAATGATGTTGCAAAAACAAAAAAATAAGAAAAAATTACAAAAAATAACAAAATCAAATCAATGAAGACACATAATACAGGTAACAAAGCTTTACTTGAAACATGCTGAAAAAAATTAGAAGGGCAGTTGTGGTTTTAAAACACGCAGTTTAACTACCAGGTTTAAAATCAATTACAAAATTCCACCCAAAAAACAAGAAAACGAGTTAATAAAAACTTACTAAAATAAAAATTAAACAATTTCATTGTGATTGGCCCGGAGATTGTTCACGCAACTTGCTTTAGAGCTGTTAAGAAGCTTACTTCGCATCAATCGATATTTTTTGTGTTGTGTTTATTTCATAAAGAAATTTTCAAACACAGTGTATTTTTTACTCTGCATTATTGTTTCTAACCATCAGGGGAAAAATAATTAAGCGACTTTCTCAAAACTGTGACTATGCATTTCAAACATTTCAGAGCACTAGAGTTCACTTCAGAAAAATAAGCTAATTTTAGTTTTAAACAATTTACTTTCAGAAGAGAATACTATCTTTTTTTCCTAAAACTAAATCTCTTTCCACGTTTATCTTCCTTTAAATAAATCACTGATTTTTTTTTAAAAAAAATGTTAAGCCGATAGAACAACGCCATTAATTCATCAATTTACTACAAAATGAAAAGATGAATCGTAATGAGAAAAATGACTTCGAAAGTAGTAACAATATTTAAGAGAAAGAAATGCAATGAAAGATCCCTCAAACTTAAAATAAGAAAACAATCTGTAACAACAGAAGAAATAAGATTGACAGGCACTGATTTTGGAGCTTTTATGTTCTTGGACATAAAGTTATAGTTCTTTGTATTGAAAAAAACCCAAATATTCTTTATAGTAAACCACGCTCGGATGGACTTTCTTTTATACAATGTATATCTGGATCGCTGACGGGTATTTTAAAACTCAAGTAAAGAAACTAAAGCGATTGTGTTTCAGTATTGCAAAAGAAAGAATGGACCATACTGGATTGTGAATTTTTATTTTTTGTTCTGTGTGTTTACCTTTGGGAATAAAAATTTGATATAGAAAGCATTTCAGTGTTTTGAAATCTCAAAAGAGATTGTTTCTAATAATCTCAGAATAAAAACTACAAATACATGAGCAAATCTTTCGTTATTTACTTATATAGATTACTTATCAAAAAGTATTTCAATGGTTATAAGGATTTTCATAATGGATGTGCAAAAACTTAAAACCACCCAAATTCTGGTAAACTTATTTTTTTTATTCGTTTGCTACACGGCAAACTAAAATACAACTTTTATCTTATTGTTCAGTCGAAACATACTACTTACAATAAATATGTTTCATTAGTGTAACAGTGTTATTCATCTAGTGTAATTCTGCCCATATAATTCTAATTTTCATTTTCAAACAAATTTTTCAGATAATGAGCTATAAAATACAAACACTGATGGCCGACCAAAATGCAGCACCATGAATGAAGTATTCTATCTGCGTCCAGTTCTTCCCATGCAAGCTCCAGTAGGAATATGCACATAGTTAGCATTTTAGTGTGGATATAAAATATAAATCTTTGTTTTGCCCCCAACAAGCATTTATACAAATGGAGAACCGAATGCCGTTTTGAAATGGTGTAGATTGCAGTTTTTATGTGGTTGTTTTGAGTGATCAGGAAGAATGGTTAGAAGGAGGAAGAATTGTTACTTGTGTAGAGAATGCAGATAACGGGGCAATGGGGCAATTGAATGGTGGACTTGAACTTGGATGACTGACTTGCACCTCATTATCCTTACTTACTAATCACGCTTCTTCTTGCTACACTTCAATGATCTAATAAGAGATGGTGTACTTCGTGTAAATCTGTTATCGTACCAGACATAATCAAGCAAGAGTAATGGAGACCTGTAAACAGTAGGTGCTGGAAAAAACGATCGACCGATGGCACTGGTTGGCCTAGACAATTTTCACCACTTGCATGGATGACAGACACATTATACGCATGAGAAAGATAGACTATTCCATCACATATAAAAAACCATATATCAACAAAAACGATCAGTTGCACAACATTATGTACCTGCACATACTATACGATGTTGATTGTAACATCTAAGAATGTCCCCCAGGTGACTAATGCTGCAATTACCTTCGTCAGCAATAGGGCAATTGAATGGCGGACTTAAACTTGGATGACTGAATTGCATCTCATTATTTTTACTGACTAATCACGCTTTTCCTTGCTACGCTGCAACGGTATAATAAGAAATGGAGGCAACATAAAATATCAGTAAACTATTGCTGTATGCAGTGACATGCGGATTCATGCTCTATGCATTGCCAGTGTATGACATTATTGAGTTCATACTTATGCCTCATTATGAGTGAAATTTTTTATGGTTTTAAATTGACCCCTTAAGTGTCGATTAAATGTTATGCGATTCGCTGCCCAGAACTACCGTTTTTCACATAGTAGGTAGCGTATGTGATGCACTGGTGAAAAAAAAATAAAAGCATAAATATGTAAGTTGTACTCTGAGATAAGTAAATTCTTCTCAAAGACCGTCAGTGGCCTTTTATTACATTCCAAAATTTTTTGGAATAATTATACTAATAAGCTCAAACAAGAGGATCGTATTTCCGAAAGACGTATAAATACAACAGAGGTGGTTAACACACTTATTGACCGATGCGTATATATACGCCAATGGCAGTCCATGGATTTTCTGAAAATAATTAAAAGAAAATTTACTGAAGTAATAAAAATAGATACGAGTTATCTAGAGGAATTCATACTGGAGTTAAGAAAGAATACAAAACACACAAGTTTTCGTGAATATTTACTTGCAGCTTTTTTGAATAAAAATATCGATGATAAATTTGTTTTTATAACTTTGTTATTATATGATCAATGAAGGAAAAATAAGCTGAAAAACAAATTTTAAACACATATTGCACGTTTCTTACAAACATAAAAAAAATGTTCAAATAATTATAAACTATGACAACTCAAAACACACTAAAATATTTCTGGTCATTCTCAGGAATTGAATACAAAATTTCATTTTTCAAACAACAGCTAAATTCCAAAAAAATAACTATTTTTTAAGTGTACGTAGGTACATATGTTTATTTTTCAATACTAATTTTAAGTTATTTATTTTAAGTTATCTAAATCTGAAAGATATTTAAATTAAGAACCTTATATACTCTCACATCTAAATAAATAAATAATATTTGTTCCACAAAAATACAATCTGTTTTTTACTACAATGAGATTTTTAATTTCCAGTATTTCAAACAATTTGCTTTAAATTTGACTTTTACATTTTGCTTCTAGTTCAAACATAAAATATATGTGTATTTATACCTCACACACATCCGAATACTTATAAATTTAACAACACAAATATGTGTTTTTTCTTTATTTTAGGCGAAAACTTAAATATTCAAAAACATCGGCATTTCACTTTAAAATATCAGGTTTGATTTTTCTTACCACGCTTCTTAAAACGATACATTTTACTTTTAAACTTCTAAAACTTAAAATATTTCAGAAAGAGAACGAAACTCTACTTTAGAGATGCTGTTTAAGCTGCCAAATATTATGTTCCACAGCACAGTGAACCTGATAGATCACGATCGCAACGAAGCACAAGCTGCGGTGTATTCCCCAGAACGAAATCGCAAGAATATGCAAATGCCAAGTCTAATATAGGTTTATTTCAAGGCGGGAAAGAAAAAAGAACTGAGAACTAACCGAAAAATATTTCGAATTCTTGCCTTTCTGGATTGGAAAGCCTTGGTATTCATAAATTTATGATGCACTTTAACTTTTCTTGTTAGTTCTTTTGAAGAGAACCAGAGGATAGGTAACAGCAAATAAAAGAAGAAAAAGTTCGGTATAAGTTTCTTGGGGGTGGGTGAGGGAAAAGCAGTGCCATTCTCTTTTCTTTCTTTGCTTACGCTAACTCAGATATTCATGTATTTATTAAAAGCGGTTGGAAGCTTTTAAGAATACAAAGAAATTTCTGAGCGTGGAGCTTGCTTCTTTTGCGCTGTCGAACGAACTTTTTAGAGGCAATGGAAATACAAGGCAAGAGTAAAGCTCTTTAAAAGCAAAGTACACAGATACATACATACAAAAAGGATGTTCTCTACTGATCAAATAGATTTTTTTTGCTGTTTGTGTCGCTAAATATCTGATCAGGTTTGACTATGCTAAACTTACGTTTCCTTTCTATTTTGGATCGCAAATATTTTTGTTTCGGGAATGCAGATAATGTAAAATCCTTTGTCGTTTGGTATTATTCTTGTCTTGTTAATTTTTGTGTGTATCATAGTTCTCCTTTGTTTTTGCAAGTATTTTCAAAATATCGATTATTTGAGAAATATTTAATTAAGAGAATGTGTTTGAAAGCGCAATGAAACGATATGAAACATTCTCCGAGAATCAAGAATCGTACGAAATTTTCAATTTCGAAGCATTGAAAGTTTTGTGTAATGTAATAAAAATCTTCTGCATTTTTTATTAATGATCGATATAATTGTGATACATATTTCTTTTACTTTGAATGGTGTTCATTCCACCAAAAAGGACATCAATTTAGATAACTTCTCAGTACAAAATTCGAATCTGAAATACTCTGTACTTTTTTATCAAAAAGTTTATTTTAAATAAAAACAATTTGAGTTTCAAGTTTTTGTACCTATTTGCATTTTTAAAAGTGCAAAAAATGCACAGGATAAATCTTAAAAGGCCTGTTATAAATGATTAGATGCTATTCACTTGTAACCAGTATTAACAAACGAGGAAGTATTGTCATACTACATTAAACTTAATGGCACATCTCTACTTTTTAGAAAAAAATTAATGCCATATTACAACATTAAATAACAGTAATATTACTAGCAATCGAACGGATTATTATTTCAAATAATTGTCGACTTAATTTTAACTACAATGAAATGTTTTAGTATACTTGTCACTCTCCTAGAAGTTTAAGGGGGTATAATTTGATAGTCAGTAATCTTTATTTTTATTTCGCATAAAAATCTGACTGAAATCGGAAGAGTAATTGTTTTTTCAATTGACCTTTTTGTAGGTTTTTATGTACAATTTAATTAATACAAGGATCATTAGTGATATAAATACACTGACGCACAAAAATTATTAAGCCACAATGTAAATTTTAAGCAGATGACCATGAAATTACAAAAGAGGGTTTATCGCGATCAGACGGGAAATTTATGCATACGCAAATAGGTCAGAAACAAAACGTCATAGGTAACGTTGTAAAGGACTCACACTTGGGAACACTTCCTCATGATCTTGTCGACCTAAATCTGTAGGAGGGAAAAATGGATGACTAAGACTAGACATGATTAGTCTAATTTATAATTATCCAAGATAATATTCCAGAACAAGCAATCTATAAAGGAAACCTTTGGAAGTTAGTTTTTGGAGTTTATTTTCTAAGAATCTAAAATAATAAAATAGATTTCAGATTTTCATTAATCAATCAATCGTTATATATAGTTAGCTTAAAAATGTCTCCAAAATAATAGACGATGTACTCTTTAATTAGCAAAGAATTCATTTCGTAATGAAACAATAAAAATAATCCTTTTAAAATATATATATATATATATATTAAAATCAAATTTCTATAAGTAATAAATGAAAGAAAAATTAACAGATAGCTATTGAAACGATTGCTTTTTTCTGAACGTTTGATTAAACATATAAATATATAAGTAAACAAAAACAGTATGGGGGAAATCCCCCATGTATATATATACATGTACTGAAAAAAACATTGAAAAAAACCCGATCTGATAAAAACGTTTTAATTCATTTTAATTTTAACCTGTTTTATTCCACTAAAAAAAAAATTAAAACTTTAAAAAGTAGCGTAATGCGGAAGCTTCTTCCTTTTGTGTTTCTAACCTGGGAACTACCGTTTAACAAGGCAGCGCTTTAACCAACCCTGCTAACCCCTCCTTCCGGGAGAAGGGTAAAAATACCTTTAAAATTAAAATATTTTTTCAATCTCCCATTTCGTTATTCGTTAAATTAAAAAAAAAAAATTCGGACTTCATTTTTAAGTTAAGGCTCTTTTTAATTAACAAATAATTTCTTAACGATAATTTTTAAGCAGAAAACTTTAAAAAAGAAGTAATGTTTACATATTTATCGCAAAAGGGAAACAAGGAGAAAACACACTTTTTTAACCGTAATTTTTCAGATATTTTATCAATCTTTGTACAGATTACCTATAATATTGTTCTACACGCGGAAAAAAAAGAAAAGCATGAACATTTTTTTGAATGTAAAATATTTTTTTTCATTAACCCGAAAGAAAGTTCAAGCGGAATAACTTATAATTCGTATTAAGAAAAAAGAGCCGATTTCGACTCATTTAAAAAAAATATAAAATATAATTATTTTGTAAAATAAATTATACGAATCTGTAATTATTCTTTGTGTGAGTTCCATGAAAAAAATTTGATCGTGTTTTAAAAACCTCTGAAAAAAAAAGAAATTCCGAAAATATTTAAAAAAAATGTAAAATATTTAAATTAAAATAAAGATATACATAATTTTATTATATTAATTTTTAAATAAATTTATTTACATGCAAAGTTTCGTTGTTTTGTAAAAACAGAATTTTTAAGGCGAAATAAATAATCTTTCCAATGTTCGCTGCAGATGGCGCCACGTGCATAGTAAATACTAATGCGTTTTAAGGTTTAAATAATTCGAATTAATTTAACTAATTGGAATATCGGAATATAAATGATCAAATCGGATTCCTTGGATCCTTCCCTAAATTTTGGTACTTTCTGCGAGTTTCTGTGTCGTGCGGTTCGTGAGAAAATATGGAAACATCCCTACATAGATATGTTTGTTTACCTATGAATTTTAATAGTGTAGACTATATATGCACTAACTAATTTGAATTTCATGGTTTCTTCTTGAGAGGAATGGCTATGAACTAACGTGATTCCTGGCCCAAAGATTCCCCAAGAGGATTACTAGTTGAAAGTCGCGTAATGCCCCGTCACAACGTAAGTGTGCGCAAAACATCAATGCAAACATCTCATCTATGGAGTCGTGTCCTTTTCACGTATGAGAGCCATTTGAGTATCCCAAGTGATTCACAACGCCATCTAATTTGGAGAGAGGTTGGGACACCGTTTAATCTTAGTAACATTACGAAAAGAGACTGTTTCGGTGGTCCTGGAGTTGTCATATGTAGATGTTCTACACTGAACGGGCGAACTGAGCTCCCCGTTTCCGACAGAGGTTCTATAATGGGAGATCGCTATTGTAAGGAGATGGTCCTTTTCCATGTGCGTCTGTTCCGAAGCGTTATTGGACTAGACTTCGTTTTTATGGATGGCAGTGCACTCTGCACTAGACTGTTGATGTTCAGCGGTTACTGCAAAGCAAAGATATCACTCGAATAGATGGACCAGCGTTCTTCCCTGATTCAAATCCTATAGAACATGCATGGAATGCCTTGGGAAGACGACTTCCAGGATGATTACATCCACCAGGGGACACCGAAAAGCTGAAACAGATGATGATCGAGGAATAGGCACTCTTACCGCAAGAACAGTTGAACAATCTATTGCGAAGTATGGAGAGACGGTGCGAAGCAACCATTGCAGAGGGCATATTTCATACTGAGGAATATCTGCTTTTTGTGCTTTCTCTTGAAAAGATGGTATTATGAGTTCAATAAAGCATTTCTTTCTTTGATTCCATATTATATGCATTGTTTTCATTTCAGCTCAACTATGCTTTCGTCGAAGTTTAATTAAAAATGCTCTCTATCACTTCGGAATTTCTTGTCTCACAAATAATTTCTTGGGAGCTATAGCAAAAAAAAAAAAAAAAAAAACCTGTTGCTTCAGTTTTGTACCCTATTTGTGTAATTTAATATCGTCCTACTGACGACAATGATCCTGAATCGCACGAATGTTATACTATAATCTTATGTAATTATATAAAAAGGAAGAATTAATGACAACGGGGAATATTTGCTTTTAAAGTATCCACCTACGTTCGGAACCGTGATTTTAAAAAGGCGTATAAATGGATAACTTTCATGATATTTAGTGTCACTTAGATTAGGATACATGTATAGAATTGTTTTAAGGACATTTTGGCAAAAGAAAATTATTTAAATACAATATTTCGGCAAAAAAAAAACTTAAAATAACCTTTCTTCAAAGTGTTCTCCTTTTGTGAAAAATGGTTCTATTCTAATAATTCTTTGCCTGTATAAAGCTCAGACCTCTTTACAGATGCTTAACTATGAGTTTTGAAAAATTCACATTATTTTTAAAGTTACAACCATTTGAAGTAATTATCGGCGTTTTTTTCTTAAAATTTCTGCCCTCTGTTGTCGTAAAACATGATTAAAATCACTTCAAAGTTATATATTTCGAAAATTCCAGTTGAGCAGAGGTCCAAGCTATATATATATATATATATATATATATATATATATATATATATATATATATATATATATATATATATATATATATATATATATAAAGGGCCTTTTATTTAGAGGTATAGAACTTTAAATTGCAATAAAACAATGGTGTATTATTCGATTGACATGCATTGTTTTTATTCGAAAGATAATCTTGTGGCATTACATTTTAAATATGATTTCTGGCATTGGACTGCCACGGCTGGCTCGGATGTAGTCCAATCTTGACGTCCAATTTTCGATCACTTTTTCCAACATTTGTGGCCGTATATCGGCAATAACACGGCGAATGTTGTCTTCCAAATGGTCAAGCGTTTGTGGCATATCCGCATAGACCAATGGATTTACATAGCCCCACAGAAAATAGTTTAGCGGTGTTAAATCACAAGATCTTGGAGGCCAATTCACAGGTCTAAAACGTGAAATTAGGCGGTCACCAAACGTGTCTTTCAATAAATTGATTGTGGCACGAGCTGTGTGACATGTTGAGCCGTCTTGTTGGAACCACAGCTCCTGGACATCATGATCGTTCAATTCAGGAATGAAAAAGTTAGTAATCATGGCTGTATACCGATCACCATTGACTGTAACGTTGTGGCCTTCATCGCTTTTGAAGAAGTACGGACCAATGATTCCACCAGCCCATAAAGCGTACCAAACAGTCAGTTTTTCTGGATGTAACGGTGTTTCGACATACACTTGTGGATTAGCTTCACTCCAAATGCGGCAGTTTTGTTTGTTGACGTAGCCATTTAACCACAAGTGCGCTTCATCGCTAAACAAAATTCGCTTATGAAAGTCGGGAACAATGGCAATCTCGTTTTGGGCCCATTCGACGAATCTACGCCTTGCTTGATCATATTTGAAATGTAATGCCACAAGATTATCTTTCGAATAAAAAAAAAATTCATGTCAATCGAATAATACATCGTTGTTTTATTGCAAGTAAAAGTTCTATACCTCTAAAAAAACACCCTATATATATATATATATATATATATATATATATATATACAGAGAGAGAGAGAGAGAGAGAGAGATAGAGAGAGGCAACATATTATTATAATAGAAGCATTTTTCACAAAAAGAGAACATTTTGAAAATGGGTCATTCTATGTTCCTTTTTTGTCAAAATATTGTGCTTCAATTTTTTTTATTGTAATAATATTCTTAAAACAATTTTATATACGTTTTCTAATATAAGTGACACTAAATATCATAAATACTATCCATTTATATGCTTTTGTAAAATCACGGTTGCGAACGTAGTTGGATACCTTAACTGCAGAACAGCATAAATTCATATTTTTCGTTCGTAATAATTATTTTGAATTGCACTGTAACATTAATTCTTACATCATATGCGAAATAGCGTTGCTTTTTATTACACTGCACTATTAATTCTCATTTCACAAGTGGAATATTTTGTTGCTATAAATTACACTGCAACATGAATTCCTCTTTCCCCCATGAGTAATATTTGCTTTCAATTGCACTGTATCATGAATTTCTATTTTACATTGTAAGAGTTCTTTGCTTTTTCAGGATGTTATTTGTCTCCAAATAAAAAAATATTATCTGAAATATACCATCCTGGTGACAAATTTCATCAAGAAATTATAACATTGCAAGTAAATTGAATTTGACAAGAGGAATTTATATTCCGCGAAAAGAGCTATGAAAACCCGCGAACCATCATCAATCAAATTTATCTGCGAAGAATGTGGTGTAAAATAATCGTTTATAATATTCTAATATTTTTTTATCTTCCGTCATATATGTATAAGCATAGTTACATTACACCTAACACAAAATCTTCTATTTATCACTTAAATTAATTTTCCATAACATATATATATTCGAGTCTTAAATTAAACACCTAATTATTTCTCAAAAAAGATATTTTGAACATAACAATACCGTTTCTAGATCATTAAATTATATGGTCTTCGCATGCACGTTTCCACGATTATTTTTCTATTAGAAAACATAAACTAAAAATGCTATTTAGCAGTTCTGAAAATAAGTATAGTGCTTGCTCAAATAATTTTCTGAAACGGCGTTCGTTTTCTTGTACCGAAAGATGTGTCGATTGCTCGCAGAATAAAACTGTTTAAAAGCTCTGGATGCTGACTTGAAATACATATATATATATATATATATATATATATATATATATATATATATATATATATATATATATATATATATATGACATGTTTCAAGTCAAAACCAAGTTTTTTTTAAAAAACGGTATTTATTCATTGAGTCATCTACATGTTCTGTCGCTGAGAGGAAAACGACGCCAAAATGAAATCTAAGTGCTTTTCCACTTATGCCCAGATGTGTGGAGCATCTCTTATTTTATGAGTTGTACTTGAAAGTTAATGTTTACATATATGGCAAGTAAATAAAATGACATGGGATTAGAAGTGTTTAGTGGTTGGGCCATCAGTTTCGGAGAAACAATTGGGTGTTTAATTTACTACTTGAAGATGTAATAGAAAATGAAAGTTAATTGTGGTATAGGGTAGTTATTTGCAACCCCCGGTCTATTAATGAAGTTGTGCCAGGCCGCCTAACGAACATTAAACTATTGCCAATTTATTTAAAGTGGTGCATTTCTCTCGGATTTGCGCAACTTTCCACGGAAATCGCTTTATATTCCTTGTTAAATCACTTATTCTTTTTGGGTGTAACTATATTTCATTCTGAATATATCAATGTGACTAAGTAACTAAGATATATTAATGTAAATAACATATTTAAATGTAATTAAATTAAAAATTGTTAAATCAAAACAATCTAAACTGTAAACAATCAACGTGTACATCTCTCAGCGGGCCGCGGTAAAATTATCAAAGGTTGACCGGTCCGCAGCGATAAAAAATTTCTGGAGCACTGGTATAAGGAATTTAATTTTAAATCTTATTTAATTATCCTCACACACACATATGTTATATTATATATATATATATATATATATATATATATATATATATATATATATATATATATATATATATATATATATATATATATATATATATATATATATATATATATATATATATATATATAATACCAATTCAAATTCTACCATATTTGATTGTTGTCTTTTTTGATATCTGTCTTTGCTGGCTGGTTTAAAAGTTAGCTCAAAAGATGTGTGTTTATATTCGAATTTCTTAACTTGGTGAATAATTGATTTTCATTGATGTCAAGATGCTTGATTCTCTTCGTAAAATCTCTGTGAGTAAAGAAATTTTGTTAAATTATTTTTTGAAAAATACTTATCTTATGTAATTGTTTTAGGATTTTTCTACTTTTCTTACGTATTTGTTTTGCGATTTTTCTGCATTAAGAGTTTGGAAGTTTGTTACATAATAGTAGTGAGTGGTTTTATCATACTCTCTGAGTTTTTACATACTCTGAATTTTTGTTTATTTTATTTTATTTGGTTTTTCCTACCGAGTTGCAAAGGGGGAAGGTTGTCGCCTTCAAACTATTTTAACCCCACTTATTCGGTCCTAAGTCCGAAATTGCTTTCTGACTCGCTAGGTTCTTCTTTTTTGTAGTTTCTTTTTTATTTCTCTATAATTTTGTTCTTCATGTTCAGCTTTTATATTTTTATTACGCTATTTCTTGTTATGTTCATTATCTATTATTTCTTGTTTTTGATATATAATACATATATATATATATATATATATATATATATATATATATATATATATATATATATATATATATATATATATATATATACTGAATTTTAATCACTATTTGACCTACCTCATTTTCATTACAATATTTTTTATACTATAAACAATACTGAAATATTTACAGATATTTAAATAGCATAACAAGTTTTACTTTTTGGTAAAAAAAATTTTTGTCCAAGATCCCATACTCAATTCCAATGCTTGTTTCTTTGCTTTAAAATGATGTGAATTAGTTTCAAATATTGACCTTAATAACTTACCTCATATCCACTTAGACTTTCCCAAAACTGAGGAATGTCAAAGACTTATTCTGATTTGCCTCCATATTGAATTCCTCATTGCCACCGGCGTCCTTTCTAAGCATATCCTACTCTCCGAGGTACATGATCAAATATCCCCAGAGCCACCACCTACTGCCCATTTAACAACGCTGCTGCAAAGATAATCTGCATAATGATTTACCCAAACGATACTATGGGGTGGTTTATCGCCATATTAACCCGATAGTTGCAACTACTAGTCTAAGCTCCGATGGATGTGATAAGTTGGGTGGAGAGAGTTACGTAATTCGGTAGTAGGTTCATGTAATAATTCCATAATAGGTGCTTCTCCTTATAAGAGCAATACCAGAATTTTATCTATTATATATATATATTCCACTTGCAACGTCCTGAACACAGACAAAGCTTAATTTCTAAAAGGATGTACCACAAATAAATAAATAATGAGATATAACAAAAGGAATTGAAAAATGAATGTTAAAAAGGAATTCTAAGCACTAAGTACTTGAAGAAAAATAAATTTAGAGTCATGATTTATAGATCGGTGATTTTAAAATTAAAATATTATTGATAAAAAGTAGCTGAAATTTTTATATTAAGTGATAGTTAATGATGCCAATGAAAATTTTTAAAATGCATCGCTTTAGTATCGCCTTTATGCAATCCTCTGGTATGGTTAAGTCCACGATAGCCTAGTGGTAAAGGTATGATCTCGTGGTTGGTGCGTCATGTGTGAGCTCGAGCCCACTACCACTAATGACCCGCCAGTAGGGCGTCGATGTACGTTATATCTGTCGAGAGCTGAAATGTCCTCCCGTTGGTGTGGTGTGGTAGTTAGGAGAGGGGGTTGCCAGCTCAGGTGTCATCCACGTCACTTGACCATGGTTTAAAATTACGTGAACGTTGCCAAAAGCACTCGTGTAGCCGAACAGTGCGACGTTAATGTTCACTCACTCACTGATATGGTTAATGTGTTATATGGTTGAGAGATATATATTAACTTCTCTCTATAATGTCGCAGGAAGGCTATTGAAGATGAATCTAGTATTTTTGAACCATGGTAAAGTGACGAGGATGACAGCTGAGTTGACATACCCTCTCATATCTTCTGCACCACACCAATGGAGAACGTCTCAGCCTCGAAAGTTTTAACGTGCAACCGCTTCTCTACATAGAGAATCTTCAGCAGTGCTGGGCTCGAACTCAAGATACGCCAGCCACGAATCCATGAACTTGACAACTAGACTACCTATGCCACGTGATATATGACTGAAAAACTTATCAATTCATTTTTACATCTATTTTACATTTAATAAATTGTATCGGGGTAAAAATAAATAAAGTATAAATATTCCTACCGATGTTTATATATAAGCAACGTATATATATACGAGTATATATATATATATATTTATATTTAAGATATATATTTCATAAAAATAATGTAATAACCCCAAAAATATGATTGTAACATGAATAAAAACAAGTAATATATAAAAAAAATAGGTCAATTCCTACTTAGATCAACAAAGAAATTTTTTATTTTAGCTACTTTTTATTAAATAGTTACAATTAATATAAATGTGTATATACTTATGACAGAATCACGAAAATAAGGGTTCATTAATTTAATTAATTATTATTAAAGTATCGTATTTTCATCCAAAACAGGCGTGTATATAAAATTTTAGTTCAACTGAAGGCTTTAAAACCTGAGAAAAAAAACCGTTTCAAGTTTCGACCCAAGTCGCCAAAATGGTCGCTAAGTTGCCAAAAATGATGCCAACGTGGCTGTATTTGTAATTCTTTAAATAATTAGTTTTAATCAATTAATTTGTATTAATTATGATTAAACTATTGTATTGTCATCCAAAATAAATCATGTATATAAAATTTAAGCTCAACTGAGTTTTTTAAATTCCACTAATATAAATAAATAGAGAGTGCGAGCTAATAGTAGGAATTGAAAAAAAGGTATTTTTCTGAATTTTTTTTATTTTAGTATATTGTGAAATGATAAGTAGTAATGTGTCTTATTTTAGGAAGCGGAAATATATTTAAATTTTTGAATATGAGGTAAACCTATATCAATTCTAGATATAGCAAAATAATAAACCATCCACATTTGCGAAATATGCTAATAATTACCATTTTAAAAGAACTACTAATTTCGAGTAACCAATATAACGAACGCATTATTTAAACTATTAGAAAATTATGAAATTATTTTGCTTTCAATTAAAACATAAAATTTTTAAAAGATAAATAGTTAAGAGGTATATCCTCGAGGGGGATATATGCCTGTAAAATTTTGATTTTTTTAAAAAAAATTCCCATTTCTGACTTGTTACATTTATAACACTTCGTTACACGGTAAAAATAGTTTTTAATACTATTTATGTGGATTGATATATGTCTGCAATCATATTTCTTTGAGGTATTTTAAAAATATGAATTTAAAATAGTCTGTCGTCATAATTATTAATGCAGAAATTATTTTATAACTTTAAATTAACATCTAGAGAATTTGTGCTATTAATGTTATTGTTTGTTGGAATAAAATTAAGCGAATCTAGATAAAGGTTTACATTTGATTAATTTTTTTTCCAAGAAAAGATGAGAACAAGAATGTATTAATCAACTTAATATGATGCTTTTTTATAAATTTAGATTTATAAAAATGTAAACTTCTATCATCTTATCTGTTTTATATAAGCTATAGCCTAGCTCAGGGATCGGCAACCGTTTAGCTTTGGCGTGCCAAACCAATCTATCGATATGATTCAGCGTTCCACATACAGTAGGACATTTTTTAAACAATTCTATTCCCGCGATGCTACAGGCCAAGTTCGGGGGTGTCAATAATATAGATATTTATAGTTTTGTTATATGTTAATTTTGCATCATTTAAAAATATTTCTTAACATAAATATAAACAGCCTAAAATATAACTTTCTTCATTAAAAATAAAAAAATAGTAAAATTGTACATATTTTTAAACATATTTATTAAAATAAGAAATTGACAACATAAAATATAAGTTTTTCCTTTCGTTACAGTTAAACAAAAGAAATATAAAAATTTTAATAAAAAGTGAGTGTTTGCACCACAAATTCAGATAAACATTCTGACTTACACTTTGAAGCATTTAGCTGTTTAAGCAATTTCTTTGCTGACTCGAAACATTTTGTTGTTGTTACGACTTTCACTTGTCTGACGATGTCAGATCGAGGCCTGCGAAATTCACCGCGGCAAAAGGCTAGATGTACGTCTGTCGTTAGCCGTAACTTTGACCACCATACAGGTGACAGAACATTTCGGCTCTGTTCCACCACAATTTTAAGGGAGAACAACCTAGGGGGATCAGGGACATCCCACCTCTTTTCCCCTTTCTACCAACCACATAAGAGGACTTGCGGCTCGACGGCTATTTAGAGTACCCGCACGCCGCAAAGGCACTATACATTTATTATTTATACATTATACCCTACGAACAACGGTCAGAAATGTTAACCACTATATCGGATGGGTGACCAAAATATTTCTCATGTGAAGAATGTTTTTTTAAGTAGATATACAGAAGCAAACACGGAAAGCAAAAAAAGTACTAGCAACTTTCTATCTTCAAAAAATTCATTTTCTCAAGCAATGACATTCAATAATTTAGAAAACAGCTATAAATTTATGTTTAAAACTATCATAAAGATTTGTTTTTCGTAATTCCGTAATTGCTCATAATTCGGAAGTTGTTTGTCAAATAAGGTTCGTTGAAAATTTATAAATTTCCATCCACTCAAAAATCGACAAATTTATAGAGTAGTGCTGACTGCCACTGAGAATTGCACGCTATGCGTCATGTGGCACGAGTGTCATAGGTTGTAGACTTCTGAACCAGATTATATTAATTGTAAATCACCAACAATCAAGTCTCAGAAGAAAGGAGAATTCCTAAATTAATGGAGGAAGGAAATGAGTTTAAAATGAATGGAAAAAAATCGAAATTAAATATAAAGGTTTTCAATAGAAAAATAGAATATTTAATAAAATGTGTTTATCCATACTGTCTGAAAATACTAGTAATAAATTAAGAAACACCACTCCAGACTAATAAGCAAATACTCATTTAAAAGTAAGAACAAAACTGAATCTTTAAACTAAAGAGAGTTAGAGATAAAACTGTTTCTAAATAAAATAAATTGCAAAATTGAGAGGAAGTCCATTATAGATTTATTTGTTTATTTTTTATAAAAAAAAACATTAAGCTAAAGATTTTTCTTGTTCTTAGATTTCCTTTTAGGCTACATAGGTATTAACTGTTAAACGAAGCTCCATTAAGCTTAAAAATGTTTCAAATATCCAATCAAGAGATGATTTCATTATCTGATCGTCCTTTAGATTTATGCATTCCGTTAAATATTTATACATAGAATTCAACTGATTTGGGGAAAAAAGATAAAAGCACAACAGTGATTGTTTTTCGTATCCATTTCTGACATGGAAAATCGGTATGCGTTTAGACAACTAGGTTTTCAAATAAATTAAGTTACTGTACGTGGTTAATTTATGCTGTTTATTAAAAGAATATTTGAAAACGAATAAATATGATCTAAAAGTAATTTATTTTATATTTATAAGTGATGTAATGTTTAAAGTATTCTCAAAAAATTTTGACTAGCATTTATGGATTTAGGTGAATCTAGAATAAGAGATGGCTAGAGGAAACATTAACATAAAATGTTTGAAATATAAAAAATATACTTTACAAAGTAAATAAATAATTTATATATACTACAAAAATACAAAAACAATTTATTTGTAGTATATACATGTGTGCACACTGGCCAATGAAATAGAAATAGAAGATTAATATTTTATTGAACAACTCCTTGTACGGATAACTGCTGTGATTCGCTGGAGCATCAAGTCTAAATGCTTTTGGAGTACCTTTAGGTCCAGATAACGTCATGCACTGATTGTACAAATGTTTAGATTTTGTAAAGGAGAAGCTAGAGAAGAGTTCTGTTGGAAAAGTCTTTCCACGTATCCTAAACATTTTATATGGGGTTAAGATCCGGGCTATGTGATGGCCAGGGAAGGGGTTGAAAATCATACTGATGTTCAGCGAATCAGGTTTGAACATTTCTTGATCGATGAATAGTTGCATTATCGTCCATGTAGTATCGTTCGCTATTCGGGTAAAAATGCAAAATTGCAGAGTGCACTTGATCTGCCAGAATATTTTATGGCTCTGTGTTTACCCTCAAGGAACACCAGGACACCACTTCCATGCCAGTTGAGCATGCCCCATATCCTGATACTCACATCAGATATACTAGTGCAAGTAAGGCAAGATAGATTCATGGCTTTGCAGGGCTCTCGCCAAAATTGGCGTGTTACATCAGAGTAAAATTGGATGTAGCGTGATTAATCCAACCAAATTTCCCGTTTCCATTACTCAGATGTATAGTGTTTTGCTACCCGACACCACTGTAAACGAAATTTTGCATTCCGGGCAGAATGAATGAATGACTGAATATTAACGTCGCACTTCTCAGCTACACAAGGGCTTTTGGCGACGGACCTCGTAATTTTGAATTACGGTCAAGTAAAGAAGATGACACCTGAGCTGGCACCCCTTCTCCTAACTATCACACCACACCGACAGGTAGACGTTTGATCTTTCGACAGATTTAATGAGCATCGCTCCCCTACAGGGCGAGTCTTGAGTGGAACTGGGCTGGAACTCGTGACAAGCCAGCCATGATCCGATATCTTGACCACTAGGCTACCGCGGTCATTCTGGACAGAAATGAGTGGTTTTCTCAGAGGCAGCCAACTATGCATTTCTAGTCTTCGTTCATGGTTCAAGCTGAACATTTTGGGAAGAACTTTGATTGACAATTTATGTCAATTGAAGCACAGTAGAGTCCTAATTGTGTCGTACAATTCTTCAGAGACGAGGCCAATCACTCCCTTGGAAGACTGTGCTCGAACCACAGTTACGTCTTCTTTAAAAAGACTGTAGGTACTGTTTCTAACTTTTGAAAACCTACTTTTGAATATGACTGCTTTTGAGAACCTAGTAAGATTTACTGTCTTCGAAATCGAGGCCCCTGCTAAACAAACAAAAACAATAAGACAATTTTCAAATGGTGAAAGATCTGTCATTTTCCCCTTTTTACGCCATTCACGTGGAAAGTTCTCTTACTCCTTATTTATTTAGCATTATATCCACGTGTAACACAAGTCATGAAAGAAATTTTGCATACTTCATCCCTCGCACGCCTGTAAATGAAAATCACAAATTTTAAATACATTGGTCAGTTTGTGTATATGTTACATGTAACTTATTTTTCATAGTCTTGCAATAAAATATTTTATCTATTTACGCATTTATATATATACAAGCTTACAATCTACCTTTTGCATCGACTTTAAATCTATAACTGTGAATACTAGTAGGCTATAGTTTGTTCGTTATATTTTAATAGTATAGTGATTTTATTTGTAATATTTAAATTTTTCTCCTAATATTCTTCTTTCTTTTTCCTTTGGCTCAGGAGCTTAGGCAAATTACAGGTGAAGGTTGGCTAGCCCTAAAACTTTTTTAAACCTGCAATCTTGGTTCCTAAGGCCAGGTGTTTGTTATTGTACTTCTGTGCCTAATATTTCCTATCTTGACTAGTTATACTTATTTGTTATAGCTATTTGTATACATTTAGGGATTGTTTATGTATATATTTCCTAATTGCTATAGTTATTTAATCTAGTTATTTTGTATAGTCTGTACTTAATTAATTATCATTTTTAAAATATCAGAAAGAAAGAAAATAACTACACATGTGTGTATAATGCATATTACTTATTTGTGTACATACATTATTGTTTTATCAATGCATGCGTCACTTAATTCTGCAAAGTAATGATTGCTATTTAGGTCTGAGCATATTAAAATATTTTAGTGAAATACTTTCACTTATTTCAATACATTTTCTATGAAATTTTGCTTAAGTGTTTAGCTTCACTCATGGAAAAATAACCATTTTATTTTTTTGTATTCTTTTACGAAAATTTTATTTCCAAATAATTTATTTATTGATATTTGCATGTTATATTCGAAAATAGTCAGTGCAAGCATTTCTTAAATTAAACAAAGTTAATAAAACATGACTGAAATATTATTCATAAAAAGTAATGTATAAAAAAAGCTGATTCTAAAGAAAATTTAAGTTCCATCGTTTTTTAAAGCATGGGATATTTACAAACAGAAAAGTGTGGTGAGATTTTTTCCACCATTAGAATAAATTAAATGATGCATTTGCGGTACAGTAGCTAAATGGTGTATATTAGTGGCTATGGCCATGAATTCAAGGTTGGTATGGCGCGTGTTCACGTCTTGGTGCTACTGAGGATCTACCGTGTAGAGCAGTGCTTCTCAAACTTTCAATATACGTGACCCACTATTCAATCATCTTTTTCATCGTGCCCCCTCCATACAATAACAATGTATTGAATTCAGTAATACTATACTTTGACACTAAAGCTACAATATATATTCGACTTTAACTTCTTATGTGCCACCGACGTATAGAAATATCTCACTCAGCCAAAGCATTAATTTTCTGGACGCATATATACGTCCGTCCGAAGTACGATCTTTTCTCTGCAGGGCTATCTATAAAATTATTCCGAGAGCTTTGGAATGCAATGAAAGAACTTTCATAATATTTGCGAAGAATTTATTTATTTCAGAGCATTTGCTTTTTTATTTCTTTTTTCCCCTTCAAAAAACATCAAAATACGCTCGTCTACGAGGTAAATGCAGGGGACCGAACCACATAACTTTTAATCGACAGTTAAGGAATTCATTGTAAACCGTGCAAAGCATCAAGATAGTGTTAATACAAGCCCATGGGGCCACTGGTAATTATCAAACTTGTTCTTAACTTAGTATTGTTAAATTAATACTAAAATACACATTGTACAGTACTGGTACATTTATAAGTGTATTACATATTTTTATTACATATTGTTACCAGTAGCTCTTGTGACGTTTTATAGGACGACGTTGATATGTTCTCTCAGACAGTGCATTAAACATTTCAGTTTTATTTCATTGCATTCGTTAAACAATGCAAAATTTTTGATGTATCCTTTCCTCCTCATCAGCCTAATGCTGGTTCTATAGTTGATTGCAATCTTTTCGCTTTTTATATCACTGTGAGTACTGTAAAATTTGCCTATGAAGTGAAATTGCTGAGATCCGTGTCGCCTTGGAACAGCTTTTATGTTCTCTTGACAAATTCTCAAATATTGCCATCTTTTCTGACACGCAAGCAGCTCTCTACTCAATGAAAGATATAAAAAGTCTCTTCTGTGGAGATATATTCAAACGCCAGATCTATATTAAAAATTTCAACACCATCTGTCGCCCTACAGTGGATCCTTTCTCATTGCGGAATTTTAAGCAATGAATTTTCTAATTTATTGGCCAAACAGGATGCCACTGTACAACAAGGCACTAATAACGCTGCCTATTTTTAACCTTTAAACGAGTTTTTAAAGGAAAATCCCTTATTAATTTCCCTTGCAACTAATGAAAATAATTTTTTACAAATAGAACAAGAATCTTGACCCAGAAAGCATTCCCGACTGGCCACACGACGTAGCTGTGGCTCAGTTCCGACTTTTCATAGAACATGACTATCATACCGCCTACTTATGCAGGTTCAAGCTGGCTTATGTTCCATCTATCGAGGCCATTTTGTTATGGATGGCTGCCACGTTCTCATTGCAAAGCAATCCGTCAAACAGCCATCGCTGACAGTTATTGGGAAGCAAGATGTCGATTGAGGAAATGACTGGTTCATATGTATGTTCGCGTTTTTTTATAATTGCTTTTTCATTTTCCAACTCATTTGTTATTTAAAATAAAAAAGGAATATTTAAGATTTTCATGTGATATACATCCAAAGATAGCTAATAACGTGTAACATTGTAAATAATGAGTTTAATTATTCATAATATTATTAATTTAAACTTTTAATTGAACTAGTAAGATTAATTAGTTAGTTTCAATGTTTATTTTGGAAATATTTGCTTACGGAACTTCTTTACAGAGTTACAAAAATGATTTAAACAAAATAACATGTGTATTCAAGATAAAAATATTTCACTCTTTTGTTTACATAAATATTCGTATAAACTTTTCTTTTGTACCCTTTTAATGAAGAATAATATTTTATCATTGAATATTTACTTTTGGAGGTAAATGTAAATAATCATTTTTCATCATTTATATTTTTTAATTATAATTCATGTTCTTCATTGAAATCAACTGGTAATTTTAAACATGTATTTTTTTATCAAAACAAAGAAATATTTGAGAGCTGTACTAGATAAAAATACATTCATAAATTTATGATTTGATTTTATAAAATTTCAAAAGGAAAAGAAATACAAAATAATGTTCAAAAAACAAAAACAAAACAACATTCTGTAAAATACACTTTATCTTGAAAGGCGAATATATATGAAATATTTGAATGCGTCTTTTTCCTTACGCTTCAGAAAAAAAATGTTGCCGAAGTTTAAAAGTCTTTAAGATACGAGATATTTATTCGAGAATAAATCTTTCTTACAAAACACGAAGGCTGAATAAATTTATATTTACTTAAAAATCATGCTGAAGTGAATGTTATATCAAATAAAACTAAGCATAAAACATTTCAAAAGCGGACACTTGAATTGTCTTTATATTTAAATAATTATAGGTATTTATACAACTGACACAAAATATATGAAAAGAAACCATAAAGTCAAAAGTGCATCCAGAAAAAATACGCGAAAGGAAGTACAGTAAACATAAAACGCATAATTCATTTAAAATAACAATTTTTACAAATGTAGTTTTTCTTGCCGAATGAAATACTTTTTTACCAAAAAAAATTCCAATATGCCTCAAATAATTAAATATTTGAATAATACGCTTAGTTATATTCCATCTGAGCATTTTCTGTATTGTTCTATTCAGTCAAGTATGCTGGTTATAATTTAATGATATATAATATCACTTTTTTTTTTAATATGTAAAGTAAAATAATTTCTCTTCTTTTTTTTTGAGAAACTACCTTATAGATTACTTCACATACGTTTTTTCGCACTACTATCACATTAAAGATGCAAGCATATATATATATATATATATATATATATATATATATATATATATATATATATATATATATATATATATAGTGAAATAAAATAAAAGTGAAGAAATACTAGAACCTACAGTGCTACAGTGCATGAATATATATATATATATACTCATGTCCATAAATTAAGGATAATTCAGAATCACACAGAAATTGAACTCTTAAATAAAAATTTCCCCTGTAGAAATATCACAGACATCTTGAAGAAGAATAAGCAAATTACAGGAAACCTCCAAATGACGCGGATAGTACAGCAATGACGAGAGTGTAAGAGAGGTGTATATAAGGAATGGAGGGAAGGAAGTAAAATTGCTCACAAGCGCTTTAAAAGCCTTTCAGTGCAATAACCGCATAGTTATGGCACAAATGAAGCATTTGGATGATTTTCTACGTGGTAGAATTATTGAACGACTGGAATGTGGACGTACCCAGCTGGAAGTATCCGAGGAACTTGGAATCATCCAGAGTGTCATCTGCAGGCTTTGGAAACGATTCCAAGATCATGGTAATGTGAGTAGATGTTACAGCACAGGACGCTCCCGAGTTACAACGCCGAATGAGGACCGGTATTTTGCAGTCACTGCCAAAAGTAACAGACGGAGCAGAGCATCAGACCTGTCTCGCCAGCTCACTTCAGCTATCGCTACGACAGTTTCAAGGCAGACCGTGTACAGACGCTTAGGGCACATTGGTCTATATGCTCGTAGGCCTGTCAGATGTGTTCCGCTTACCGCAACTCACTGTCGACTGTGATTAACCTAGAGTAGAGTGCATGTATTAGGGACGCCACAACAGTGGGCTTGTGTTATGTTTTCCTTCAAGTCCAGGTTTAGTTTGTAGTTTGATTCTCGCCGGACTTTAATATTGAGAGCGTCAGGTATCCGTTACCCCCAAGCGTACACCATTGAACTACACCGTTACGGTGGTGCAGAATGGCTCGTTAGGGGAGGAATTATTCTTGGTTCAGAAATGACCTGCGTGCTCAGAGTGTAACGATGGCAGGCCACATCTATCGGATGTCATTCTGGAACAACATGTATGTTTGTTTCGGGGCGCCATGGGTGATGAATTTCTGTTTATGGATGACAACGCCCGTCCTCACCGTGCAAACATTGTAGTTATTGCCTTCAATCGGAGGATATCACCCTTATGGATTAGCCAGCACACTCACCGGACTTGAATCCAATAGAGTATGTGTGGGATATGTTTGGCCGATGAATTGCCCGCCAACCCCCCTCCCACCTGTCTACCGGAACTTCGGAGGGCATTGCTTCATGAGTGGTGTAATATTCCCCAAGATCAGATTTATAATTTGATATACAGCATGCCTAGGCGTTGTAAGGCCTGTATTTCATTGTCCGGGAGACATACTCCGTATTAACCATCATACTAGCTTTGTTATACTGTTTTTTGTAAATAGGCTCTTTTTTGAAATTTGCTCCAGGGAGTAAAAATTGCAATTTTTATTAATTATGTCAAACTCATAGCATCTTTTTTTGTTCTTTACCTTTTGTTTAATAAATAGACTTTACAAATAAGTCAGATTTGTTTTGCTTCTGTCTCTTTCTTTGCCTGAACTTCATTATCCTTAATTTATGAACATGAGTGTATATATACATATATATAACCACAGCTACATAAGAATTATAATTTAGTGTCATAATAATAAAAGTATTCCGAGAATTTTAATCGGATATTTTATATGACACCCTTTATTGAATATTTAGTTGTGGAACTCTCTGGATTCACCAGATAGTAATATTCGCAATTTTACGAGTTACAAAAAACAGTACTTGCCACTTAATTAAATGTGAAAAAAATGAATAATATATGTTTTGTTTTAAATGAAATACTACATGCATCCTATCATTTGTAAACAAAGATCATATACATATATATATACAGTAGTGGACTCTACAGACGCTGTCATGTACACACCATTTACACTTTTGTACCAGTGTGTGTCCTGTCCAGTTGTTCAAAAATGCCAAATTTTTATGAATAAGGATCAACAATCTGAACCGTTTTGATGAAAATTTGAATTAAAAAGTTATTACAATATCTAACGTAATTACATATAAGGTTATCACAATTGGATCAATCAATAATATCCAGAAATAGTTTGGAATAATAAAATAAAATATAAGCAACTTTAAACCAAATTTCACTGATTTTTTTAAGACTACACGGTACCCTTTTTCAAAAAAAGATTTTGTAGACAGTTACAGTAAAAATAATTGATGTTTTATATTTAGATTATATTATTAAGCTGATTCTGTAAGCAAAAAGTCAGTTTGACCAGCTATTATTTTACAATTTTAAAAACAATTAGGAATTTTTGAAGTTTTTTCAAACTCTTATAAAATACTCAATTTTTAAACTTTTTTAGTAATTTTAAGTTATTTATGATTCTTAGATTATTACAAACAATATTTAGTATGGATTTGAAAATCTATTCCCTTGTTGATTTTTAATAATTATTTTTCTAGGAAAAGCTGGAAAAAACACGACAATTTTTAAAATATCAAATTTAGCATTTTTTAGAAAAATAACTAGAGTTCTCAGCCCTAAATCCATACTAACTTTTATAGAACATACATCTGGGATATATAAAAAAAAATTCAAGGCTCTATCTTGAACAGTAAAAAAGCCTTAGGGATTAGAAAATACTTATACCTTCAAAATTAAAAGTCTGAGAAAAACGCATTTAAAGTTTGTAAAGTCATAAAACAAAAACTTATAATACCCGTAAAACTCTAATTTTTTAATATGTTATTTTCCACACAATGTATGTTCTACATTAAAGCACTATTTTTATTAAATATGACTGAAAATTATATTTTTAATTCAAAATATATTTTTGCATAATATTGATAGCATTTGTTAAGACGTCAGTTTATTCAGCTTTATCTTAAACTAATATTTCACAAAAGTTTTGAAACACGAAGCATTTATTTATAAAATTATAATTATACTAACTTAAGCTAAAAATAGTCAGGTTTGCTCATAAAATTTAATTTTTTTCAGCTTTAAATTGGGGCAGTTTAGGAAGTTTTAGCTCTTGTCGTACGACTTTAAAATACTAAAATATAGTACTGCAATATGTTTAGTATAATGTAGTTTGGTACATCAAGGAAATATTCAGTTATGTCTGCAGCCTTTGAATTCAGAATACTTGTATTCGGAAATCTAATTGCAGAATCAGTTGAGGACTGATTTTTAGATACATCATTTTCAGTAGTACTCCATCTCTTCGAAATATTGTTTCTCACAGAAACCCAGAACGCATTTGCCATGGTATTTTCTCTACAGGAAAAATTAATGATAAAGCTTTTAAGTTATATAAACCATTTTAAAGCAAAAATTGGCCAAGAAATTAATCTTTATTAATTAATTATGAGAACTCAAAAAACTCAAAACATAATCAAGCAGAAATGATTTTAGTAATGAAAATTGGAATTAATAACCGTCTCAAACTAAAAGCTCAAAAATGTTTTTAATTAATTCAACTTAAGTGTGAAAAAATGCTTTTTTAGGGTAATTAGTAGCCTTAAGCTGAAAAAGAAACGACACAATCAAATCAATATCCAGAAATGGTTTGAAATAATCAAATAAAATATAAGCAAAACAAAAATGACTTTTGCCAAATTAACAAATTAAAATCCATTAGTTGAAAAATATGGGAAAATAACTTAAACAATTAACCTTAAAAAAACTCTAAAGCGAGTTTCGAAAAAACTCTTCGTAGTGCACATCATTAGGACATATAGTAATTATGGGATAAGTTTTATACTTCTGAGTTGCTTAGAAGTGAAACACACACAAAAACTGTTTCTCTTTTTAGTACAGATTTCCGATAGGAATTAATTTTTTAATAAACAGAAGTTTAATAATGTGTGTAATTAATTAGCTACACAAATAAATTTGTAGGTTAGGAAAATTGTTGATCATCGAACGTGTAATTAATATTATTTTAACTAATTGCGATATCGGAGCAAATTGTGGATATAAACCATTCTCGAATCAACTGGAACAGACACAGAAAATTTCATCAAAATTGGTCCAGCCGTTTAAGAGGAGTTTAGTCATATACACATGCACAGAAGATTATTTTTATATAAAGATATATATATATACAGGATATTGCCGAGTTCGACTGACAAATTCAAAGAAATGATAAAAGGCAGCATTGGGATGACAAATCACCATAGAACATGGAGTCGCAAACCACGTTTAGTCAGTGAAAATCACAATAATAGTAGTCGTTGGGAGGACGATTAGCAAGACGAGGGGAGTTACCAAACGAATGCTATAATATACATATGCTGCCCTAATGCCTCAATGACGCAAAATACTTTGTTTTCCTACAGCACGTTCTCCCGGAGTTGCTGCAGGGAGTACTGGTCACTGCATTTAGAACATGCAGTTCATAGAACGTACTACGGTGCACCAGCACATTTTTCAATTGCAGTGCATTGGCGTGCATTTCATTGCATCGCTAACGTCGAGTAGTGATACATTGCCTGTATTGTAAACACGCTTTACATCCAAAAAATGTATTTCTTACCTCTGATTGCCCCTTTTTATTCTATCCAACAGTCCACCCTTCATTACTGTTTTTGCGAATTACTCCGACTAAACGTGGTTTGCCACCCAATGTTCTATGGTGATTTTTTTGTCCCCATGCTGCCTCCTATCACTCTTCTGAAATTGTCGGTCGAATTCTGTAACACCCTGTACATTGCTCACTTCTACATTTATAACAACCCTTTTAGCATTACACAAAGTATAAAAAGTTTGGGATAGAATTTGGCTGAAGAGAGATCTTTATACTTCCTGATGCCCCAACATTCAGCTCAACCTCGTACTTTGGAATATTTTCATCAGTAGGGAACCGATGATACATTATATGTCCTACTCCAATTTCTGAGAAAGAGACCGGTAAGTTAACCGAAATCGGATGGTCTGGATATACATTATATTTATGACTCATGCTCAACGACTGAACAATTTTGCAGAACCTGATAAACTTTGCAAGAGTAAATTAGGTTTCGATTTAATTTATTGGTTACAAAGTTCGGCCATACAGACTGAATACTTTTTGGAAAGTAGCGATATTCATCACGTGGGCAGCCAAATCTTTAGAACTTAACTCCGCTGAGGATATTTGGGATGTACACAGGGTGTGTGAGTCACTTCTAAGTCACTTATCCTTTCTTAGGATGAATGCTGGGATATAGTGGTCTACTAGTTTAAGGACCCATAACCTGTTTCCTTTCCGGTATGAATTTAAGTTGTGAAAGCTATATAACTATAATGCAGGATCATAAAATATGATTTTTTTTTTACTCAAACTTATATTTCTTTTGAATATTCGACATTTTTTTCTTATGTACATTATTCGCCGCTTTATGTACTTGATTTAATTAACATTCCTCAAGCATTTCTCGTGATATTTAACCAAAGTAAATTCTTTTAATTTTGAATATCACTATTTTGTAGTCATTTTCATTAAATAAAACATCTTTATCATTTAGCACACGCGCTCACTAGTTTGTAAATTTTGAAAAAGAAAATAATATATATATGTAACTAAACGTCCATAAATAATTAAAAAGATATTCCAATATCTAACATTCTAAGTACATAGATTTTTTTTCATTCCAACTATTTTACAGCTTTGAAAACTATTCATAGAATGAAGCAGTATGAAAACACCAAATGTGGAATATCATATTATAATGTACAAAGTAACGAAAAATGTTCTCTCTCTCTCACTAATTATATTTTTCTCTTAATACATTTTCTTTAACACTGTAAAACCATATTTAAAGCATAATATAAGAATTGAATATTCAAATTTATATTTATTTTTGAATAAAGTATAATATTAATGTTCTAAAACAAAACAAAAATGCATGGTACATACTTTCGCTTTAACGAAATTATGTTATTTCAATATTATTTTTTCTCATACATAACAAAATCTCAGGGTAATGTTTTCTCCGAAGCGGAAAAATTTATTTATAAAAATGCAGTCATTACAGTAACGTAAAGGGAAAACTTTTCCCACAAAATGTATTATACTTTCATAAACAAAACCTAGAGATTTCCAAATTACTTCGAATGCAAAATTCCTTTCTATTTTTACAAACCCCCTTCCAGACCGAACTTTCCATTTTTCAACGACAAAAGCTTTAGAAAAAACACAAAATATATAAATCCTGAATTTTCAAAAAAAAAATATTCACAAAGCCTCTAAGAAAAACATAGTAGGTGGTTAAAAATAACAGGGATATTAAATCGAAAATCTTGGATCTTTTCAAACAGACTTTTCCCCTTTATTTCGTTTACAACACAAATAGTAATCGGTTCTAAAATTCTAAGCCTGTCACTTGCACAAGGAGCACCGTTGGCTTTTTAACACCTTCAACTAAACTTGGTACAGAGACGACAAAGTATGAGATTTTATCAATATAAAAGCTTAGAACGACTGCAGATGACAGGTCGTCAGAGCTTATTGGAATACCAGGTACAACGAATCCATAAACTATTTTCTATATACAAAATTGTTAAGATCGAAAAGTCTGCGGGTTGGAATGCTTCATTAGAAACATTCAATGGGAATTGTTATAAAAGAATTGATTGAAGAGAAAGTCAGTTACTACTGTCTTATTGTGCTAGCAGTATGAGTTTAGACATTTCTGTGATTTTGAGTCAAAAAGCCAAAATGATAATTAAAAGATGGTTGTGTGTTGTGCCTGTTATCTTAAGAATTTATATGATAAAAGAAGTGTCATTTGTTTAAAAAGGAAAAATGGTACAAATCTTATCCGTACATGTATTTCTATACATTAATTGTATGAATTTGTTTAAAAAACATAAATGCGCTTTAGGATTTTTTTTTTCTTTTTTGCAATTGAATCCTCTTATTGGCTCTTTCGAAATTTGGGACCAAATCTTAAATTTATGACGAATTTTTTAAAGCAATTCCTTTACACACAACAAAATACAAAGTTGAATTGTGTTTTGCTATTCCAAATTAGTTTCGCAAATATTGCTATATTTAAAATAAATCTTTCCTGCTATAATTTTTTTTAAAATTCTAGATGCAGTTTGAAAGTTCCTCGAATAATAATTTGACAAACACTATTGAGTGAGAAATTTAAAAGCATGAAATGATGCATTGAAAGCCTCGGTTGCGAAAAAATGGAAGAATCAAACATAGTTAAAATTAAATATTTAAAAGATGTACTTATTTTTTTCCTAAATTTATCTCAGTTTGTTTAGACCTCCGTTAGGCGCGTGAATCTCAGATGCATAGTAAAAATAGTTTCGGTAGTGCGCCCACACGGTTCGTTGGAACATGTACTTTAACCTTCTATCTACCTTTAGTCATTCACCCTAAGATTCAGTTTCAAAGACGTGAGGGCCATTTCTCCATATTTCAAGTGGCAGGAATAATTGAATCTGATAAAGGGTGTTTTTTTAGAGGTATAGAACTTTAAATTACAATAAAACAACGATGTATTATTCGATTGACATGAATTTTTTTTATTCGAAAGATAATCGTGTGGCATTACATTTTAAATATGATTTCTGGCATATGACCGCCACGGCTGGCTCGGATGTAGTCCAATCTGGACGTCCAATTTTCGATCACTTTTTCCAACATTTGTGGCCGTATATCGGCAATAACACGGCGAATGTTGTCTTCCAAATAGTCAAGAGTTTGTGGCTTATCCGCATAGACCAATGACTTTACATAGCCCCACAGAAAATAGTCTAGCGGTGTTAAATCACAAGATCTTGGGAGCCAATTCACAGGTCCAAAACGTGAAATTAGGCGGCCACCAAACGTGTCTTTCAATAAATCGATTGTGGCACGAGCTGTGTGACATGTTGTGCCGTCTTGTTGGAACCACATCTCCTGGACATCATGATTGTTCAATTCAGGAATGAAAAAGTTAGTAATCATGGCTCTATACCAATCACCTTCGACTGTAACGTTGTGGCCTTCATCGTTTTTGAAGAAGTACGGACCAATGATTCCACCAGCCCATAAAGCGCACCAAACAGTCAGTTTTTCTGGATGTAATGGTGTTTCGACATACATTTGTGGATTAGCTTCACTCCAAATGCGGCAGTTTTGTTTGTTGACTTAGGCATTTAACCACAAGTGCGCTTCATCGCTAAACAAATTTCGCTTATGAAAATCGGGAACAATGGCAATCTCGTTTTGGGCCCATTCGACGAATCTATGCCTTGCTTGATGATCGTTTTGATGAATTGCCAAGAATTGAAAGACTCGCTCATTTTGACTCGGGTTGAAGAAATATCCAATATACCATGTCCCGTTCAATACAAAATCAAGATAAACATCACCAGAAACATGGAAAGGAATGTCCCTCTTGTCAGGGCATCAAGAAAAGATTATTAGAATTTTGTAATGTATTACACAAATTTACTCGTGTCTTGAAAATTGGAAGGTGATTTGTGAAGACTGCGACAAGACATTGTAAAATGTAAGTAATGTTGACAAAGTGATAACTAACCATTATCATTTCGATGTTTTTCATTTAAATGTTTCAATTTCAGAATCTATTTCAATATTATTTGTGTCAAATATATTTGAATGTCGAATTTCACCAATAAAATGATTAAATCCTCTCCAAACGTAAGTATGAGGTGTGATGCATGTGAGAGATGCAGCGGGTCTATATAGGGACATTTTTGAAGCATGCCTATGGATGGAACTTTTCGCAACACACCTAGTGGAAGGTTAATTTTTGGAGAAAATGTTAACTTAGTAGTGCGTTATACTTCTGTAAAGTATTAAAATATATTGAATGTCTAACGAAAAGTAAATTGAGTTTTGTTTTTGTGTAATGCGTGGATGTACTGATCTCAAAAACATCAGTAAAAGTATTTAATACAGAAATATATTGCACTGATACCACATCATGGATTTTAATTGTGCTTTAAAACCAGATGAAATTGCATGCGTATACTTTATGAATTTCATACATATCATCAAAATTAAAGGTATAAAATCCCGTCACACATGATACACGCTATGAATTTCAATTTAAGTTATCCGACTACGTTCGGAACCGTGATTTTAAAAAAGCGCATAAATGGATAATTTTCATATTTAGAGTCATTCAGATTAGAATACATGCATAAAATTGTTTTAAGGAGATTTTGACAAAAGAAATTTTTTTAAATATAATATTTTGGCAAGCAATTAACTTACAATAATCTTTTTTTTTTCAAATATTCTCCTTTTGTGAAAAATGGTTCTATTATAATAATATTTTGCCTATATATTTCTCAGACATCTCTACAGAGGCTAAACTAGAATTTTATGAAAAATTCGCATTATTTTCAGAGTTACCACTCATTGATATAATTATTGGCGTTTTTTTCTTAAAATTGCTCCCCTCTGTTGTCGTAAAATATGAATAAACCCTCTTCTACGTTATACATTTCAAAAATCTAGTTGAGCCTCTATAGAGAGGTCTGAGATATATACAGGCAAAATATTATTATAATAGAAGCATTTTTCACAAAAGGAGAACATTTGGAGAAAAGATTATTCTAAGTTAATTTTTTGCCAAAGTATTATATTTGAATAATTTTTTTTTGTCAAAATGTTCTTAAAACAATTTTATGCATATATTCTAATCTAAGTGACACTAAATATCATGAAAATTATCCATTTATGCGATTTGCGAAATCACGTTTCCGAACGTAGTCGGATACCTTAAGCACATTTTTGTTTATCCAAGAGAAAGTTTACCAATTACACTTACATTTTTTTTTCATTTGCAGCTTTTTTTTCCTACTACAAAATATCATAAAAATTTTAACAATTAATTGCTCACATGCGATTAATAAGAAAACAATAATTTAACACTCTAAGATATATCAGTTCATTCTGATTTGACTGAAAAGAATATTAAATCATGTACCTGTCAAGATCAAAAGTTCCTATCTGGAAAGATAGGAAGGTGATTTCAATGCGGTCCCCATACCTCCCTCCAGCAGCGATAAAAGTGAGAGTGCACGTCGGAGATCTACGCTCGCTCAGTCGAAGTGGGTACTTAAGATCGGTCAAACCGTAATATGTCCGGTTGCAATCTATAGGAAGAAAGTCAATATTGAATATTCTTACAAAATACAAAGTTATTATATGTATACATATATATACAAAATCGAAAACGAATATAAAACATTTCATGTATTATGATGTTACGTATGCATTCTAGTGCTAACATTTCTTTTTTTGAAATAACATAACGTATTATATCTGTATTACAAAACTCCAAAAATTTCACCGAATTTGAAATAGTGTGTAAAATTTTCAATAATAAACCCTATTTTTATGTCTAATATTTAAGAAGGAGCGATTTTTCAAAAAAAAGAAAAATAATTCATATTATTTTTTGAAATTTAAAATGATTAATACGAGCAATTATTTATTTGCAGTCAATTTATTTTTCTGTAAATGCTAACATAACAGTAAATGAAGTTGAGCTAAATTAAATTCTAAAGCAAAAAATTGAGGTGATACAAATGAAAAGACAAGAGCATTAAAATGAAAGAGGGAAGGAAAGAAACAAGTGATATAATTTTTTTGAAGTCAATTCCTACTTGGGTCAACAAAGAAAATTTTTATTTTACATACATTTTATTAAATAATTGAAATTCATATAAATATGTTTATACATATGACAGAATCGCAATATTAAATGGCAAAATAGAAAGCACTTTTCCTTTCGATATATGGTGTTGGACTATTATTTTTGTTTGTTACTATTTATTCATTCATAAATCTCAATCTCAGAAACTAGGCCGTCTCAAGTAGGATTCAAACCCACGATTTTTTTATTAGAAGTCCAACGCACTATCCGCTGCGCTACAGGGACACAATCAGCGATTTTCCTTTTTACATGTGGTGTTGGACTATTATTTTTGTTTATAAGTTTAACTCATGAATTAATATTTGAAAAAAATTATATTAACATTAATTGATTATAATTTTTAGACTACTACACGTTTAAAAACTATTTTTGAACATGAATGGATGAATAGAAAGTACATATATTTTATTAACGATTGAAAATTTGAACAAGATATATATATATATATATATATATATATATATATGGAAAATGAGTGAATTAATAGTAGAAATTGAGTAAAAATGAAATGAATTTGATCGGATTATAGTTATTCTGACTTATAAAATATATTAAAGTTGTAATTTGCGAAAGAAGATAAAATTCTCTTAACCCTCTAAGCGGATAGCACGGAAAATTCCGTCAGTGTAAAGATGCTTCGAAAAGGCACTGCACGGATTTTTCTGCCTTCAAGTAACGTTTTCAAAAGCGGATTAGCCGCACTTTTCTGAAATCCTTTCCCCCTTTTAAAGGTTTAACATCTTGAAAGATAATAAGGGACGGTGGAAGCAACACATCAGGACAATGATAGGAAGTTTTATGGCTCGAAGGAAACCCCATGTTTTGACCCTGGGGCAATCGTAAAAAATCGGGGGGAAAATTCTTTAGACCCCAGGAAGTGTTTATTTGTTACTTCGTATTTTAAAAGTTTTGAAAAGTCCCAACGCATAAGTAAAATATGTTACAATTCCCTTTTGGTTTCATATTAATTTGAAACTGTAACAAGTTGGGGCGTGTCAGTGCAATCTGCTATTTTATATAGTTAGACAAATTATATATTTTTTTAAGTATATTCTTTCGCTTCATTTTTCTTATTTTAATCAAAGCTTTCAGTTTTTGAAACATGATTATTTTATTATAAGATACCGAAAAAATTAATAAAACACCAAACTCTTTAAAATTTGAAACCTTTTCAATTTTCCAACCATTAAAATGAATAAATTTAAACTTCATCAAATCATTTGAAACATTTTCTTACACTTTGATAAAAATAATAACGAAAAGAAACTAATTAAGATTTATTAGTTTTTTTTTTTAGATTTCAAAGCCCAAGTGTTCAGGGAAGTTTAAGTACAGTGCCTAGTTATATATTGTTAAAATACACCGAATTATATTTGAATTTTAAGTGCTTCAACTTCAGTTTACATCAAAGAGAACATGAATGAAGATTTTCACACATTTTTTTATAACTTGAATGTTTGAATAAAGGGTAATCAAAAATATACGGAAACATTTACAGTAGACATTTATGCATATAAATAAACATAAAAATCAATTTGAAATTCGAGCTATTCAAAAACATTCGAATTATTGTTCAAAAATATCTATTTATACAAAATACCTCAACATTTATCTTTTATAAAGGCTAACTGAATAAGTAATTAAAATCTGGATATTTTTTGAAATCTCGACCGTATAAAGCTAGAAATTTTATAATAGAAATTCCATTTGAAATTTCGAAAAAAAAAATGCATCGCGCAGTTAAAAATTATTTACCATAAGCTTTAGCAATTGTTTGAGAATAATAAAAATTTCAAATTTTTTTTATTAGATAGCTTCTTGGTATCTTTTAATATATTTCGAAGATTTCATACAATTCATTTGAAAACTGTATGCTAAGAGCAAAAAATATACTAAAAAAATGTTGAATATACAATTACAATAAATTCTTACATAGAAGCAAAACTGAGAAGCTAAAGCGTAGGAATGAAAAATTTTGAGTATATCTGAAGTAATTTTCGAAATATTTATTTTACAGTTCAGAAATTTTGTGTGCGTTATGTTATACTTAATATTAATTAAATGGTTAAAATAATATGTTAATATTAGTCATGTAATCGTTTGATGACACATTCATATACTAATAAAAATTATCATGGTCATTGATGCGAATGTCAAGAATTTTATGTAATTTTAAATTCAGACATTAAGATATTGATGTAGAAAACATAAAACGACAATCTAAAATACATGAAAAATGCAGTCTGCTATAAACTGATCTTGACAAACAAAATCCGGCATTTTCACTTACTATGGCAGAGCCGGCTTAGTCAGGGGCGATCTGGAAAAACAGAGAGAGAACCGCGGTTTTGATGGATGCCGCTCTAGCTTTTAAAGTTCCCAAGAAAAATTATATATATATATAAATTACAAATGCAAAAATAAATCTTGTAATGTTCCATACATTTTTATAACAACGAGTTGTGGAATTGGCTTCCAATACATCGTTGAGTTTGACAATATGTAAGGTAACAAACCCTACTTTAGATAGATTTGTACTACTTTTTCGTAACCGTATTCCTTTTAAAATTAATTCGTGCAGACGAAGTACACCTTTTGCACCCTTAAAAATTTATGTAAACTATAACGGTTAATTTTAATTTATGCAACTTGTGAAATGTTCATAATGAACCATTTCCGTCCAAAACAGTTTACATGAAAAAAAAGTTTGGACTTCCTCATTCATTAGGGATTTTTATAAGATTCTAACATTAAATTTTATTTTTCACCGAATAGGATCGAGTGGTAGTATATAGTGCTTCCACACCACAGGTCTGGGGTTCTATTAACGGGCTGCGCAAGGTCGACTCTGCCTTCATCCCCGCTACATTGGGTCGATAAATGAGTACCAAGCTTGCTTCGGGTCTTAAACACTGAAGGTCTCTCTTCAGACAGACCACCAAATCGGGACATCTGTTCATGCACCTTGGCGTCCAATGGTCACGTGTATTATGATGGGCACAGTAGTTCCTGGCCCTCATGGATTGTTGTGCCACTAAGTTTGAGGATTACCTCACTTTGGGGATACCCCTTAGATAAACATGTATTTCCACTCATTTGCAATTTAACATTTTTCTTTCAATTACGTTTATTTCAGAAGTAAGTTTGATTTTTCAAATGTATTTGCTTAATAACATGTATATTTGTGTATTATATTAAAATTTTGATCAATCCAAAATTACATGTTTTTAGCTCCTCTAAAAGCTTTTAGGATTTTACAACTAATCTTACAATCCATATACGTTTTATAGTAGTATATTTAAAAATGATAAAGACATTTTTACGACTGTGGGAGCTTTTATGCCTCGTTTATAAATATAAAAAATTGCATTCAGCTACAGTTTTTAAAATTTACTGAAATAAGTGGAGGAATAGGATACTTACATATTATGAATATTTTTGTGACTGCAGTAAGATATATTTTTATTTCAGTTTCTTTACAATTTGAAAAGAAGTTGTAAGCCATTTTGCGAATAGTTTGATATTGAGTGTAAACCCATAGGCTGTTTAATATTGTAAAGTGTTTTACTTTGATACCAGCACACATTAAAATAAGGCTCATTTGCAGTTATATGATCAGCTTCAGTGATATTTAAATTTTCAAAAATAGTCTATACGTACGAAAACATTCTTTCATAACCGCACACCACATCTCTCATACTATATCTTCCCTACTGCAGGAAATATTTGTGTATACTGAAAAATTTAATACAGGATACATTTCAAAATGTTAAAATTGTTTTTAAAATTTGGTATGGATACATTCTGGAAGTGTCGGTTAACTTCACTGAACAAAATTGTTTTAAGTGTACTGTTTTGAAAGACAAAATTCATTAGGGAGAACTTTTCTCACAATAGAATTTGTAATGACTGAATTGTGTGAAAATGTAGTTATTAATGTGTGACATTTTTCCTTGTTATAAAAGAAACAGAAAGATAAGAAATTAAACTTGAGTAGAATATGATTAGAAGTACTGTCATGCGCATTTGGAGACGTATATCTCCCATTAAAATTAAAAAAATATTGACTGAATGTGTGTTATGTCCATCACAAATGCCGATGTAGAAAAGAAATTTTTATTTAATACAAGAAGTTCGAAAAGGAGAACACTAGGAACTCCGAAAAATATTCAGTTAACATAAAAATATCATTTATATGATTTTAATTAAAATAAATTAAAAGTATTGAAATCCTTTTTTATGTTATTTTAAATTAAAAATATAATTGAATAGAGAAAGATCGGTTTTATTTCATAAATATAATCATCGTATGTATATCACCACATGCACCATTTATTGTCTTATTGTTTAAAAAAAGAGATAGGGCCTTTGCTCTTTTTACCTCATTACTTTTTTATAAAAAAAGAAAGTGAACGCGTTTTCTTACTCTCATATTCAAAAATGAATACAGGATGCTTTTTCCTGGTTCAAATCGAAATACCAATATATATATATATATATATATATATATATATATATATATATATATATATATATATATATATATATATATATTAATTTTAAAAAAAAAATGACAGAAAAATAAATTTTGTTTGAAGAAAATATAATTATTTTTCAACTTCTAACACAGTATTTATTTCCTTTTTTCCACCCTTCATTTTGTTTAATTTTACTGTGACTGAACATATAGGGGAAACGACCCATTTGCACTACAACGTTTATACAAGATTGCCCAAGGCAACTTAACAGCTAGCTGTAAACGATTGATCTCTTGGTTCTTACTTGACAAAGGAACCGAACTAGGTCATAAAATTGTCCCCGTTCTACCTCCCAAGTTCTAAAAGGGGGAAAGGAAAGAAGTCTGTTGCATTTTTATAGCGAACTTCCAAAATAAGAGTTAACGCTTTCCGAAACATATTTTGACGGATAATGGTCAAAATTTTTAAGTAATGTACTATACCAGAGGTGAATAAAAAACTCTAGCTAGTAAATTCAATAAATACAATCAAAATATTATATAGATTTAATAAGAAAAAACACCTTGTACATCGAAAAATACACCCCATAATACATTTATTCAAGTACTTCGGGGTTTTTTTTTTCTTGAGTCTTCTTCCAATGTGCTTGATAAGTTTTTAATTTTTTTTTCTTTTACTTGAATACCAAATATTTAAACCTCATTTATTGATTAATTTTTCGTAATTTTTATTCCTGCCATGTGTTTTGAATCTGGAATATATAAAAGTAGTAATATCACTAAAAAAAGATTCGAACGTTTTTAACACTAACAATTGATTACTTAATTTTAGATATCGATATGAAAATACATTTTGATAGTAAATTTCGTACCTTCTTGTTTTGTTCAAATTATTATCTGTTGCATAATTTTGAACTGATGAAACTCCTTAAATGCTTCAATGAGATTGATAATTTACTTGAAACAACACTAAAACTCAAATGTAGTTAAGAATTTTTAAAGCAAGATATTCGTATTACTAATTTAACTCAGAACTCATTTAAATTTGTTTTTTAAAGCTGTATAATACTTCCATATGTTTAAGTACTTTAACATGAGTATATTGTAAAAATATGTCTTCAAATATGAATAAAAATAAATACTTTTATTTTAAGAACAATCATTTTGGATTTAATACAGATATAATATAATATTTCAATTGTACACAGTTTTGACCTATGAGTGTATTTATATATATAGCAAAATTATAAGTGCATATATATTTTCACAAACATACACATTAACATTACATATGTATTTTCACATTTCCAGCAATATTACGTATTTTGACACACACACATACAGTCAGACCTCTATGTAACGAAGTAACCAAATCCCGAAAAAAAGTTCGTTATATGGAACATTTGTTATGTAGAGGTTTATCTTTCAATTTTCTAGAAAACCCTATAAAATAAAATTTAAACTCATAAACACTATACATTAAAAAAGTAATTATTCTCACATCTTTTTGTAAATTAATATTATTTATTTGATATATCATACCAATCTGAACAGAAAGAAAGAAAAACTGCAAGTAATGTTTCTACAACCCTTTATCTTCCTCCTGAAGAATTAATTTTTTTGTCTTTCATTCTCACAAGCACTTCCGTTTCGAGCTACAAGAAACGAAGTTACCAGTGCGATTATCAATACTACAAACTTTGACGGATACTAGTTCTAGGACACGGGGTCACGAGACAACTGCACTGAGGGTGAAAGGGGATATCAAAGATGCTTCCAGTGAATTCAACGACGTTGGTTTAAGGTTGCACTTGGATGAAACACTCATAATTTTATTGTTCTCGGTGAGCTTGGTACCTAATAAAACCAGTTCAAGATTTATGACCACCATAAAATGATTTAAAATAAAGAATAACTTGAAATATATAGAAATATTTTTAAAAAAAGGGAGAAAAAACTGAATCACAAGTGAAAATATTCGTTAAATAGAAAATTCACTTAGCTATTGGGGGGTATTTTTCGAAGAAAATCGTGAAATGTTCTTGGTTCCTGGAAAAAGTTCGCTATATAGAAATTTCGCAATATAGAGGTTCGACTGTGTTTACCTTTCTCCTTCTAATTTTACTGACTCTATTCCTAAAACCAATTCAAATATTAATTAAATAATTCGCAATATGATGTAATTGTAGGAAAAATATAAAATTCTTCAATTGCTTGTGTCAAATGTTTTATTTAACAAATGTGAATAATTAAATCATAAATATTTATGTTTACAGAAAACGAGATATTTTATTTACTATGCTGATGACATTCATTACAAACAGTATGTATGGAAATATGTCTTATATATTTAAAAAAATATTTACATAATAATTTATTAATATAATTATCGTTTCATAACAATGGGCAATTTGAAATATCAGCCATGTATCTTTATTAATATGAAATACATGATAAGTGCTAATACATATTAATATCTCATTCGGTTATTTATAGAAATAACCGATTATTGTTCTCATTCCAAAAATATTATTTACGAATTATTAAATGCATTATTCAAAGTCGAGCATACATGTATAGTATTAAAACCGCAACAAAATTAAATTGCGAAAGAAGCCATAGAAACGAAATTATGCTGTGAGAGGTAACGGATTATAAATAAAACATTATTTACAAAAAAAAAAAAACATTTTAAATAGCTGACATTTGTTCTTGGTTACAGAATTGTAATTGAACTTACGTTACTATGGCAGCTTACGAAAATAAAAAATTCTTATTTATAAACACTGTTAGTCGGAATCTGACGCTTTCCTTTACAAATATTAAATGTATTTTGAAAATGAAATATGTGAAATGAAAATAAAAAATGTTTGTGTTTCCTCTTTATACGTAACTAGCTGAAGTAACTTTTTCTTTGTACAGGTTATTTTTATTTAAATTAGGAATATTATTCTTGATATAATAGCTGAAATGTAAGGGGATTAAAACTCGGTACAAAAGAATGCACAGAAAAATGTAAAATAATCCTTTAATGAGAGCGTTTGTTAATTATCTATATTGCTGCTTAAGCACTCACAATGCCTCTTGTGGGTCAATTTTCGCAAAACCGCTTTTGTAGCATATCTTTAATCCATGAAAGGAACACGCCTGCTAAATTTCAAGTATGCAGATATAATAGTTCAAATATGGGGATACTTGTTTATAGCACCCCTTTGGGATTGATTCAGGTAAAAACGTGAAACTTATTCATAGTTGGGGATAGGGGGCTACCACACCCTTGATTGTACCGGGACTCGATTCATAGTTTTAGCTGTACATACATTGTGCGCTTACTTTTTTAATATATATTGATTAACATATCACTTTTATAAACTGAGAAAGTCATCTTTATTACTAAAAGCATATGCCACATAGAAAGGTTCCCCAGATATATTTCATGGTATAAATTTCCCCAAAATAAAGTCACTTAAAGGTTATTTAAAGTATTCTTTTTAAAACTATCGGAACTTTTAGGCTCAGATGCATTTTACTGCTTCAGTAGATATTGAGAATAGATTCATCAAATGCGTCCCGATACTTTTCAAGAGCTGACGCAGAGAACAAAATATAAAAAAAGAGATTTTGAAGGGTTTTCAGCGCTCTGTTAAAGTTTAGAAGAGTTCAAAAGAAGAGATAAAAGTGTTAATTTCATTAAACAAATCATCCGAGAGAGCACTTTAAAATTAAATCAACATGAAGTGACAATTTTTGAACTAGTCGAAGTAGTAAATTTATTCTTTGAGAGATCGAAGTTTTAATTCGAAACATGGTTAAGGTATGAGTATAGCTTTAGTTGTGGAATAATTTTCCATTTTTAATTTTCACTAAACATTATATTGAACATCTAAATAAGGCCTCACAAAAATATAGGATAGATATTATATATTTTACATAGATTTACTCAATGAAACACAGTATTGCCTATTTAACATAAACAAAAAAATATAGAAAAAAGAAATACTGAACATTTGCAATTTTTATTTATTGTAGTTAAGTGATAGCATAAACATTAAAATTGTAAAATGTGTGTGCATGGTTAGTACATTTTAAAGTCCTAATTTCTCTAAAAACTGTTTACACTATATAATGAAGAATGAAGTACAGCACCTACATAGATATAGTAGCTGTGCTTCTAGCCCATCGTTCAGATTTACGACGTCTATTTCATGTTTTATTTTCCTTTAGTTCTAATGCGATGTTACTTAAAAATAAAACCCTCCAAATTAATATAATAGGAGGATATAAGAGCTTGATTCAGTATTTTAAGTTTCTGATATGTTTTTTAATCATGTCAAATGTTTCTTTAGAATATTGTTACTTAGGGAAGCGGACATGATTGAACTACATAAAGAAAGCAACCGAACTGCATTAAATCATCACTTTGTGTATATCGCAATGGAGCATGCAAGTCATGCAAACAAAGCCTTGTGTTTGCATTTCACTAATAATAACCCCTAGAACTCCTCAATACCTTGGAAGTATCTTGCTGCCATGGAAAATATACAGCAAGAGTTTGCCCAAGTCAGATTTTTATAAGCTGTTAGGTGGGGAAACTTTAATTTGGGGACAACGCAGCACTGGAGATGTTCCCACCTTAAATAGGAGATTTCAGTTATTTACCAGAACTTCTAGACTAGAGCTAACTTCACCCCTAAAATATCTCGAGTCCGCGTCTCTAAACGCGCACCCTCCCGTCTTTGAGAACGAGGAACGATGCAAGTAATTGAATTTTGTGAAACATTCTAATTAACCCTTACTTCCCGGGCATGCCTTTCTTTGAAACTTGCTCAAATTTAACTTCCACAAAAACTTTTATTTTATATTACTGACTCTGATTCCATTATAAATAGGGTTGTAGCGCAAGTTACTTGTACTTCTGTAAAGAGCATACCTTGGGCACTTGTAGCGTTAGAATATTCTGTTGGTTAAAATGTTTGTTGCTAAAATGTGTGAGTGTCTAAGTCTTTTTAAATTTCTAAATTTAATTAAGCATTTCTGTATATGGTAATGTTTTTATCAATTCCATTAACAGTTCTTTATGACTGTGTCTGTGTAAAGCAATGATTCTCAAACCGTGGGGCGCGTCCTCCAAGGGGGCGTGGTAACTACATCGGGGGCGCAAGTAATAACCAAAAGTAGAAGATGATAGATTTTTTGAAAAGGATTATTATGACGTAATTTATTTAAAATATCTGCTACTTAATAGTAACATATACTTATCTTGATCATTTGAACGATCATAATTAAGGTAATATTGCAGCCTTAGCGTCAAAACACATTATTATTACATTCAATGCATTGTTATCGAGAGGGAAAAGGGGGGAGGGGTGGCTCGATAAAATTATGATTGAAAATTGGGTCGCTAATACTGGAAGTTTGATAAAAACTGGTGTAAAGGAAAGTATTTTTACTACAAACTATAACACCAGCCGTATTGCAGATTAATAAAACAACGAGTAATTAATGACACGACAAAGGAAAAAAAAATTATCTTAAAAAGAAACACTAATAAAATAAAATGTAACATTGGTGAACCAAAAGAAGCAACTGGTATTGAGTATAATTGCTTCAATTTAGAATTATTTCTTTGACAAGATACAAAATCCATCGAGCAAAAATTCAAAAAAATTTTGATACATTATTCTGAAATAAGACATTAGAGAATTTATCTCAATATGGAACAGGATATTTCCATTTTAATGTGAAAGCTGCTATTTAAAAGGTTAAATAAGCAAAGAAAAATGTTCGGTTTCTTAATTAAGAGATGTCAGAATGCTTTCCTATAATTGATTTTCTATGGTGGTTTATTTTTAATGCAAAAATCCCACTTTGGAAAAACTGCAATTCATTTTTAATATATTCAAGTAGAAATTTTCATACTTTAAGGATGATTACATATATATATATATATATATATATATATATATATATATATATATATATATATATATATATATATATATATATATATATATATATATATATATATATATATATATATATATATATATGGTATATATATATATATATATATATATATATATATATATATATATATATATATATATGTATATATATATAATATATACATATATGTATAATATATATATATATATATATATATATATATATATATATATATATATATATATATATATATATATATATATATATATATACATATATGTATAATATATACATATATGTATATATATATATATATATATATATATATATATATATATATATATATATGCATAATAACCCATGATATTTAATGTTAATTTTATTCCCTTTTAGTTTATGTACTATACCTGTGTTTCTCAAAGTTCCAATATTTTTTTGGGGGGGGCGGGGACTCAAGAAAGACTCATTGTGTGCCGACAAGTATAACGCAAGGCTTACGAACGTAAGTCAATACACAAGACAATGGAGATTACATGTAGAAGTATATAGGCACAAATGGGAACCAAAAGGGGAAATACAGAAACCTTGGGACCTTGGGAAATACAGAAACAACAAATACAGAATTAAATACAAGAATGCTCACATGCAGACGGAGAAAACCAATAATAAAATTATACAATGAGGAAGATAAGAAAAAATAAAAAAAAATGTTCAAAAAACAAAAACATAAAGCATACATACACATACAAATATATATACACACATATACACATGTATATTCACGTACAGAAAATGTTAACAAACACACAAAATTTAGAATCTAATTAATACAGGGAAAAATGCTATTAATGAATGCACAAAAAATGTGAAAGATGAATTTCCATCAAAAAAGCAGATAAAGGAGGAGGCCACTCTATATTGTTCTTTTGTAGGCACTTCATGAGTGTACATCTTTCCGAAGAGAAATTAGTACAAGCAAGAATCAGATGCTTGGCATTTTGGATTGTGTCACTGGAGCAAGAACACTGATCAGTAAGCGACAAATTGAAGCGCTTTAAATATGCTTTAAAGTTTCCATGCCCAGTTAGAAACTGGGTAAGTTTAAAATTAGAGTGAAAGTGCTTAGCCTTTAAACGGCTCTGAATAGAAGGAAAATATGCAATCATAGTTTTCCTCGCCCCCCTCCTTTCTATAAGAGTGCATTTAATTTAATAATACTATACTTTGACGATAAAGTTACAATACGACTTTAACCTTTGAAGTGCCATGAGCGAATATACAAACGTCTCGCTCACCGGAAGCGTTAATTGCCCCGGAAGTATATAGACGTCTTTCCAAATTATGATCTTTTATGTACACTGCTATCCATAAAAAATTACTCGAAGGCTGTGGAATGCAATAAAAGGAATGTATTTATGAAGGATTTACTTATTTCCTTCCCCAATACATTACATGCGTGCATACGTGAAAAACGGTAGCTATGGGGAGCGAATCGCTTAACATTTAATCGGCACTTAAGATATTAATTATAAACCGTACAAATAAAGAAAGCTGTTAAATTTGTAAATAATTTTATGTATGACAACACCATGTGTTTATTGGTAATTATTAATGATAAGCTTAACTTAGTATTGTTAAATTAATTATAAAATACATTGTGCAGTACTAATACATTTATAAGTGTATTATATAAGTGTAAAGTCAATTAATTACAGTCAATTAATAATATTTTTAAATAATCTTTCGTTTTCGACTTATCAATATGCTAGTTGCCACCTCGTACGGTTACCGCGCGGCCCACAGTTTAAGAATCGCTGTAGTATAAAGAACAATATTACATCTCACACATTATAAAGAACAAATGCATACATCTCATTCAACATTTATAAATTATTTTATGCATTATTAATGTAATTTCAATCGGTTATTTTATTTTAATTTTCTCCAGAAATTTAAAATGTCGATTATTTTTCAGGTACGCAAATATGTTCAGAACCGTGACTTAAAAAACATATAATTAAATACTTTTATATATTACTGTCACCTGAATTAGAATATATACACATAAAATTCTATTAAGAGTACCAGCACAATAAAAAAATATTTTAAATGCTATTCTTTGCCAAAAAATTATTGTTTTATCAAAATATCCTTCTTGTATGGAAATTTCTTCGGTAATCATAATATTTTGTCTATATATTGCTAAGGTTCTGTACACAGCATGGATTAGGACTTATGAAATATATAATTTAGAAGTAGATTTGTTGATATTTTAATATATCCAAGACAGTAGCAATCTTAACAGCAAACACCGGTTTATATTTTGATTGGAAGTATCTCTAAAAATAATTTTGTTAGTTCTTCAAAAATCTTTGTTTAAGCTCCGTATTTACCCCAAAATAGGTAAAATGTTATTATTATTGAAACGTTTTCTATACAAAAATATTTTGAAAGTATGTGTGTCCTCTGTTCTTCATTCTTTGCAACAGGATTGATTTTTTAAAGTAAACATTTTTTAAAGAAATTTACATATATATATATATTCTAGTTGGGTTGACACGTAATATAAAAAAAGATTAAAATATATTTTATTTACTTTTGCAAAATCATTGTTTCGTACTTAATCGGAAACCCTATATAAAATATAATGAGCTATTTCTAATAATAATAATATATTAAAAATATTTCCTTAATGTAAATGTTTTTATCATTTACTATAGTAGTAAGACTTTTAACTGTCAGCTATATAATTTTTAAAATAATAATTAATATTATACAGTGCAAATTACTATCGAATTAGATTTGCTGCTGTGAGTACCAAATATGTCCACTAAAATAATAACCTTTAAAAGCAAAGGGGAAAACCACTTACATTATTTACACGGATATTATCGTCAAATACGTTGGGCGAAACTCCAAATAAATCTAACAGATAATCCGGTGGAATTTTATCATTATTGACCACCTGACGTGTCACTCCACTGCCTCGGGCAACTCTTAGTTTATTGCTTTTGCCTTATTGGTGACGTTGAAAGGAAAATATGATCTCCTGTCTTGATTTACGCTTTAGAACAGCTCTCATATTTATAATGAAATCCAAGACCTAGAACCAATATGTGAAAGCCAATTTCCTATACCTTTTGCTTGGATAAACTATTTGGTAAGCCCTCTGTTTTAGGAAAATGGTATTAAAAAGTAAACACACATCAATCAACGGTTGTGGATTTAGTTGACAGGTAAAGGGTGGAAACTATTCATAAGGATTTCTAATGTTTACAGAAAATTTAAATTAAAAGAAATGTGGAATTTGAATAAACCTTACGATCACAATCAAATATTTTAAGGATGTCTTCGGTAAAAGTACGAGAGCTTGAACTAAACGCGAAGCACATTTTTTCAGACAGAAAAAAATTCCTCAATTTCCATGGAAATTTGCAATATTATAACTCATACTTCTGTTAACAATATAGTGTTTTTAAAAATCTCAAAATATTAAATTAATACTTTATTTTTTGTTTTAATACGTGAAGGCATAGCCCATTTAACATGACGATATAGGAGAAAAAACACGAGGCACATTTTATACCAGAAAAAATTAATCGACTCGGTTAAAAATGGGAAGTATGATAAAAAATACTGCTTTTTAGAAGGATACAGAGGCCAGAATATATTAATGTTTCATTTCTTTTATATCTGAAAAAGTGTTCCTGAAATAATATATATATATACATATATATATATATATATATATATATATATATATATATATATATATATATATATATTTAAAATTCGGGTCCTATTCTTCAACATTAACCGAAGACTGCCTTAAGTTAAATTCTCGAAAAATTCGTGTTTTGAAAAAAACAAATTGAGTAAGTGATTTGAAGTTCTTTCACAAACAAATTTCAATTAACAAGAAAAATCAATCATTTGTCAATGAGATCTTCTATTAAAAATACAATTATTAAATAAATATTAGCAAGCAAATCAATACAAAAAGTAGAGTTTTCTTTCATTTAAGAAAATGTAAAATACAATCAGGAATTTTTGGAATTAATGTTTTGTGTGTGTGTTAACTTACATACTGGTATTATTATTTTTAAGATATATATATATATATATATATATATATATATATATATATATATATATATATATAAATATTGGGAGTTTCGAAACTCAATCTAAAGCAGGAAGGTCGGAGGACTGTCACTTGGTTAATCAATAACTAGCATATTTTTGACAATATGGAAAATTGACACTCTCCATTACATTATTAGGTATTGTGACCACAATTTTGCAGTAATCTTTCTACTAACGTGATCATACATAGTACTGCTAATAATCCCAATCACAAGTGGAGCAAATTTTTTGCTGTTGTAATTAGAATTTCCGTGTAGTTTTCTTGAGTCAAACTTTGAGAAAATTTCACCTAAATTTTACTCTTCATGAAAATAAAAAATTTCATAAAATGCCCTGCAAGTTCTTCAAAAGAGGACCAATTTAGTTAAAATTCAAAAATGATTCAACATTTTTTTCTTTTCTGTCCATAATAATCCCAGTGATTTTTTTTTTATTGTAGAACATTCATACTTTAAAACTCCTCTGTTGACACCCACCATCACATCATTGGTTACTGTGATCTCACATTTTCGCAATTTTACGGCAGTTTCTTTCACCAGCGAGATCTTACATAGCTGTGCTCTTAACCAAAGTCACAGATCAAGTAAAACCCTTTTGCTAATTTAGTTAAAATCAATGTAATTTCAGTCAATTTGAGGAAATTATTTCATCTCTTTGACTCTTCTTAAAAGGGAAGTTATTTCAAAATAATGATTTGCCTAGGCTCCGAAAAGGTCAACACTTTCTATTTTTCTATCCATAACAATTACTGCGAATTTTTCAAACAAAATGGCATCATTTCAAAAAAAATTATCCTAAGGTATCCGAAAACGTTCGAAACCAAGATTTAAAAAAAAAACGCATAAATAGATTGTTTTCATGATATTTAGTGTCACTTAGATTAGAATACATGTATACAATCGTTTTAATTACATTATATGATAAAAAATTATTTAAATAGAATTTTTGGGCAAAAAATTAACTTATAATAATCGTTTTTCAAAGCGCTCTCCTTTTATAAAAATGCTTCTATAATAATAAAAAAAAATATTTCGCTTAAATAATGTAAAGACTTCTCCAGAGAGTCTGAATTAGGACTTCCGAAAAGTTTGCATTACTTTCAGAGCTATAACCAATTGAAGTAATTATTGGCTTTTTTTTCTTTAATTTTCTTTCCTATGTTGTAGTAAAATACGGATAAATCCAGTTCTAAATTATACATTTCAAAAAAAAAAATTCTAGTTGAGCCTATTATCTAGTTGAGTGGTCTGAGCTATATACAGGCAAATTAAAATAGTATCAGAATCACTTTCCGTAAAAAGAAAATATTTTCAAAATTGGTCATCCTATGTTCATTTTTTGTCAAAATATTGTACTTAAATATTTTTTATTATAATAATTTTCTTAAAGCTATTTTACATATGTTTATAAGTGACACTAAGTATCATAAATATTATCCACGTAAAATCACGGTTCCGAACGTAGTCGGATATCTTAACAGTGTGACTATAAATACGTAATAAATTTAAAAGCAAAATGGAAAACATGTTTGTAATTCCTTAATAAGTAAAACTTTCGAAGTGTTTGCTTCCAATTGCTTATTTTAAGCACAACAAAAATGTAAGTGAACTGCGCCAAAAGAGGTACTGAAAAATACGAGGAAACGGTTACTTCCCATTCTATTAGCGATTCCTCTAAATAAACGTAGTGCCTCTAATAATGTACGCAAGAGGCAGATATAGACATACTAATATCTTTATTTATTTTTTCTTTACGGAATACTGTGTATATGTTACCGTTCAGGTGTATATAATTCAGTTTTTTCATAGAATAAATACTTATTTCATGAAATAACTAGTCGAATAGCAAGTCAGTTAAAGTTAATAATAGGTGTAAAAATCCGTACCTGACTTAGTTTTTCTAACTAGTTATTTTATGAAATATTTAATGATAACATTTAAGTAAAAAATAAAAAAAAATATTCAAAGTTATATTATAATTTAATTGATCGTAAAGAGCTAAAATCTCAAGGAAAAATACATTTTATAACTATTGAGAACGATTAATTGATAAATAATATGGAAAAGCAGATGATATGATTTATTATTGATCATATTGCTAATATTAGTTAAACAGAAAGGGGGAAAATATGTTGTACAGGAATAGTAATATTTAAATATTATCAACAAAATATTTCAAAGAAAAATGTAAAAATATTTATTTGCATTTCATGAAATACCTTTATTTTACTTTTCCTTAGAATTATTAACGTCGCACTGAGAATGAGTGTATATTAACGTTGCACTGCGTGAGTTTAAAGTCGCGCTGTTCAGCTAGGCTTTTGGCGACGGACTACGTAATTTTGAACCATGGTCAAGTGACGTGGACGACACCTGAGCTGGCACCCCTCTCTCCTAACTAGCACACCATACCAAAGGGATGACGCTTCAGCTCTCTACAGATTTAACGTGCACCGCTGCCCTACAAAGCGGGTCTTTATTGGTACTCGGCTCAAAATCGTGACAAAGCCAGCCACGATCCGATACCCATACCACTCAGCTACCGCAGCCACTTTCATTATTTGTTAGAGAAAAGGTTGCTACGATGACACTTAGAATTGCATCGCTTATTATTTTTGAAAAACACACACATTTACTCTTACATTTTTTTTTACGTGAGCACTTTTTAAATTGTTGTCCAGTGCCACAACTTTGAGCTGTTGCAATAGATCGAAGCATTGTCTCAAAATTCGGAACTTCTTCCAGGAAAATTATATAATTCTCTCTCACATATATACTGAACTGAGATGTAGAGTACAATTGTTTTATTCGGCCATCTCTTATTCCAATCCCATAGTACGTATAAGCCAAGGGTGGCGAACCTTTTTGAATCAACGTGCCATTTTTTCTCAAAAATATGTTTAATGGGGTATAGACGTGTCGACAAATAAATTTGACTTGTGATTTTTGGAAAAAAAAAAAAAAAAAAACACTAACTCAAACTCTCAAAAATACATTTTGCACTGTATATCAGTAAATGTTATAGATATACGAGTAATACAAATTAAAGTAACTTTAGTGTGACTTCTGTTTTTTCCGATTAGATGACAAATAACACACATTAGGATTGTAATACGTTACTTCTAGCAGAACGCATGCTGAACTAGTCATCTGCCACATGGTTTCTAAGTGAGTCTTAAATGTTATTCATCTCTGAAAATAATGATTCTCGAGCATATATATATATATATATATATAAGTAGATGAAAATATGGTTAAAAAAGCATGATCCAGCTTCTTCAAACAGTTCAATGTGTATGGAATCGAATTATACGTTTCTAAAATTTCGTTACTGGCAGTTTTACTTATATTTCTTGTTAATTTTTCTGTTTCAATCAATTCCAACATTTTCCTTGTTTCAATAAATTTTAATCCATATTGAACTAGACTGAAAATCAATCAGTTGCATTTCAAATTCTTCAATTTCCAACCAACCCAATTGGGCAAGTTCAGCTTATCAAGTGAAGTCACATTATGGTACATAATTATTATGGAAATAAGTTCTTCAATAACTTCCTCTGCGTCTGGTTTTTTTTCACGTTTGGGAAGTACTTGTAGTTTCTTGTAATAATATCGTTCTGAAAACATGTAATTCAGCGTCAAAAGCGTTGAGATCCCTGTTGAAGATATATTTTTTTTGTGTCTTGAGGCTCTGCGTTCAATTCTTTGAAATTTTGGCATATGTCTGTAAAAACAGAACTAATCACTCGCGTTTATTCGTAACACTTCTTAGTGGACTTTGTTAATTTGATCCAAAATGCAAATCGTTTTGATTGCCGACGTGCCCAATATATTGTGTCACGTACCATGAGTGGCACCCGTGCTTCGGGTTCGCCATCCCTGGCATTGGCGGTTCAAAACTGACTAAAAGTAGCTAGAATCGTTCTAGGAACTTTCGAGTGACGTATTTCAGACTTTAATGGTCAAGTAACCGTTATTCTAGAAAATACCTAGTTAAATCGTAGGATTCAATAATTTCATACGCTTTAAATTATGTGTCTAGTTATTTATAGAAATACCTTTTTATTATATGAAATTACGGATTTCAAACTTTAGCGGTAACATATATAACAATTAAATGATAAAATATTTAGTAAAACATTTATTTAAGTATGTTTGTATTTAAATATTTAAACGTAATATTTATTTTCTATTTATTTCGAAAAAGAGTTTTAATTTTTTTCCTGCTGCACTTTTTTATTTTAGTATGGACGCGCTTATCTCACACTAATGATATGTGCTCAAGATTATAATTTTTTAATCTCAAAAATTTTCTAAGTTTGTCAATCATCGCATTTAATATTTTGTCACATGAAACATGCTGCGACTCATGCATAACCCCATTAAAACTTCATTTCAAGGATACGCCCAGTTTAAATCTTTTTGAGCATTATTATTCAGTCCGTATGTGGGAAAACACGACAAGAGCTTAACAGGAAATCACTCAATATTCAACGAATATTTGATAAAGGGGGAAGAGGGATCCTGTCTTTGACAGTTTCATCAATCATTCCAACTTTAATATTCGATGTGGTTGATTTTTTACTCTGTTAAGGTCTTTTGAGGGGTGGAATTTACTCATGTACCACTCTTGAGGGGTGATGTTTCTACAAAAACAAAAGGATGAGAGTGTGCAAATCCAAAATGGGAGTTTCTTTTGAATTTGAGAAACATTTTTTTCATATAACTTATATTCTCTTTTGCAGACTTAAAAGAAGCACATTCTGGAAATACAAAAATGGTAATAGGAAAAGGAAGTGTAAAGGAGAGAAATTAACTTGTACAAAAAAATTACACACATATTAGGAAAGCGACTGTGAGGATAGAACTCGCGACCTTTGGTTCCAAAAACACGTAACTTACCGCTGGACCAAAAAGATCGCTTTAGTCCGGAGGTTGTTATTGGCTTAAATAGGTTATACCGCTACACATTCTCCTGAAAGTCAATCTGCGTATAGACGAATGAACGATATAGCTCTTATTGCGAGCGGTCAGTTGTTGGTGTTATTTGGAGGAGTTGCGTCAAGTGAGTTAGGCAACTTTGTTAGCTACGTCAAGTGAATCTAACGAGTTGGTAGCGTCAAATGAATTTTGACGAGTTTTTTGTTACTTCTTTTTTGCGGATAGATGGCACCACGACAGTTCAGAAGGTTACTTAGCTGAGCCAGGGTCACCAATGTATTGGTGCATATCCGACAGGATAGAACGTGCGACATTTACATCCGTAAGCACGTAACTTACCGCTAGACCAAAATGATCAATTTAAGCCAGAGGTTGTTTTGACTTATATAGATAATTCCGCTACAAATGTATTCACAAAATATTATTAGCATAAATCTCAGAATTATCACATATATAAAAGCAAGGTATTATACGAAAAATGTGAAATAAAATTCAAAACTAACACGCATAATAAAAACTGGTAGAGACCCAATTTGTTTACTTTGATTAATTTCTACTGTGCAAATTATTGAGGCTTGGACATATTACCAAAACCAGCAGCTCCTATACAAATTATCTGAAAATTCCTGCACTACATTTTTTTTTTCTGAATAGAAAATGCAACTTTTTTGAAAACAAAATAGGTGTTGGTATATAGCTCTAGTATCACAAAACATTCCAAATAATTTCTGTCTGAAGTTGATATTAAATTACAGATAAACAAGGATATATATTCCTTGGTCGCAAGCCATTTTTATATTTCTTAAAATCAGTGAAAAAAAATTTATCTCGTTTTGCAGTCTTTTTGGTATTGTTGAAATTCAACATACAATGGATTTGAATAACCTCACATTGAAAAACTTTTACTTTATAGATCCATACAGTAATAAGTGGATTAAAAATGTAATCATTAATAATAGTTATATGTAATATAAAAAAACAAGCCAAAATCCACGTATGATATATCATGAAACCCAGTGATCATGACTAGTTACATTTGATTTATGATGTTTTATTTCAATTTCTTTAAAAATCTTAGTTTCAGACAGGATTGATAAAAATAAAGCTATTATCTTTGGAGTCTGGCGTTTTACTTTATGCATTTTGATTCGAAAATGCCCTTCTCCAGTTCTACCTCCTTGGGCAACATTTGTACTCTCATTGTGACATATTTAAAAATTAGAGATATTTTTCCCCAGTTCAGCTTCAATGCGGGTTTCGAATTGTGAATAAATTTTTGAATAAAACAAACCTATTCTCGGATTATTTTCAAAACTATACGGTATGTATTATAAATTATTAACAAATGGATTATTAGTACAATTTCTATCACTATAGTTTTTTAGATTGTATGGGTAATTTATATTTAAGTTTTATTTGTTTATCCATAGTGTTGTTCTACATGATAATAAATAATTCTGGCAAGCAATACGGTTTGTGAAACCTTCTATTGCAAAAATACTAACTTTCAAAACAACGTGTTTCTAAAGAATTCAACGTGAATTAAATTATTAATTAAAATATTATATACAAATTATAAACAAAAATTTATATACAAAGAATAAATCCCAATGATTATATTTTAACCACTTGTAACAGATTTAATTTTAACAATGTTCAATAAGCACAATCTTAATGTTTTAATAAAATATTAAATAAAATGCTTCTTAAATACAAGACTAATATTGATATGGTGTCTCATCATCTCTTTGTGAGGTATTAAGGTAAAGTGTAAGCTAAAATATTCCTCACTACTTCTTTGAAAGGTTAAAGTCCAAAGTGTTTGAAAAACTATTAAATGCTTTTTAAAGATTATTTGAACAGACTGATTTATTAATTTTACGTAATATATACTTCAGCCTCATAAGTTCTATGCAACATTCTACAGTAAAGTATCATGTTCAATGCCGACTGCCAGACAATTTCTAAAGAGGAAAACTAATATGTAACTGATAATCCTGACAATACTCAACAACCATTATTTCCAAACTTTCCATCGGCTTTTCAAAAAGACCCAGCAACGTAATTACCCGGCCTCACTTCTCTTGTTAAATGTTCGGAACGAAAAACATATCGATGCGATAAAGCGTATAATTGTGAAAGAGCAGTTGAGGTTACAGTCAAAAGATACAATAAACGAAAATAAAACCAAAAATGCGATAGAACATGTAAATAATAATCCGTTGTGTCAAGTCCGTTCATTGCTAAACACACATTGGATCCCAAACACGATAAAATGGTGTAATAAATGATGTTACTCAATTCATATGAACATTAATTTGGCATTAGTTACAAAGCAAATAGATACGAAAACGGCAGACGGTTATTTTCGTGGCGGGAGAACTAAGCCTATTTGGCAGGAGAAAGAATTTCAAAAAATAGAGAATCTCCCTCCCTCTTTTTTGTCCCCCTGTGAAATGATGCCAACAAAGCCCAGTGTTCAAAGAACAGTTTCGGGAAATATTTGAAAAATGTGTTTTCGCGGAGTTTAATAAAAGTCCTTTGTATGAAGTTAGTATATTTGTACCTGATGTATTCCTTTTTTCGAACTTTGTGTTCTTGTGGAAATAAAAATAGACGGAATATATATAATAATAAATTCAATGTTTAAAAATAAAAATTAATAATAAAATTAAAATTAATGAATAATAAAATTAAATAATAATAAAATAAAATAATAATAAAATTAAATAAAAATAAAATTAAAATTAATAAATAATAAAATTAAATAAAAATAAAATTAACATTAATAAATAATAAAATTCAAATTAATAAATATAAAAATTAAAATTAATAAATAATAAAATTAAAATTAATAAATAATAAAATTAAAATTAATAAATAATAAAATTAAAATTAATAAATAACAAAATTCAAATTAATAAATAATAAAATTAAAATTAATAAATAATAAAATTAAATAAGAATAAAATTGAACAATAATAAAATTAAATGTTTCACTATTAAAAGTTTTTACTGTGTTAAAACTCCATTGCAACATAATTTCATTACAAATTTTAAAATGAATACGAAGTATACAATTACTGCAATGAAATTTCGATAGCAACTTTAATTCAGTTTATCAACAATCTACATTATTTTTTTACAAACAAAACTGAACAATTTGAAACTGATTACGAAATAAGTTCTCAAATAGTTACAATAAATTTAAATTATTGTTGTATTTGTGTTTATAAGATACTACCATATGATATAAAAATTCTTGAATTGGTAGAATTACAAAGAAATGGTCCATTACTCCTTATAAAGCTATACTGCTTTTCTAACAACATAATCTTAATTTTATTTTAAAGAACAATAAATTTACGTGAATTATAGATATTTCAGCTCTCCTGTTCATGGATTTGGCAAAGAAAATCAAGTAAAAAAATAAAATAAGTCAATGTCTACTTAGGTCAATAAAAAAAAATTATTTTAGTTCATCAAATTTAATTAATGAAATGATATTTGAAAAAACTGCATCAACATTAAGTGTCATCTACAACAAGTAAAATATATATTCCAAGACAAGCAAAAATCAGCCAGAAATACGTACAGGCGCCATCTGTTGGGGCTAGTTCTAATTTCATCAGAAAAAAACGCAGAATAAATTTAAAATTAAAAAAAATACATGAAATAAATTAATATTTGAAAAAACTGCATTATGTATAACATCAAGTACCATCCACCACAAGCTTAAAAAATGTATTTAAAATTCAGTGGACGAATAAAGATTATTATGATAACGATTGAAAATTTTAACAAGATATATATATATATATATATGTGTGTGTGTGTGTGTGTATTCATAACTGCGCAAATCTTAAAATTTAGTAAATTTAAATATATATATATTATTAATTTTAAGGGCACATGGTACGATTTACGCAAAAATTTTTAATTTAAGGATTTTCAAAATTTTTTGGTTGCCTCCTATGTGTGTATACTATGTAAAACAGATTTTGTGCTCAAAATTTCGTAAAAAGTTAGCCATTTAATTTTTTAAGGAAAAACTTAAAATTTGTGAAGTGATTTTAAAATGCTACTCCTCCTACAAAAATTTACGTATACGCATCAAATCTGATTTACAATTACGTCAAACAATGCACAATAAATGTTAGTATGCGTTTTGCGGTAACATAATTGGTATTTGTGCAATGCTTCTTTTAATGAATGCTTATTGAAAATTCTTTAAAAATATATATAAATTCTGAGCTCAGTTATTTTTATAAAAATAAGTATTGATTTGATTCAAAAATGCATACCAACTTTTTTGTATGTGTACTAATAGTAATATGTATTAAAAAAATTCAAAGCATTAGACACAATAGAAAAAAAGCTTTAGTATTTTTAATAAAGACAAACTAGTTACTTTATCTCTCTGAGATAAGTAAGTTTAAAGTTTTGGTTTGCTATAGGGATGCGAATAAAAACGAACGTAAAAGCTATCATAATTCAACGGTTTTTTTTTTAAGTTTAGAGCTTTCGAATTTTGTGAGGTTATAGAAAAGTATATAAAAATAATTTAGGGTAAAAAAATTAGATTTGAACTTTTGACCGATTTTTGTCAATTGAATCGTATTGTTTGTCACCTTAATCAAAATTATTAAACCTATTCATTTTCTTAAGGTAACCGACTACTTACGATAACTTTTTTCATTTTTGAAAAAATGGAGATATGGAGATTTTTTTGTGATTTTTAGATTTATTTAGTATATTTTAAGCAAAAAATCTCAAAATTGAAAACAGAAGAAGAAATTTATTACTATTAAAATAGGAAAAAACTCGTTAAAATGTACAAAAAATTTCATAAATGGGGAGCCCGCCCCGTACAAAAGTTTTATGAACAAATTCCCAATTTTTCAATTTTGATGTGTTACTTTGTTATTCATGTTTGAAATGATCTTCAGGATAAGAGATATTTTAATTTTTACAAAAGCCAGAGTGCACTCTGTCTTAGTGATTATATGAAATTGCTCAATAAAACAGTGACTAGATTCATATAAAGGACTGTATATTTTGAAATAAAACAGCGAATGATAAATCTGAAGGTCAAAACACTTCTACTGTTATACAGATCATACGCAAAAAAAAAAAATCAGCAAATTATTTTAAAAATGTTTTGAGCAATCACTGTCCCCGTTTAAGCTTTTCAAACTTAAACTTAATACTGTTTTATTATGTACATATACATATATATCTGTGCGTGTACATGTCTATATATACATGTGTATATGTAACTCCAATAATCGTGACGAAATTGCGAAATGAATGTCAACGCAATAACTGCCCAAAAATTGATTCCTCATCACGAAATGAAGATGGTCCACATGAAATGGAAATAACTTTGTGTATTTCCATTAATTGATGGGGTAAGGTGCCGCCATCTCAACATCATCATGAATATTATAATTTCAATCTGAAGGATTTGGAATTGCATTGAAAACTCTCCATCTTATTCCAACACAGCTGCTGTCATTGTTGGGAAGCTGGTTATTGGAGTGTATGTCAACTACGTTGAGGACATTTCATTAAACTACTAGAGGAAGGGGAAAAGGTAGATCATAATATGGGAACTGTGAAGTTTGAAGTATTGTACAGCAATTTGGTTAAAAATGGTTATTACCACTCTGTAATGCATTTCCAATGAATATTTAGTACACTGCATGATTTGTGAAAATTTGCGAATTATTAAATTTACTTTTAAAGTAAATAGCTTATTAAATGTGTTCTAAACAAAGAGAATAATTAGTCATATTTTTTTAAAAATTACACATATTATCTGGTGGAAAATTAAATTAATACAGATAGTAATAGTATCATTTACACTAAAAACTCTGAGAAACCATACATTAATTTCTATTAATGTTAGAAATACTTGGTAGTTGAAGATCTTTTTTGGATTAATTGACTGTTATTTAATCTTTTTAAGTGTGATAAAGAATATTGCAAAAAACATACATTTAACAAAACTAAGTTTATTAGACAACGATTTATATACAGTTACTCCCAAAATTGAGGGTACACCTACTTTTAAAACGGGAATCAATGTTTAGAATGAAAAAATTATATTAAATGAGGGAAATAATTAAAACCTTTAAACATAGATGCGTTTATTAGATCATAATTCATTATTTTGAATGATAAAACAAAATATTTCTTAGTTTAAACATACATATAATAACTTATAAAGAAAATTAACAGAAATTAATAGCCACAAAATTGAGAGTACATGCATCTATTTTCCTGCATAAATCATGAATAATAAAGAGTTAATATTTAGTAGCATAACCTTTTGCTGATATGACAGCTTCCAATCTCCGAGGCATCGATTCCATAAGATGTCTAGTGGTCTCGGGAGCAATATTCAGCCATTCTTCTTGCAATACCGATTTCAATTGTTTCTTGCTTGTAATTTGATGTTTTTGCACAGCTCTCTCAAGGTGGGACCACAGATGATCGATAACATTTAAGTCGGGAGACTGTGGAAGTGTATTAAGTTGATTCCGACAATGGTAAAGCAGCCATTCTTCTACAACAAACGCAGTGTGCTTGGGGTCATTGTCTTGCTGGAATATGAAATTCGACCCCAGTGTCCCAATTTTTATCAGCACTTTCTTTCAAATTTTTTTGCAGAATATTAAGATAAGCCATCTTGTACATGATTCCATCAATGAATACTAGCTTTCCCACCCCCGACGCAGCCATACACCACCAAACCATCACCGACCCACCTCCGTGATTCACAGTAGGAATTGTGTGTTTTGGGTGGTGTGATGTATTTGGTTTACGCGACACCATACGACGACCGTCACTGCCGAAGATGTTGAACTTACTCTCATCACTGAAAATGACTTCGTTCCAAAACTGTTGAGGCTTTAAAATGTGTTCTTTAGCGAATTTCAATCGCTTGACTCTATTCCTCTTACCAATTAAGGGCTTTTTTCGAGCTACTCTACCATTATAGCCAGCCTTTCTTAGGACCCTTCGTACCGTTTCTGCAGAAACCGATCGACCTAAGGTATTAGAGGTACTGGCTGCAATTTTAGGAGCACTAATTTTAGGATCAATCTTCACTTGATGTATAACTCTTCGCTCGGTTATGGAGTTCATAATTTTCTTTCTCCCTCTTCCTTCGTTATTTGCCAGCATACCAGTCTTCTTAAATTTTTGCAGGAATTTTTGGATGCAGTTAACACTTCGTCCAACTACTTTAGCAATATTCAGCTGGGATTTACCTTCATTTGACAGTTTAATAACAAGTTTTCTCTCTTCGATCGTTGTTTCCTTCCGATTTTCCATTTTAATCAATACATCAAGTCACAAACATAAATTTGTTATCAGATAGCCTTTGAAAGTCTTCCTTTATTATAGATCTATTATCAAATTTATATCTAAAAATTACTGGTAGTTTTGCATAGTGATTAAAGAAGAGTACTCTCAATTTTGTGACATTAAAATGGTGTAGTTTTTCTTTCAAACCTTCATATTTTTGTTTCAACCAATTTCCATGTCTTACATTTAATGTTATTTGGAAGAGTAATGTATGCATTTTGAATGTACAAAAGTGCGTTAACATAGCGTATGAATTTCTACACCTGGTGATCCGATGGTGAATTCGGAATTAAGTGTACTCTCAATTTTGGGAGTCACTGTATATAGATTTGTATATATATATCTGTATTTTTAATGAAACGACCACGTTAGACTCGTATAGTCAAGGTATGGGTCTTGTGGCCGGCGTGTCATGAGTTCATACCTAGTACCAGAGAAGACCTGCCGTGCAGGAAAGCGATGCACGTTAAATCTGTCGAGAACTCAGATGTCCTCCCGTTGGTGTGGTGTGGTAGTTAGGGGAGAGGGTTGCCAGCTCAGGTTTCGTCAATTGACCATGGATCAAGATTACAAGTCCACCGCCGAAAGCCCTCGAGAAGCTGAACAGTGCGACATTAATATTCACTCACTGTATTTCATAAACATTAATGAAATAAAAACATTCACAAAATCTTAATGAAACAAAATACAAAACTTTACAATATCAAAATCATAATAAATTCTGTTTTCTTCCCTTGTTTTTGATCAACAGCCTTAAGAGAGAGAGAGAGAAGCTGCATTTTAATTTCAAGCGAAATAGTAATTTGTTTTCCTTCTTAGCCCTTTGCCTTTGTGCTTGTAAAAAGAATTCTAAAATTGCAAAAAACGTTATCCAAACACTATGATGCTTACTCACACTATGATGCACTTGACACCGAATTCAAAAGCCAAGTGGCGAGAGATCATATTTTTTTGTGTGGCTTTTGTAGGGATGGAAGGTAAAAGTAGCTTATATAAACCAAATTGGTTCGTGTCACAATCTATTCTGAGGATATTTAAAATCCAAGTTAGCCTCTTTTGTTCGAAACATATGAAACCACCTCTCTTTCATTTCACACCCATTTTTAATCTGGCTTACGCGGCTGGTGTACCGGTATCTAGAAATTATTAATGATAAAGAGTTCAAGAAATCGCATTGATGTATTCTTTGTTTTGAACCAACACCTGGGTTAGTAACTTTCCAAATTTCCACGCAATGTCAGAAAAAGGGCATTTAGCTCTGAAAGATTTCACATGCGAATTCATCTATACATCAGCATTTAAAGGGACCACAACTTGACAGAAGTACTATCGGCCATAAGTTTGTGATCATACCCTCTATTCTACCACGATCCCAAACTAGTATTTTACGCATAAGTGGGTCTTTCTGCCAATATGCTTTCGAACTTTGAAATACATTTAGGTAAGTTAACATAGCAGCTCTTTCCCGTCAAGTGGTAACTGGAGGATATCAATTTTTGAATTCAAACTTTTAATCCATTAAGGCATTGAGAAATGGTTGATACTGTACATCAAATGGATGAAGTCGAAAATAAGGGTGTATGATTGTTGGAATGCTGAGCCTTTAAAGTTGTCTATTTCTCCCTGATTATATAAACCTATTTACATTCTCATCACACCTTGAATCTTTAAGCCACTTTGGAATAACCATGTCGTCACCTGAGTAAGCACCCCATTCATCATATGAAATAATTTGGAATGAAAGAGACATTATGTATAACCCGGTACATATAAGAAACATTACCGTTTTTTACCAATAAGGCAACTACAGACAAACCTATAACAGGATATTGAGATACCAACTTATGACCCATTTTTATTTCTTTTCCATTGCTGGAGTTATAAGAACTATTATTAACATCATTAATGTTGAAATAAAACAGCAGGGACACTAAAGGATAAACACTAGGATAGTAAGCCTGCTACTTTTGTTTCGGATCTACATTTTAATTGAATTTACTTTATAAAAATATCAAACACGTAGGCCTAGCCCATCAAGCGCTAGTAAATTTTATTTTACACTAATTCTTTTTTGCAAGTAATTTTTGGAAAAACCTCAAAAGTTACAAAATTTTAAAAATAGTAGATCAATTTATAAAGCAATATGATGTATGAAACATAAAAATATCGGTAAAGGTCGGAATATTGCACCCATACTCAGGCAAGTTTTCAAACCTATTTTTTATAACAACTTCAGGACAGTCAATCTAGAGCTATCTCATTTCACCCTGTCGACCAATAACAAAACAGGCACTAATATCAACTTCAGAGCTCATTTTTTCACACTTGGATTCTGTCTATAATCACCACTTAGCCACTCCTCCTTTCCATGGAGGATCTCCATGGTCAGGTACTCAGAACTCCACCAATCAGGTAGTTTACTACCACACAGGACTGACACTTACGTCTGGCACCAAAAGACACTTTGATATGGGATGGAGGCTCACTTCACGAGCCAATTCCCCAGTGACGTCAAACGCACAAGAAAAAGGTTCAAATAATCGGTATGCTAATTGCGAATAAAGCTAAAGTATATAATCTGCTTATATAAAAAAACCCGACTATTTTGTCCCCAGTCTCCCTTTTAAATCTTACTTTAAACTGAGATTTTATATTTTCCCCATTGATGAAACGCGAGTATTTACTCAAAGAATTATATTATTTAAAGCTTAATTCCTGATATCTAAAAGTAAGATTGTTCTCAAGAAATCTCAAATTATTCAGTCAAAATCTCCAGCTTCTCACGCCAAGAAAAACATAACTATAACTCATGGAACGTGGGCAAGTAAGTGAATCCCAAGAAAAGATTTCGGGTAATGATGTAAATGATGTAATGGAGGTTGACGCTGAAAGCTCAAATGAGTCGGATGTAGTATACAATTTGAATCCCAATATAGAGGATAATGAACCCAAGGAGACTCAAAATCCTTCTGATCGGATGGCATATACGCTTGAAGAATACGTTAAAACAAAATTTATTCCAGACATTGAAATAATACACTCAATATTTAACACATTAAATGATCCCTTGGATGATTTAGCTGAGCTATTGCAGGATCTAGATGAGGCAAAGATAAGCAAAACAATGTCTCTTCGAGATTTTATACTAAAGTCTGATGAATGTATGCGTATCGCCACTGTAACCCATTTGCTTAAGAAGATAACAATCCGTTGCAAGAAAATGTTAGATTTTCACTTGGGTGTTTTCTTGCGCAATGTAGAGTTTTACTCAAAAATAATTCATCTGGATGAAATAACAAAAGTTGTAGACTGTCTAGAAGTACATTTCAATACTCGTCGCAGTATTAATGCGCAACATGCTATAATTAAAGATATGTTTCAAAGAATTGCGTCTTTTCGTCATAAAGTTGAAGAAACAAAATTGAAACGCTTTAGTAAAAATTTAGAGTTCCTCTCACCTGAAGCTGTAAGAGATTGTCCAACGCCATCTGACCGTACCATAGCAGCCATTCTCACTAAACTACTAAACCTTACGGCAAAACATTTACTACCCATGTTGCGAAAGGTAGGAGTATTATGCGAAGACAATGTAACAAATGAAGCATCCGTTAAGTCATATTTTTGTCCAGATAATCCTAAAGATATCAGAAAACATGTGGTCGTATTAGTAAAACTTTTATCAGATTCGGAAGATTTACCTGACTGTACCGATGGACCCACTTACAATTTCTATACATTTTTGGTCCGAGTTGAAAAATGGATACTAGACTCTCTAAATCTTCATATGCATTTCAAATCTGTATGTCCTGCATCTTCCAATGCTGTGAGACTGTTTAAGATTCAAACTTGGTCGATTTCTGCAATGGAATATGCGGAAACATTTACTGCATATTTAGAAATACAAAAGCGACATGATATTGTGAAAGATTTATTATATAGAAATATAAATTTCCAGCAATGTTGTTTAAAAGTTGTTTCGAAGTGCTTGTTGAAGTTTTGTAATGAAAAGGATGCTGAAGATATATTCGGCCAAATCCTTGAAATATGTCTTTACAACCAATCTCTTACACGGTTATATGTTGAATGTATAGAAAACGATACCAAACATCTCGATGATATAAAAAATAAATTGGAAACTATGAATTGTTGAATTATAACCTCGACAATGGATATCCACAATGCCGCACATATTTATAATCTTCATATCAACTTATTTAGGAAAATGACTTGATTTGTATCCAGAACTTAACTTGAACTGAAAGTGCATTCTTTTAGATGAATTTAAAATGGTTCTTTTATAAATTTTTTTAGAGTATCATCTATGTGATTCTTCTGTTTAAATACCTGTAATTTTAGAAACTCTATTTTATCAATTTTTCCAATAACTGTTTGCTTACACCTTATAACCATTTACTCTGTATTTTAATTCTAAAATTTTAATTTTGATGCACTGTTCTTCACTCAAACTTTCTTTTTATATGAAAGTTGTAATTAGAGAACTGATTCCAAGGTAAGGAATGTCAATAAATTATATGCAATAAAAATTTATTCTTGTCTTTTAGTTCAATTAATACGTTTGTCGCATTTTGATAAAAATAGGAATTTTACGATAGAATTTGCATTGTAATCAACCTAGAAGGTGGAAAATAAAACTGGGATTCTTTTTCTATTTCTTGGAATTTTGGTATTAAAAAGTTGAAGGGCTTCAAATGTAAATTCCTTTAATTTTCTTTATGACCCTATTTGATCGCATTTTTATGTTTCACGATACATAGCTGTTATGTAAATGTAATTGTAATACTTTTACTTCACGCAACTAAAGCGTATGGGTTTTTTTTACTTTGCAGTTAATATTTGACCCATTGGTTAAACTTCTCAGGACTTGTATGTTTGTGCTGAGATTTTTAAAATATTTCTAAATGTCGTGAAGAAGCGCTCATTCACCAATTGAAATTTAATTGGATGAATGTGTAGTACTGAAATCGTGGAAAGGCTGAGTCTAGATACTATAAGTTAACATTACTGGATCAAACTTGTAGTTATTTAGCACCTTCATATTCCGTTACTGTGCAACTTTAATTTTGTAAAATTGGAGCTTTTTACTTTATAAAGAGGTTTTTGAGTTACTGTTCATGTGTACAGTTTAAATTAACTTATGTGATTAACATATATTGCCAAAAATGATAAATTTTGCTTACAGCACATCTGGGTTTTTTTTATACTTTTATGAATATTCTTACATATAAGTTATATATTAATGTTTAATGCATTTTGATTGAAGTAATCCGAAAAAGGGTTTTTAGATCAAGTTAATATTGAAATTTTAAGTACAATTGATAAGAAAATGCTTGGAGGATTTTGCAAAACTCTTGTACATATTAAGTGTGGCATACTTTTTGCCATATATTAGGCAGTTATGTCTATGCATGCATTTCTATTTTCCGTACGCTTCACTTGAAAGTCCCATTAATTAAATGATCGGATCTCAAGTTGTGACCGTAATGTCAGAGTTTTCTTCATCGTGAGCTCATAAATTGAGGTATTTCATACTTTTTGAGCAAAATTTCGGTTCAAATTCAGATTCCACTAAAAGACCGTCTCGTAGTATTTCATGCATTTCCTCGCTGATTTAATATTAGTTTTCCTTGTAAAGAAACATGTGGGTTATTGTTGACGGCTACTGAAATTTTGAGGCATATTCCAGTGGTGGGAATGACACTCCAAATAAATCTCGCCAAAGTTATCCCCTTGGCGAGATTTACATTAGTCAACCTAAATGGACTAGAACAAGTAATATAAAAAACTTTAATTCCTACCTAGATCAACAATGATAAATTTTATTTTAGCTACTTTTTATTAAACAGTTGCCATTAATATAAATATGTATATGCATATGACAGAAACTCAACATTAATTGGTAATTTATTTTTTATTAATTATCATAAAAGTATCGTGTTGACATCCAAAACAATCGTGTGTACAAAATTTCAGTTCAACTAAATGTTTTGAAATGCGAGACAAATATTTCCCAAGTTTTGAAATAAGTCCCAAAAAATGATGCCAACGTTGCTGTCTATGTAGTTCTTTGAATAATTAGTTTTAATCAATTATTTTTATTAATTTATTGTATTGTCATGGAAAATAAACATGTATATAAAATTTCAGCTAAATTGAACGTTTCAAAATGTATTTTATTAACGATTGAAAATTCCACAAAGATAAATGTATATAGAGTGTGAGCTAATAGTAGGAACTGAATGTGAAAAATATTGTGACGAGGTAAAATGAGGTAATATATATAATGTATATTTATTGTAATAGCCAATTCACTTGCATAAACACTGCTACTCTAGTAATCAAGGAATTTTTAGTATACAAAAGCAACAATCTAGTTTAGGAAGAAACGGAAGTGCTCAAACAAGGAGATTAAATCAGTGCTTCTCAAACTTTGAATACTTGCGATCCAATTTTCAATCATAATTTTCTTCGCGTCCCCCTTCCTCATCCAAACAATAACAATGCATTGAATTCAATAATGATGTACTTTGACGTAAATCTACAATACGAATTTAATTACAAACCGTACAAATTATCAATATGAGTATTATAATTTTTATATAATTTTATATATGACAAGCCTATGGGGGGTCACTGGTAATTGCTAAACTTGTTCTTAACTTGGTATTGTTGAATTAATTACCAAATACAGTTTGCAGTACTGATAAATTTAGAAATATTATACCAGAGTAAATGCGTTTTTTTATTTGTTATCTCAAAACGCATTTTTTTTTGCTTCCTTTCTGTAAACTAATATTTTTAAATAAAGTTTTATTTTTAACTTTTTGATATGCTGGCGCCCCCTTGCTGGGTTATCACGCCCCCCTAAGGGGGCGCGCCCCACAGTTTGAGAAACGCTGGATTAAATCATTTATAGATGGCAAAGCTCAACCCCACACACGGACTCTAGTCTTATAACCCAGGGGGCTTACCTTTTTAAGGGCAAATGAATCTCTCGTTTAGGGAACATAAATGACGTCCTTCTAGAATACTTCAAAGGTCGCGGTAGCCTAGCGGTCAAGGTATCGACTCGTGACTGACATGTCACGAGTTCGAGCACAGTACCACTAAAGACCCGCCATGTAGTGGGGGGATGTACGTCAAATCTGGCGAGAGCTCAAACGTCCCCCCGTTGGTGTGGCGTGGTAGTTAGGAGAGGGGTACCAGCTCAGGTGTCATCCTGGTCACTTGACCATGGTTCAAAATTACGAGGTCTGTCGTCGAAAGCCCTTGTGTAGCTGAAAAGTGCGACGTTAATATTCACTCACTCACTTTAGAATACTTCACTGTTCAATCCCTTTCTTTGATATGATATCGGTCATTCAATCTTCTGACTTAACATTATTTCATGTATTTACGGAGATCGATTTTACCAGATTACGGAGATCGATTTTGCTTGGCTAATATGGCGGCTATTGAAATCTATTAAGTGTCACGATTGTGTGGCCGCGGTAGCCTAGTGATCAAGCTATCATGAGTTCGATTCCAGTGCCACATTAGACCCGCCGTGTAGGGTAAGTATGCGCATTAAATCTATCGAGAGCTGAAACATTCTTCCGTTGGTGGGGTGTGGTAGGAGAGGGGTGCCAGCTCAGATGTCGTCTTCGTCACTTGACCATGGCTGAAATTTACAAGGTCTACCGCCAAAAGGCCTCCAGTAGATGTACAGTGCGACGTTAATTTTCACTTCTTGTATTTCGTAAAAATTAATGAAATCAAAACATTCACAAAATCTTAAGGAAACAAAATACAAAACTTTACAATATCAAAATCTTATCAATTTTTGTTTTCATCCTTGCTTTTGATCAACAGCCTTAAAATGTTGCATCTGCATTTTAAGCGAAACAGTAAATTGTTTACCCTCGGAGTTCTTTACCATTGTGCTCTTAAGAAAAATTCTTATAAAATTGAAATAAACATGAACCAAGCTCACTGAGTTTTATTCACTCTGGGATGTACACGTCACCGACTTCAAAAGCCAAGTAGCAAGAGACGAGATGTTTTGTGTGGCGCGTGTAGGGATGGAGGGTAAAAGCAGCTTTTAGATAAACCAAATTGGCTCGTGTCACAATCTATTCTGAAGGTATTTCAAAGCCAATTTAGCTGCTTTTCTACGAAACATATGAAACCATCTCTCTTTCCTTTCACGTCTCTCTTGAATCTGGACTACGTGGCTGGTGTACCGGTATCTAGAAATTATTAATGATAAAGAGTTCAAGAAATCGCATTGATGCATTCTCGGTTTTCAACCAACATCTGGGTTGGTACCCCACTATCCGAACTTCCACACGATGTCAAAAAAGGAGAATTTAATGTTGAAAGATTTAACATGCGAATTCCTCAGGACATCGGCATTTTAAGGCACAACGACTTGACAGAAGTAATATCGGCCACAAATTTGTGACCATGCCCACCAGTCTACCATAGTGATTCTTTCGTTGCAGACAATATGCATTCTAACCTTGAAATACAGTTAGGTAAGGTTAACATATGAGCTATTTCCAGTCAAGTGGTAACTGGAGGATATCAATTTTTGAATTCAAAGTTTTAATTCATCTAAGTATTGAAGAATGGTTAGTACTGTACATCAAATGGAGGAGGTTCTGTTGAACATTTAAAGTTATCTAATTATCTACTGTTATTGAAACCCATTTACATTATCAATATACCTTGAATCTGCAAGCCACTATGGAATAACAATATCGTCACCTGAGTACTCATCCATTCATCCATATCAGGATATGGCGGCATTTGGAAAGAACGCAATTTTATACATAATCTGGTACATATAAGAAACATTTGCGGTTTTTTACCAAAAAGACAATTGCAGACAAAACTATATCAGGATATTGATGTACCAAGTAATGCCTATTTTCATTATAGGAACTATCATTAACATCATTGATATTGTAATAAACCAGCAACTACACTAAAGGACAAACACTAGGATACTAAGCCGGCTGCTTTTGCTTCGGATCTAAATTTTAATTAAATTTATTTTTTAAAACATGTAGGTTTAGTCACGTCAAGCGCTACTAAATTTTATTTTATATGAATTAATTTTTGCAAATTCTTCGAAAAACCTCAATAGTTACAAAATTTTATAAATAGAAGAATATCATCTTAGAAAGCAATATATAAAGATCAAAACAATATTGGTAAAGGTCCGAATATTGCTCCCAGAGGCAAGCAATATTTTAAAACTTAATTTTTATAACAACTTTTTAGGCAGCCAATCCAGAATCATCTCATTTTTCTCTCTCGACCAAATGCAAAGCAGACACTCATATCTACTTTAAGACTCACTTTTCCCCACTTGAACTCTGTCTACAAGAACCACTTAGCGACTTCTCCTTTTCACGTTCGTTCCATCAATCAGGTAGCTTCCTAACCATACCGGACTGCCAATTTTGTTGGGGCTTCTGTAGCCCAAGGGTCAAGGTATCCGATCATAGCAGGCATGTCATGAGTTCGAGCCCAGTATCACTGAAGACCCGCCGTGTAAGGGAGCAATGCACATTAAATCCGTCGAGAGCTCAAACGTCCACCCGTTGGTGTGGTGTGGTAGTTAGGAGAGGTGGTGCCAGCTCAGGTGTCGTCCTCGTCACCAGACCATGGTTTTAAACTACGAGGTCCATCGCCAAACGCCCTCATGTAGCTGAACAGTGCCACGTTAATATTCACTCACTCACTGCCAATTTCGTCAGGCACCTAAAGTCACTATGATATGCCAGTGACGTCAAGCATAAAAAAAGATCTGAATAATCGGTATGCTAATTTATTATCAGATAGGGGATAGAGGATCTATTGCAGATTCATATTCCTGTGACATGAAGAAACGGTATGGTAATTTCGAATAAAATTAAAGTATATTATCTGCTTACAACAAAATCCCGACTGTTTTGTCCCCAGTTTCATTTTAAACTTTTGTTTCTCATTGACAAAACACGAGTATTTACTCAAAGCATTTTGAATTTTATAGTTTAATTCCAGAGATTTAAAATTAAGATTGTTCACCAGAAATTTCAAAAAATTATTCAGTCAAAATCTCCAGCTTCTCTCGCCAAGAAAAAATATAAAGGGATCTCATGGAACATTGACAAGAAATTGAATCCCAAGAAAAAAAATTCGGTTAATGAGGTAAATGATGCAATGGTGGCCGATGCTGAATGTTCAAATAAACATTATGTAGTATGCATTCTGAATCCCAATAAAGAGGGTAATGAACCCAAGGAACCGCAAAATCATTTTGATCGGATGCCATCTACGTTTCAAGAATACATTGTAACAAAACATTTTCTAGAAATTGACGGAATACACTCAATATTTGAAGAATTACATGATCTCTTATTAGCTTTCACTGCACTATTGAACAATCTAAATGAGAAAAAGATAAGCAAAAATATTTCTCATCGAGAATTCGTAATAAAATCTGATGAATGTGTGCGTATCGCCACTGTAACCGATTTGCTTGTGAAAATAACAATCCGTTGCCAAAAAATGCATAAGGCGTTAGCCAAGTCTCCACTATTTCAGTGTTTTCACTGAACTGAACTGAACTGCCAAAAAATGTTAAGTTTTCACTTGGGTGATTTTTTGCGCAATGTAGAGTTTTATTGCAAAGGAATTCGTCTGAATGAAGTAGCATAAGTTTCAGAATATCTAAGTTTACATTTTAAAACGCGTCGCAGTATTAATAAGCGACATGATTTAATTTCACGGACGCGAATTTTTCAATCATATTTTCGTGATAAGGTTGAAGAAACAAAACTGAAACGTTTTAACCAAAATGAAGAAGAAATGCCATCGCCTGAAGCTGTAAGAGATTTGCCAACGCCATCTTATCGCACCCATAGCAGTCATACTCACTAAACTACTAAACCTTACGGCAAAACATTTACTACCCATGTTGCGAAAGGTAGGAGTATTATGCGAAGACAATGCAACAAATGAAGCATCCGTAAGGTCATATTTTTGTCCAGATATTCCTAAAGATATCAGAAAACATGTGGTCGTATTAGTAAAACTCGTATCCGATTCGGAAGATTTGCCAGACTGCACCGATGCATCCATTCCAAATCTCAAAGTTTTTGGGTATAGTTAAAAAATGGATACTAGATTTCCAAACCCTGCTCATGCATTTGAAATCTGTATGTCCTGCTTCTTCCATTGCTAAGACAGCTTAAGATTGAAAAATCTTCGATTTCTGCAAGGGAATATGTGGAAACGTATACTGCATATATCGAAATACAAAATCGACATGATTTCGTAAGGGATTTAGTTTACAGAAGCATAGACTTCCAGCAACGTTGCTTAGAAGTTGTTTAGAGGTGCTTGTTGAAGTTTTGCAATGAAAAGGATGCGGAAAACATGTTCGGTAAAATCCTTCAACAATTTCTTTACAGTCAATCTTTTTCACGGTTATATGTTGAATATATAGAAAACGACGCCAAACATCTCGATGATATTAGAAGTAAATTGGAAAATATGGGTTGTTTAATTATAACCTCGACAAGAAATATCAACAATGTTGCACATATTTATTATCTTCACATCAACTGGTTTACGATAATGACTTAATTTGTACCCAGAACTGAACTTGTTTTTGAATTGAAATTGCATTCATTTAAAGAAATTTAAAATAGTTCTTTTATAAGTATCTTATAATATCAAATATGTGATTCTTCTGATGTTTAAAACCCTGTAATTTTAGAAACTGAATTTTATCAATTTACCCAATAACTGATTACTCTGTACTTTAGTTTTAAAATTTTTATTCAATTTCGATGTACTGTTCCTCACTTATTTTTCTTTTTGTAAAAGAAATTGTATTTAGGGATAATGAATTCCAATCTAGGGAATGCCAATAAATATGCGTAAAAAATGTATTCTTTACTTTTAGTTCAATTAATACGGTTGTCACATTTTGATAATGCAGCATTTTACGATATATGCATTGTAATCAACCTAGAAGGTGGAAAATGAAACTGGGATTTTTCTTTTTTCTGGAATTTTGGTACTAAAAATTGAAGGGCTTCAAATTTAAATTCCTTTAATTTTCTGTATGACTTTATTTGAGCACATTTTTGTTACTTGCATTATTATTTACTTGGACAGAATGTGTAGTACTGAAAGAGAGTGGAGAGGCAGAGTCTAGATAATGTAAGTTAACATTACTGAATCAAACTTGGAGTTATTTCGCACCTTCATATTCCGCTACTGTTCAACTTTAATCGGAGCTTTTTACTTTATAAAGAGAGAGGCTTTTGAGCTACTGTTCGTATGTGCTGTTTCAAATCTTAAATTAATGTTCAAAACATATATTGCAAGAAATGAAAAATTTCTCTTGCAGCATCTAGTTATTTTTATAAAACTGTAAAAAATATTAGTACATATAAATTTTATACTAATGTTTGATGCATTTTGAGTGAAGGAATCCAAAAAAGGTTTTTATATGATCAAGTTAATATTGAAATTTTAAGTAGGATTGGTAGGAAAACGCTTAAGGGATTTTGCAAAACTCTCTTATACATATTCAGTGTAGCATCATTTTTGCCATATATTGGGCAGTTATGGTTATATTCATGTGTTTCAATTTTACGTAAGCTTCACTTGAATCTCGCATTAATTAATCAGATCTAAAGTTGTGACCATAATGTCCGAGTTTTCTTCATCGCGAGCTCATAAATTACGGTATTTGAGACGATTTTAACAAAATTTCGGTTCAAATTCAGATTCCACTAAAAGTCAGTCTTATAACAATTGACATATCTCCTCGTTAATTAGACAATTTTTCTTGTAAAGAAATGTGTGGGTTATTGGCGACGGCTGCTGAAATTTTCAGGCATGTTCTAGGGGCGAGCAAATAAATCTCCCTGAAGTAAGCCCCATTGGCGAGATTTACAACCGAAATTTACTAGAATACTGTGATGAGGTACAATAAAAAGGAAGCATATGTATATACTTTTTTTGTAATAGCCAATTCACTGGGATAAACATTGTACCTACTCTAAAAAATCAAGGAATTTTTAGTACTCAAAAGCATCAATCTGGTTTAATAAGAAGCATAAGTGGTCAAAATCGGAGATAAAATCGTTTGTAGATGACAACGCTCCACACCACTCACGGACTCAAGTCTTGTAACTCAGAGGGCTTACCTTAAGTACAAAGGGATCCTTCGTTTAGAGAACATGAACAACGTCCATCTAGAATATTTCAGTGACCACGGTAGACTAGCGGTCAAGGTATCGGATCCTGGCTGGCATGTCCCGAGTTTGAGCCCAGTACCACTAAAGACCCACCGTGTAGGGTTACGATTAACGTTAAATCTGTCGATGGCTAAGACGTCCTCATGTTGGTGTGGGGTCCTGGTAAGGAGAAGGCTACTAGCTCGGGTGTCATCCACGTCACTTTATGATTAAAAATTGTGATGTCCGTCGCCGAAAGCCCTCTTGTAGCTGAACAGTGTGACGTTAATATTCACTCACTCACCACGGGCTTGTATACACGTCCTGCTGAGCTGAGGTCTTTAATGCCTAGGAAATGTATAACTATCCTTCCAAAGGATATTTTTTTTTTGTATTCTGAAGCTCTGTCTTAAACTAATCACACGATTTTGAAACATAATACCATGGCATTGACAGTGGTTCTAGAGAACTTATTTCAGGGAAGAGGTGGGGATGAAACTGGAAGGGTGTATTCCAGGAACGAGGAAATTCCTGGCTCAGCAGTTTTTCTTGTTTTTTCGTTTGAGTGATATTTTTGCTATTTTTCATTTGCTTTTACTTTCACTTACCGTGGAAAATAGGAACTTTTTCATTTGTTCGTGGGAATGCGATACTGGTTTACGTGTTTAACCATGTGTCAGAATTATATTTCAGAACAGAGCTTTTAATATATTAGGCTGGGGAAAAAGAAATCCATTATTTTTGCATGAATTTCAAGGCTTTATTAAAAATGTTCGGATTATCCGATTTGGGTCTAATATGCACCGTTCAGTTGTATAATTTGTTGCCGTTTTAAAGGTAGCTTCAAAATACCTCTATCATAGATGTATTGGTCCTTATTGGAGAAAAACTCTAGTAATCGAGAGATTTGCACAATCTTCTCTTGATTCCAATTTCTTATTACTCAGGAAGATTTACAATGCGAGAAAAAGGTAGTAATCGCTAGGTTCCATGTCCGGACTATATGGTGTATGCTTTAAACCTTCCCAACCAAGCTCCCAGGGTTTCTGGCGAGTCATTACAGATGTGTGTAGCCTGGTGTTGTCTTGATGGAACGCAACACTTCATCTGTTGGCCAATTCTGGCTGTTTCTGGTCAATCGCTGGCTTCAGATGGTCCAGTTGACCGTAGAGAATTGGATTTAGTGTTTGTTCCTGAGGAAGCAATCCATAATAAATTATTCCGTTCCAGACCCATCAAATGCACAATAGAACCTTCCTGGCGGTTAGTCCTGGTTTGGCCCCCGTTTGAGCTACTTCACCGCGATTTGACTACGATCGTTTTCCCACAATACTCTCGTATGTGATCCATTTCTCATCCCCAGTCACCATCCGTTTGAGAAATGGGTTGATTTCATTGCGTTTGGCGAAAGCTTTTCAGACGGAAATTCGATCCATCATGTTTCGTGGTGTTAATTGGTATGGCACCCAAACATCGAGCTTCCTTTTGAATCCAACTATGCACAAATGGCTTAAAGCTGCTTTACTGTTGATCTTTAGCTCCTGGGTCATACTACGACTACTAACATGCCGGTAAACTTCGATTATTTCTGTGATTTTATCGACATTTTTGATGACGGGCCTGCCTGTGCGAGGTGCATCTTTAACATCAAAAATGCCTGAACGGAATCGACGAAAACAAAATTGCACGCAATTTGCTGTTACAGTATCGGCACCATAAATATCATGCACAATTTTAGTCACCTGGCCTGCATTTTTGTTTTTATCAAAGGAAAGCGGTAAAATGTACCTAATTTTCTCTTTGTTGACGTACATTTTTAACACCCTGTAACTCGCAACTGAATAGACCCAGCAAAAAAAAAGACAAGTTTTTTTAGTGTTAACTGTCACCTTTACAACGAGCATAAATTTGAAATTGTTTGATCGATACTTCAGGAGATATGGACACTGCAGCCATCTACCGAACAAATAATGGATTTCTTTTTCCCCAACCTAATATTACAACTAGAGATTAAATTTTTGTAATTTCATTTTATTATTTGATCATTTGCTTTCTTTTTTAAGTGAAAGACAAATTTTAGGTGAAAAAACAAGCCTTTTCTTTTCCCTCAATAAACCGCGTAACCATGCTTGTGGAGAAAACGGTGGTACTAGGGGGGAGTGAATTTCGTAATTTTTCCTCTGCATTTAAGGGGTTAAAATCAATCAAAGAATTCATAGTTTGGTTTCAATAAGAAAGCATTTTACCCTTCCATGATTGGATCCTGCTGTATATGAAGTTTGATCGTTGAAAGTCTCTTAAGGTAAAATAAGTACTCTCCTATATGAATTATAACGTCGATACTTGACCTCATCCTGACTTATTGATTGGGGTTCAAGCTTAACACTCTGACCGGAACATTCGTCTCTCAGACGGGGATAATATGCTTTGATGCCTGTAGATCAGTGCTTCTCAAACTTTCAATACTGGCGCCCCCCTTTTCAATCACAATTTTTATCGCGCCCCCCCTTATACATAATAATTTACTGAATGCAATAATAAAACACTTTTACGATAAAGCAACAATATTTATTATAAACCGTACAAATTCATGACATAAGTATTAAATTTTGTATATGTTATTTTTAAGCAAAAAAAAAGTTAAGTAATAGGATAATTACTCAGTTATTTTCCTTTCTCTGATTTTTAAATTGGAACATATTACAACATGCGGTGGTTGCTTAGAAGACAAAATATACATATCAGCTAAATATAGAAAATGAACTCAGAGGGTCAATTTCTTATCTTAAAACTCCTTTCAAAAACTTTGCTCTGTAAGACAAGCCCATGGAAGTAGCTAATAATTATTAAACTTGTTCTTAATTTAGTATTAATTAATTAGTCATAAAATACTCTGTGCACCACTCATACATTAAAAGCAGTGTTTCTCAAACTTTCAATACTGGCGACCCAATTTTCAATCATAATTTTTGTCTCGCCCCCTGTACAACAATAATGTATTTACTGCAATAAAAATGCACTTTGAGAGAGAGACGCTAAAGTTACAATACGATCTTAATTATAAACCGTTTAAATTAATACGATAAGTATATTAAATTTTGTGCATATGTAACTTTTAAGTAATATATATATATTTTAAGAAAATTACTTAAAATATATATATTACTTAGAATTATGTTATTTTTCTTTCTCTAATTTTTAAATTGGAACAGATCGCAAAATGATGTATTTAATTAAAGATTTATTTCCTTCAGCATTCATTTCTCAATGTACAAATGTCATTCGAAAAATAGTCTAGTCAATGTCGCACACATCTGGCATTATAGGGTACGTTTGCGTGAGTCTGGGCAACCTATCGGACGTCTGCGCAAAACATGTAAAAATGCTTTTCCTCGTACAATTCCAGTCAGTTTTGGTCGACTCGATACTCCTATAGCTACCGAATCTAGCTTGAATGTACATTTTTTTAAATTTCCACGTTAATTGTAATTCACGGTAATTAAGTATTTAAGGCAGTAGATTAAAACAATATCATACATACATTTTTAAGTCGTAAGCAAACATTCGACCATAATAAAAAATCAACAAGTACACAGACGAACGAGCATGGTTCCGAAAATTAAATCAAGGCGATTTTCTCAAAATACTTAAATTTTGGATTTACCTCTACTGAAGTAAATGATGGAAAAAAACCCCAGCTCGATATGTGTTGAAACTTACAAATCTGTAGAACAACATGTGAAAGTTGTTTTAAAACATGTAAAATCATTTAGCTATGTTGGCAAAGAATTTTAAAAAGTATTTTCTGGATGAGGACAGCTTGGTAGCAAGTTACGAGTGGATTAGGGATTTATTTCAAGATACTCCAGAAGGGCTCTCAACTTCCGAAGAAGAAATCTTCATAGATTTCACATCCAGTGAAAAATTAAAAGGCAATTTTAAAATAAATCGCTCTTTGAATTTGGGGTAGAGGTGGATGAGGAATTATCTGTACTGAAAACAAAAGCACTTCGTATACTATTACCATTTTCAACATCCTACCTTTTTCAAACCGGATTTTCTGCAGTGGATGCCTTGAAGACAAAATATAGATCTCAGATAAATATAGAAAAATAACTCTTAAAGTGTCAATTTCTGATATTAAACCTTCCTTTGAAAAACTTTCCTCTACAAGACAAGCTCGTGGAAGTCCCTAATAATTATTAAACTTGTTCTTAATTTAGTAATAAGATTGATTGATTGAATATTAACGTCGCACTGTTCAGCTGCACGAGGGCTTTTGACGACGGACCACGTAATTTTGAACCATGGTCAAGTGATGTGGATGACACCTGAGCTGGCACCCCCTCTCCTAACTACCACACCACACCACGGGAGGAAATTTCAGCTCTCGACAGATTTAAATTGCTTCGCTGCCCTAAACGGTGGGTCTTTAGTGTTACTGGGCTCGAAGTCATGACAAGGCAAGCCACGATCCGATACCTATACCAATCGGCTACCGTGGCCAAATTCAGTAATAAGAAATTATTTATAAAATACCTTCTTAATTACTGATACATCAAACGCATACTGGCTGAAACACCGACTCTTCGCACGAGTTCATTTTTTAAAAAAATAAAACATTATTCTTGATATAATAGCTTAACTGTAAGGAGAGTAAAACTGTGTGCACGACATTGTATACAAAAATGTAAAATGATTTTTTTTTAGATAAATGCTATAATTGTAAATAACTGTTTAAAAGAACTGTAATTTTAAACCTCACACAATTAGAATTTAGAATAATGTTAAATTATGAAAAAGAATATAAAAAAATTCCGATGAAGAATAATTGTGTTACTTTTTTGCAACATTTAAAGCGAGAAGACTTCAAAATGTTTTAACCCGGAGCAGGCGCGTACTCGATACTAACATTACTGGTAGTGCGGGGGGACTCAGTCACCCCAATCATTTGTTTAGAAATATTTTTACTGTACACGATACAAATCGGAATTCTAGTGAATATTTTAATTTATAGAAATTATACTTACCTTCTTTCAAGGACTATTCAATTCTTTGATGATTTGAGAAAAAATCCAATAAAACTGAACTAAAATGATTCAAAAGTACAAGACCATAATAAAGGACGCAAATCAGACACTTTTCAATTATCCTACAGAAATGTTAAACCAATCAATTCTTTTTCCAAATATCGCAAAACTCAATTATTTACAATTTCCTAAGCGAAAAGCAAACACATAAAAGATGGGAGGGAACTAATATTGATAATAACCATACCATAAGATTGAAGGTCAATCAAATGATTAGCAAACGTACTATGCAGCCTGGCTGAAAAGTGAATCATGACTTAATTTTCTTTTTCTACAACTAATGTACAGTATTTCAATAATAATTACAGTGGTGAATTGTTTATCTTCTTAGAATTTTTCTCAGGGTCTGGGTTTCGTTTTTTCTTTTAACGAGTAATATTTTATGTTAAAACGTAATTAAAAATATCTCTCATTGAGGAAATACAGCAAATAAAACAAAATGTTTTTTTTCTTTAATTTGGTTTTGGGATCAAAGATAGCTATTTGATGACGGAAAAAAGCCAGATAATAAACATAAATTATGTCAGTGTTGTTGTGTGTATTTTTTTTATTATGGAAGAAAGCATTTTGTTTTACTTCTCTTTCCGGTTATTTTTTTTAAAAAAATCTTTAAATTTTCGATACGCTCGCGCCCCCTTGTAGGGTCATCGCGCCCCCCGGCGCGCCCCACACTTTGAGAAACACTGCTGTAGATAATGTGGAGGGATTTTTGGGTGCGCTGCTTTGACATCTTCAGTAGGACTCTACCCAGTAAAAGGATCACTTGGTGGTACTTGGCGATTTTTTTTCAACTCATGATATGTAGCGATTTTCTTATCTATCAGCGTCTATCAGTATTCATATTCCTACAGTTTTTTTCCTTTTTAATATTATTTTTAGTTATTTTTACAGGAATATAAACAATTTCTAATCAGTTTTATAAATATAGTAGTCACAATTCTTGTGACAAAATTGTATTAATAGTGTACCTGATAAAAAATTATTAAACATTCTAGACAATTTCATGAGTGATAAGGACATTTAAAACAGTCCTAAAGGTAATATAATTAAATAAAAAATTGCGTACCCGTCTGTCAGACGGATGTTTCTAAAAGCGGCAGAAAAATTGATGTTCCGGCCAGAGGGTTAATAAAGCCTTCACCGCGGGCCAGTATATAGTGTAGCTACATACGGTGATATAAAATGCAAAGCAGCAAGTTCGTAAAACCATAATTGGTATTTTATTTCTTTCATATTTGCCATTCCGGGCTTTCAGTTAATGCATTCATGCAATTTTTAGAACGATTACAATAAAACATTTTTTTTTGCAATGAGAGAAAAATTACATACACACATAATGTACCTTTCTCTATTAGTTTCTCTTGTTTCATTTATATTGGATGGCATTTGTGTTTTAGGCAATTCATCGCAATAAGCAAGCTTTGAAAATAATTCCCCTATATATTGATTTCATTATTTTTAATTACAAATTTTAATATAATTATTAATATTTGTGTACAATATATGGCAGTATTTATCAAACTGTGGGGCGCACCCCCTAAGGGGGCGTGATAACCTTATAAGGGGGGCACGAACATATAGAAAAGTCGAAAAAACAAGATTATTTAAAAAAAACTATTCATTTACTGAAAGTAAACAAATAAAATACATCCCGGTGTAACGGAAAATAAAATACTCATTTACACTCATATAATACATTTATAAATATATCAGAGTACTGTGCAATGTATTTTATAATTTAATAGTACTAAGTTTTAAGAACAAGATTTTTTAAATTACATGACCCCATTGGCTTGCCATATATAAAATTAAGTGCAATAGTTATCACTGATCTTGATAATTTGTACGATTTTTAATAAATCCCTTAAATGCCGACTAAAAATTACTTGATTTTCTCGCCAATACCACCATTTAAAACGTAAGCGAGTATTGTGTGGTGCATTGAAGAGAGTGGAGAGGTAGATAAGGAACGAATAAGCAAATTCTCTAAAATAAGCAAACACTGTCGAGAAAATTTTATTGCATTCCGAAACCTTCGGAATAATTTTATGGATAACAGTTTACAGAAAAGATCGTACTTCGGAAAGATGAATATGTACGTTCAGGGCAATTAACGCAATGGCTGAGCGATACGTTTATATACGCCGGTTTCTCTTTAGAGGTTAAAGTCGTATTGTAGAATTAGGGTCAAAGTATAGTATTATTGAATTTAATGCATTGTTATTACATGGAGGGTGGGGGCGATGGAAATTAAGATTGAATATTGGGTCGCAAATATTGATAGTTTGAGAAGCACTGATATATGGTACTTACGTGTATCATATCGTTGGCCAAATCAAATTTTGCCAAATCAAATACGTCACTAAATGCTGTCATCGCATTCGCTAACAAGAGTATTAAGTTATCATTTGAAAGCGAAAAGTTTCCTAGAGTATTAGCTATATATGGCGACATTTTATTTGACAATTTGTTGGATAGTATAATACTCTCTCTCTCTCTCTCTTATGTTGCTAATGTATCTAATATGATTCAGCACAAGATCTTATGTTGCTAATGTATCTCTAAGATTTCAACGCAATCCCTATTGTATAGCATATTATTTAATTTTATGAGATCTAAACATCAAAAACACACACACAATTATTAAACTCAGTTTTTTTTTTAGATCTAGTGACGTGAAGTAATATAACTCTACATTTTTAAGAACAAGAATCCAGCTCCAGAAGCGTCATTATCGGATCAATTGATGAGTTATAGAACACACACTCAAAGTCCTCGTTTGATTCTGGTTCAAAATTGCAATGCCTTTTGTAAAGAATCAATTGTAAGTTGCAATTAACGGGTTTTTAGAGGTGGAGTCTATTATGTCCTTGAAAATTTTCTTTATTCAATAAATGTCAATTTAATTTTCTGCAAAAAAGATTTGAATACCTGTTTCTTAACTACTGAGCATTTCAAATGATATTTAAAATTCAAAACCCTCGTGCATTTCAGAAGTAAGATGCGCAATAAATAAGCAATCAATCAAATACTGTTAAAAACTTTGTCAACTAAAGCCTATTTTTTATTGCAGCTCAAAGGTACTTTAAGAGAACTTGATATATAGGCCAATCAAACTGCTCATCGGATGATACGTTTTCATCATGGAGCGGATCATTTTAAAAGTAAACAAATGAGATTCAGCAGTTATTTCATACATAAATATTGGACGCCTGAAATCTATAAAACAACATGTCAAATTCTCCATTTTCTGTACTATTATGTGTATATATTATTTCATTATCATAATGTCGGGTATCAACTAAATTACACCAGCAATATTCGTAAAGACACTGGTAATTTTTCATCTTGAGGTGAAGACGATAGAATCTTTTTCTTGATTTTAACAGCACTCCAATTGAAGAAACCAAGCCTCGGTTAAAATGCAACAGCAAACATTTCTTTTGATGGAGGGATGGAGTAGGGGACTTGAAGTCGACATTTGTAATACATTTTACTTATCATAGGTTACTTATCATAACTATTAATCTCAAGAAATATCTGGGAATACGAGTTACTGAGAACCCTAAATCCCGTATCTGGCAAAAGTCTATTAGATGAAACGACGAAGTTGGATTATCATGGTGAAGGTGTACTGCATGGCTATTGGACAAGCGTCGGCGAACAAGTGGGGGAAGCTTCAAGCATTGAATTTGGCTTCTGAGATGTTTTCTTTAGAATGGAGTGCCCACACAGCGAAGTGAGTCTTCCTATTGGCTGTTGAGATGTGAGGATAATGGCTCAAAATGGCTGCCCAGAGGGATCATAACTATTAAGTAAGTGAGAAATAGTTACATTTACGGCTCACTATAAAGCAACAGTTTAGTTCAGTTCAGTGAAATCACTGAAAAGTGGAGACTTGGCATAAAGCAACACGAGGGCACAATTTTGAACCTCGGTAAAGTCACAGGGACGAAATCTGAGCTGGTATCTCCCTCTTCGAACTTCGATGCCAACGGGAGAACTTTGAGCCTTCAGATTTGAAGTACATCCACCCCCTTTACGCAAAGGGTCTTCAATGGCATCATAACTGGAATCCGCCACATGCCGGCCACGCGTTCATGACCATAACCATTAGGCTATTGTGCGCACAAACTATTACGCCGGAGCATAAGGCGTTAGCCAGGTCTCCACTTTTTCAGTGCTTGCACTGAACTGAACTGAACTGAACTATTACGCAAAAAAGATATCAATAAATCTGTAGGTGTTTTATCGAAATGGTTTTGGGTTCAAAAGGAGGAAGCAATGACATTTTCTATTTAATATAATACACTCCTGACTTGAAGTACTTGTACACTCTACGTCTTTTTGAATAATCCAAAGAGAAAAAGTGATTCGGTAAAACATATTTAAGCTTTGATGTGAGATCATTTGCGAAAGATTTGGATTATATGCAAATTTCAAGGTACTTATTCTGAATAAAATTTTTATTCACTGAATGATTCCCAATAAACTTGAGAAATGTGCAGTTTTAATTTAAAATAGAGCAGCTTCATAAATATAATAATCTTTTATAGATCCGTATGCGTGTGCCGTGAAGAAACTTGAACTATAATAGTAGTATTTCTTTCTAGAACTACTTTTGATTTTAGTTTATACATAGAATACATTTTCTTGCAATGAAGACTTTCTTTACTTGCAAAAGTGGTAAATATACCATGCTGTCTATATTATAAAGAATATCTGTTACAGCAATAAAGTTGCAGAGAATATTCAGCAACCATTGAAAATGAACGACCGTGAAATACAAATGTACCAGGATGCAGGATATATATATATTCCTATAAATAGACTGTTGGGAAATATTTCTTACCAATCATCAAACGACTCGTATTTATTAGACGTAGGTTTTGCCGATGCTTTACTCAATACCAATACAGAAGTACTTGATGTAGAAGATTTAATTTCTAAGTGGAATTTAAATTTTGATACGAGCGTGGATTTTTCTGACATCAAAGTACCTTCTCAAAGCGATTCTGACGTTATTGATAGTAATGCGCAACGTTCAATTTCCGATTCAGGAATAGATGTATCTCCAAAAAATCCAATCTGTTTGAAAGAAACGATTCGGCCAGCAGAGCCAAGTTCCAAAACGTCATCGGATTCTAAAGAGAAAGCACGATACTGCGTTGGTTCGGAAAATTTCCAACTTGATGTAAAAAGTTTCGACGAAGCAAAAGTTGACGTGAAAAGTTTGGATAAAGCTTTAGACGAAGTAAAATTTTACTTAAAAGACTTACTGCGTAATTTCGAGTCTGCACGAAGTGATCGATCAAATTTCTTAGATGATTTTATTACAAAACATAACTTAGTTACATTGATCTGTGATTTAGAAATAACATTTATAAGAGAATGTTACAATAGTAAGGAACAATTTTCGAGAAATGGACCTGGTGCAAAAGCAAAGGCTCATTACCATCCAGTTTTAGATGCTTACTATAAACAATTAAGATCTAAAATTCGGAAGTCTTTAAGGAAATTGAAATCCAATGTGAAAAAATTCCAGGATCCTTCACTGAAGCTAACGTACATTTCCGAGATATGTTGTAATCTAAATCCATCAACTTCTATCCATTTGAGATGGCCCAAGACCTTAAGAAAAAACTTTTTTGATATAAATAGTTTTCTTGAATGCCTAATAGCGCGTGTTTTAATGTATAAGCATAGCTACGAACAAATTAGTGAAGATATGAACGCTGTTTTGTCGGAAGACATTCGCTCACCTGAAGATTTTAAAGAGAAGCTTCCAAGTCTTCGATTTTTCTTCGTAGAGTTCAATATACTAATTACAATAATTCATGAAAGGTACGAAAATATCAAAAAAATTTATCAAGGCATTGGTATTTTGGCAGAAAATGAGGATTTATTCAGAGAGAAAGGTGATTCTTTTCGAAAATACGTAAAAAGACTAGAGGACTGTCGAAAATGTATTCTTTTAGTCCTTAAACTCTGCTTTATAAAGTTGAATCGTATTGAGAAATTGTACAATGATTTTCAAATTGAGACGGGCAGGAAAAAATGACTAGAAAGTGTTTAAAACTTTCTTGAGACTTTTAGTACTTTTTAGCGGCTACATCTTAAAATCGATATATTTTGATAATCGACTTTTGATGACTTAGTTTGATTCAAATGTAAATGTTATAGTCTATATTTTCATTTTTACAGATTGCAAATTCTGATCCATTAATTTTTAAATACATGGAGATTACGTGCATTGATTAATATACCTGTTTTACATTCAATTGTATTTTTTTCATACTTTAAATGACGAAAACTTCAAATATCGAAGCATATATGCCAAATATTTTTTAACTGAGTATTGTTTGTGTTAACTGTTTTAAAATTTTCACTTCAAATTCTGTGAGACTTTCAAATTAAACTTATTTTGTCTGTAAGTGTTATTATTTTACTTTAATTGCAAAAAATTCTTCACGATCTATTTTTTAAGTACTATACAAAGCAATAAGTTATGACCAACTTAATTCAAAGATGATTCATAAAATTTTAAACAAAAGGAAAAACTCCCCAATTACATTAAGTGTTTTAAAATCCATCTGAAGGGTATGAAGTCGAAATTCAGGGAGTTGTCTCTAAAAGCAGTCCAGTGGGGGATTTCTTAAATGGCATGGTTTCCGTTGAGTTCATAGGTTCGAATACCTATTACATTAAATACCTATCGTGTAGAGTGGACCATGCATGTTAGATATGTTAAAGTTCTATGCCCTCATATTCTCTTGAATAGTGCAAAATTTTGGTACACATTTTAATGCCCAATAAAGTGCTGCTTCACTTGAAGGTGCGTCACCAAAAGATCTTGTATTGTATGAAGTTTTTTTAACATATTTAATAACAAATAAATCGAAGGATCACTGAAAAATGTAACCCAAAATCAAGTGTGAGTAATACCATACACAAATGGTTTAACTAAAACAGTTTAAAAATGAAAACACACATTTTCTTGTATTAAAAATAAACTCTAAACTTTGTTTGAACGTGCTAAATTATTTTTATTTAGCAAGCTTTCATTTATTACGTGATTTAAATACGAATATAAGTGCTCAAGATGGATAATCATTTTAAATATATTTTCTTTCTCCAATAAATAAATAAATGCATACATATATTCCACATTTTGAATATTAAAATATATAGATTTATATCTTGAAAAAAAATCAAAATCGTAAGGTTATAAATGGCACAGATGTTTTTTAGTTAAAATGTTTATTCAAATAAAGTGGCTGGTATTTTTAAAACTCTAAATATCACCCACTTAAAATATTTCCTTTTTGCCAAGCAATATTTAACGCGTATTTCAATTTTGTCGTATATAACGAGAAAGTTTGAAGTATGCTCTGTTCAAATCTAATTTTATTGAACAATAGCCTTATATAATTGTGCATAATCATTGTCGTTATTGATTAGTTCTTTATTGGTTAAAGTTTCCCTTACAAGCAATATTATGGTGTAGATGGCGAAATATACATAATTTTAAAATATAAGGTCGGGCACTAATGCAAAACTTGAGCTGGCCCCAAAAATTTTTAACTTTAACTCCAACCCCTAGTTATCAAATTTTACCGATATCATTGATATTGTTCGAGCCACCACCACCCTAAGACAAAGTTCCTATTTTTAGATCAAGGTAACGCAATCGTGGTTGGCGTGTCAGGAATTCGAGCCTACTTCCGCTGAAAACCCACCATGTAGGGAGTGATGAATGTTAAATCTGTCGATACTCAAACGTCCTCTTACTGGTATGGTGTGGAATTTAGGAGAGGGGAATGTCAGTTCAGGTTTCGTCCTCGTCACTTGACCATGGTTCAAAATTACAATGTCCATCACCAGAAGTAGCTGAATTTTGGGGTGTGATAAATTCACTCGGTTATCTTCAGAGAAAGAAGCCTTCGCGTGTTGCGACTGATAATTAATGAGAATAAGACTAAATACATGCTTTGCACTAAGTAATGTTTTACCTGTTCAAACCTTGAAGTTGAAGAGTATACATTTTTAAGTTGTTGAAAGTTTAACTTATTTAGGTTCTGAAATAACAAAAACGGTTGTACTACTGAAATCCAAAAGAGAATTATACTACAGTTAACAAACGTTTCAATGGAATACTAAAATATATGAAATCGAATATAATTAAAAGAGAAACAAAGGTTATATTGCATAAAAGTCTTTAAGGATCAGTTTTAACATATGCATGTGTAAATTGAACCATGTCAAGAACAGATGAGCCCATAAGTATCTACGAAAGGAAGTATTATTTATGGTAGAATTTAAGAAAATAGCCCGTGGCGAGGATCAAATTTATAACGGCATCACTCATATAAAGAATCATAAATTGTTAACTTCATCAATACACACCGAATTAAATGGACAAGCCAAACTGTCAGAAAGTACGAAAACAGCAACACTAAAAAAATGTCTTCGATGTCTATTCAACTGGCACACGGTAAAAAGACACCCCAAATCTAAGATGTATTAATGATCTAGAAAACGACCTAGTTTTTTGAGAACTAAAAATCAGTGAACAGTAGCAGCAAGAAGGCTGGCCTGGAAAAAGCTTCTCGAGAAGACCAAGGCCTACCCTTGGCTGTCGAATCACTGAGGAAAGAAGGAAACACCACCTCCAGCATAATATTTGGTTCAATTCTGCAATAAATATGTTGTTGTTTTTACAATAAGGCGGGTTGAAGAACGTAGAAGACAATATTTTAAATTTTAATACTCTGGTTAGGCGAGTTTTTAATAACTTGTATTCAGCAATTAGCCGTGATACTTCTGAATAATTATCACTTGATCAGTATGATATCTCTGTTGATCTACCAGTCTTGGTTCTCATTTAGGCCACAGTAGCGGAGAATCTGGTCGCGAACATGTAGACGGCGTTGTCGAGTTATGGACACGAACCCTAATGCCACTAAAGATACGCAGGGTAGAAAGGTGTTAAATCTGTCTCCTGAAGCCCAAAGTCTTCCCATTTGCGTGGTGGGGAAATTTAGAAAGAGGATGCTAGCTCAGGTGTCGTCTTCGTCACTTGAAGGTTGTTCAAAGTTATGAGGCCCGTCATAACTAGCTTTTAATCTTAATGTAGGTCCTATTATGTGGTTGAGTGCTAGTGTTGAGCGATATATGTAGTCGATCAAAAGAAAGATCTATTTTGCAAGCGGCCAATATGCCGAAACATAAGATCATTTTAAGATTTATTTTAACTTCAAAATCCACAAAACTGGAACCAATAGCCATTTCACTATCGTTTTGGACGTGTTTTACTAAATTATTTTTCTTTGTTTTCATTCAGAAGAATACTATTTCGAAATTTATTACCATACACAATTTAAACAGCTGCCGTACAAGCAAGGAAAGAATATTGAATATGTATGAAAATTGCGTTCAGTTTTATGATACATAATATTTATGAAATCTAATCATCTTCTATTATCGAAGTTATGTTTTGGTTCTTATTGTACTTCTATCAAGAGTTTAAATTTCTATGCCATCAACTTTAATCGAAGTTCGTTTAGATAAGAACATTTTTTTTTGAAGTTTTATAAACATTTTAGTGCATAAAAAAACTGAACTCCTCTTCAGGGACATAGGAATTCACTTTTGTGTGGTCAGAACAAAGTTATTTTATCAATAACTTTTATATTTGTTTGTAGAGGAATTTTAACCTTTTAGAACTTTTAATATTATTTTTCATTCTTTGTTATTTAAACAATGACTTCAATTTACTTTTAAGAATTAATTTTTATGTGAATAAATGCTAATCGATTTTGTATTTACTTTGCTTGTGTGTATTTTTATGTCATGTTTTGATCAAATAAAACACGCATTTGTTGCAATATGAAAAAATACCACATACCTATGCACATGATGTATAAAATTTTCTGTTGGGAAAATGTAAGTTAGGTCCTAGGATAAAACTTATCCGAAATATGAAGTTTGAAATCTTGTAAAAATTTTGAAGGATTAAATTTAGAAATGTCATTTTTCATCATTAACCCATGCACTTGGATGCCTAGATAACTCCAGACTAGCTCGTTTAAGCTCTTTAATAAATTCGAATTTTTTTTGTTTTAGACGTGTATTTTATTTGGGGAGTTATGTATTCCCCTCGAATTCTCTTGTACAGTTGATTCTGTTATCGAATACGCAGAATAGAATTTTTAATTTCTTTGATCGATTATTGAACACGATTTCAACTCAATTACTAAGAAAACGTGACGTATAGATATGATTTCGTTAAAGAAGATGGGCTCAGGGTAGATTTGTGGTTCACCTCATGCACTCGTGGTTGGCATGCCATGAATTCAAGCCTTAGTTCTGCTGAATACCTACCGTGCAGAGGAGCCCTATACACGTTGAAAATTTAGAGGCTGAAATGGTCTCCTGTTGGTGTAATGTGAAAGTTAGAAGGGGCGTTTCCAACTAGGGTGCCATTCACGTTAGTTTATCCCTTTTCAAGATTACGAGATCGGTCTCCAATAGTACACATGCAGCTTTTTTGTGTGGCGTAGATATCAATCTCTCATTCTCATAAAAGTAGACGATTCCTATATTAAGAAATGCTTCTATTCTTAGTGATGTCCATCCTTAAGAGGCTAGTTTTAAGAAAAATCTGGTGGCCGCGGGAGCCTAGTGGTCAAGGTGGAGGACTCGTTACTGGCGTGTTACGAGTTAGAGCCTGGTACCGCTGAAGACATACCGTGTAGGGGTGCCATGAACGTTAAATCTGTCAAAAGCTCAAACGTCCTCTAGTTAGTGTGATATTTAGAGGGGATTGCCAGCTCAGGGATCGGCTTCGTCTCTTCACCATGGATCAAAATTGCGAGGTCGGTCGCCAAAAGCCTTCGAGTAGTTGAACAATGCGATGTTAATATTCATTCAATCACTCACTTAAGAGAAATCGGCTCTTGAAGGTTATTTTCGGTTTCTTTGCCCTCCTATATATTCTGTTAATTGCTGTCTTATTGCCATATCTTAGTGATGCCCAGAGCCTGCAGTGTTGAGAAGCACAATATCTTAACGTGGATGTTTGGGGAGGGGGTATCAGTTCGGGTATGTGTTCTGCCTTGTCATTTGAAATTGCTTCAAAATTATGAGGTCAATGACCTTCGCGTTTCTTTAGTGCTCCGTAAATTAAAATAAAATTAAATCAAAATCATTTTTCCCATGTATCGAAAGACATTGACATAAAACGATATTTTAGTCGGCCGCCTAGCAATTTCGATTTTTGTATATAAGAGAGACCAATACTTTATAGCCTCGTTTAAAAACTGTGTTCAGTCCAATGTTGTTGAATTTTGATCGACCAACATAATGTTGAAAACGTATTTAAGATGGGTAAGATCTGGCTGGTATATTTTAGATACAATATTGTCATTTATAATTGTATTCCCTTTAGGTTGAAATATTTACACTCCACCATCTGAATGCTAAGAACCAGTTAAAGTTCAGATCAGTGGGAATATAAAGTCGAATGAAGTACGAAATCTTGTCTAGTCTTTGAGATTAGTCGCTAACAATTTTAAAATATCATTAATAGAAGATTTAAAAGTAACTAATTGTAGAGTACAAAAAGGGAAATGTAGAGAAAAATAATTTAAATATTTAAGTTAAATCATTTTTCCAGATATATAATTGAAAACCGTAGACAGTCTGAAAGAGGTGACAAATTAAAAATAACTTAGTGTTGATAAATATATTTCTTTTTTAGTATATAAGCAATACAACGTATAGAGTAGGACTTAAAATGGTGCCTAGCAGCAAATCTATTGCAATTGTTGTGCATTTTACATTTTTCCACAATTTATTTATCCTCTAGTTAAGTAATTCAATGCCAGAACCAAATAAACTATACATATAAATTTTTTAACGGTTAAAAACCCATAGCCGGTATTTTAAACATTTCTGACGTATTTTCTCGTAGTAGGGTAAACAATGACGTCTATGATGTTTTAAATACCAGTCATGAAGGTCATAGCACTGCGATCGGTTGAATGATTGATTGAATAATAACGTCGCACAGTTTAGCTACACGAGGGCGTTTGGCGACGGACCACGTAATTTTGAACCATGGTCAAGTAACGTGGACGACACCTGAGCTAGCACCCCCCTCTCCTAACTACCACACCACACCAACGGGAGGACGTTTCAGCTCTCGACAGATTTAACGTGCATCGCTGCCCTACACGGCGGGTCTTTAGTGGTAAGCACTGCGATCGGAAACGAGACCTAAATTTTAAAAGAAATCGAGATCGATCCTAAAGAAAGTGTAGTCAAACTTGCTGCAGAAACTTCTCAAATCACAGGTAGAAGTGTAAATGTAGAAGTTAAGAGGTACTGTGTGAAATGTGTAATTAGACAAGCCGGGTATAAAAGTCAAATTGTTAAAAAGAAACCTCTCGTGAGCTAGCACAATCAGAAAAAAAGTGTTTGTAGTATGCAAAAACTCTTCAATTGAAACCCAATAACTTTTGAAAGAAAAATATATTTAGTGATGAAATTAAATTCAAATTTTCTGGATGTGATGGCCGTCACTGAGTGAGTGAGTGAATATTAAAGTCGCACTGTTCAGCTACACAAGGGTTTTTGGCTACCGACCAAGTAATTTTGAACTATGGTCAAGTGACGTGGACGACCCCTGAGCTGGCACCCCTATCACCTAAATACCACACCAACGGGAGGACGTTTCAGCTCTCGACATATTTAATGTGCATCATTACCCTTCATGGAGGATCTTTAGTGGTACTGAACTCGAGTTCATGACATGCCTGTCATGATCCGATACCTTGACTACTAGGCTACGTGATGGCAGTCGCATGGTATGGAGAAAGCCCAATACCGCTTTGCATCCAAAAAATTACGTAATATAGTTAAGCATGGTGGTATTGCGCCATGGTTTGGGGCTATATAGCTTCAGCCGGGGTAGGAAATTTAAGATTATTTAAAAAAATTACTAATTTACTGAAAGTAAACAAAAAAAACCTTTCTGACATAACAAAAAGTAAAATAAACATTTACACTTATATAACACATTTATAAATGTATCAGTACTTCACAATGTATTTTATAATTAATTTAATAATACTAAGCTAAGAACAAGTTTAATAATCACCAGTGACTCCATGGGCTTCTTGTATGAAAAATTATGTTCAAAGATTAACAATTATCTTAATAATTTGTACTGTTTACAATTAATTCTTTAACTGCTCTCCTAACTTCCACTTAATAGGCCGTTTGAGCCTATCGCCGCAGAAGACCCACCGGGTAGAGGACACGTTGAATCTGTCAATGGTCAAACGTCCACCCGTTTGTGTGGTGTGAAATTTAGAAGATTGGGTGCTAGCTCAGGTATCATCCTCGTCACTTGACCATGGTTCAAAATTACGAAGTCCGTCTTCAATTTCTCTCGTGTAGCTATTGCGACTAAATACAGCCAGCAATTTTTCTCTCTCTCTTTCGGGTCAAGTACTTCTGAAGAACATTTAAAATACATAGTTTTAGTTTTTCTTCTAAAATGACACTAAGCAACAAAATATACTTTTAATTAAATAAAGTCCGTCAATGTTAACATTTTTAATAATTGATGAACGTGTCATAAAATAACTTTTTATTATGAGGATAGTTTAAATTTGTATTAATTTAATGTTTAAAGTAAAATTGTTTCGTGATTGTGACCCCTTTATTTCAAATCCCATCCAAATAGCGATTCAGGATAGATCAGATCTGGTGTTTATCCAGAACGATTACACTACCAATGATGTCTGTGTGTCAAGTTAAGCTATTAGTTAAAAATTCCATGAAAAATTGTTCAAATAAAGAATGTTGTTCTTGTTTCCTTCCCGAATGAAAGGGAATGAAAGAGGCCAGAGCCTAAGACAGGTTGGACTTCTACACGATAGATGACGACACCCCTTATCTCCACCTCCACAATTTAGGCATGGAACTGGAGGGGGCTGAAATATTCTCCAGACCCCTGCACCCATGGTTTCTGCTGCTGCCACCCATAAGACTTTCGGATCCACTGATTTAACAAGTACTGCGTGTGTACTTGGAGGATATTTGGCGGTACAGAGAATCGAACCCAGGCCTGGAGTCCGATGCTCTAACTACTAAGTCAGCCATGGTTCTAAAAGGATTGTTGTTCTATTTAAATATGACACATGATCTTTAAACTTTGATCGATTTACAAGTATAGTTAATACATTAGAAAATATGCTCTTTGAGAGCTCTGATGCTAATTTTAAAAAGTACAAATGCACTTTAGTCGGGATGTTCAATTATTAGTTTCATTTCTCATGAAAACGAAAAAAAATGTGAACCCATACCATACAATATTTGATTATTAATAAATAAATAGCTTTAACTAAAAAAATATTTTTTAATAATATACCGCAAACTAGCAACTTAACCTTTGCCGACACGGGGAGAGTCCATTTCAGTGCTGGCTCCATCTAGTGGCGGATCTCGCTACCAAAATTTGTACGATCGAATTAATTTAATGCAAGCTCTTGTTGGATGCTGAATCTTGCCATGGTTTATTTTTGCCGAGAGTACCGGAGAAAAATTAATACTCATGGGATATTTTATATACCAAATAATCATATGGAATGCGTGCCTACGATTTTCGCATCCAGAAAATCTATCGACTCCAGTCAGGATCGAACCCTTAATCTTACGAAGCGGGCATGCTATCTCTGAGCCACTGAGTCTACGTAACTAAAAATATAAGATACGATCATATGCATATATAATTACCTGGTATTCGTCTTTGATAACTTTTTCGTGATCATATCCGATTGTAAATTATTCCGAAGAAATTAAATTGGCAAATTCATTAGAAAAATCGATAATTAAATAATTTAATTTGTATCACGACACATTATGTACATTAAACGGAAGCAAGAGTTTCTAAAATAACAAAGGCAGTTGAAAGAAAACGTATAACTGGGTAAAACGTTAACTACAATTTAAAATCACTCATCATCTACAAAAAATTTGAACATTCCCCAATACCCTACTAAAAAAATTGATTTAGTTTTAGCCTGGCAGTTGTCCAAGTTTGTTGCTTAGAAGAATATATTTTGAATCCTTTAACTGTTGAATTTTGAAGATGTGAAACTGAAAGATAAGTGTTATCTCAAAGTGTTAACCACCCCAGTATTAGGAAGATACTCGCGGTAACCAAGTGATCAAGTGGTCATAATCGTGGACACATGACCTGTATTGATAATTCATGGGTTCGAGTTTTGGTGCTATCGTCTGGTGCCAAATCTGACGAAGCTCAAAGTCTTCTACGTCATGATATTGGTAGGCATACTAATTTATCTCTGAAGGTCACTGTATTTTGGCATATTATTTTCTTTTGTTCAATTTATTTATAGTGAAATACAGATTCGATAGCGATGGAGCGTGTATTAACGTCACAACATAAAGCAACACTAAGACTATTGACAAAGGAACTCATAATTTTGTATAATAGTCATGTATTGTTGACAGCATCTGCACTGGCACCACTCTCCGAACGTTCACAAGTCCTCCCGTTGGTGTGGTGTGGTAGTTAGGAGAGGGGGCTGCCAGCTCAGGTGTCGTCCACGTCACTTGACCATGGTTTAAAATTACGTGGTCCGTCGCCAAAAGCCTTCGTGTAGCTGAACAGTGCGACGTTAATATTCAATCAATCAATCAACCGAACGTTCACAAAAACACCAATGGGAAACCTTTGTGTCTGGACCGAATTAACGTGCATCGGCTTCTAACATTCAAACTCATGACATGCCGGTCACGCGTTCATGACCATGAGAAAGAGAAGAAAGCTTGACATCTTTGGCAAATAGAACGCGAAACGTTCCTCCATCACATATCGAAATGTATTTGGGCTTTGAAGTAGAGAGGCCTGGAGTAAGAAGAAGCATACTGATTGTTGTATTGAAAGGAGTAATGGAGTGTAGCTACGGTGACTGCTTCGGAGACATCCGATGTGAAGGAAATTTTTCAGAGAAAACGGACGAGAGACTCGTCTGCTATTGGTCGAAAATAATTATTGAATTAACACTTTATTGGCAACCTTGAAGTTATGGAAAAGAAATTGGGTGGAAGAAAGTGCTTGCCTGTGTGGGTTGTAGATTTAGAATATAATTTAAATTTAAGAAAGGAAACAATGAAAAATTTGAAATTGGTCATTCATCACGAGGGGAATGATGCAATTAATTACTAGGGGGGATTATACGAGTCCAGAAGGATTCTTCTGGGCCTCTTAGTATTGACATTGGGATTGTAATTTTCAAGATTTAACATATATTAGTGTTATTAGGATTTGGCAAATTATCTCCATGACCATGACCACTAGGCTACCAATTTTATAACGACATTGAATTCAAAATCATCCCCGTAGCTATAGCCATTATGTAACAAAATAATTATTTTGAAACATTTTATCTTTTGGCAACAACCGTGAAAGCATGCATGGAATATTTAATTCGTATGCAAATTGCAAATTATAGTGTTGTATATAATACCTGAAAAATTTCAACATAACAGTTTATGAATTTAACCCTTTCATGTTTTTTTAGTAGGTAGTTTTAAACTTTAGTTTACACTCAAAAGGATTTTAGAATTCAAAATTTTATTCTTAAATGCTTTAAAAATATAGTAGTTTTTTTAAGAGATTGTGAGTCGTACTGTAAAGGGAAAAATGAGCGAAAAGACTGTGGAAAGAGAAATGAAGGAAGTCGAACAAGAACGTCTTTCCCAAAGCAACCATCCTGGTGGTGCTACTATCATACGAGATACAACTACAGCTGGAAGTTCGAATCAGAAAGGGCACAGCAGTACTACCAGTGCGAACTCGCAAACTTCTTTTTCTAAGGAATCAAGTCGGAAAGAATTGATTCCTAATTACATGCCATCGTTTACACTGCCTATTACAATGTTTTATGAAACTGTTTTTACGCAGGAATTTATCGAAGACCTTGATGTCGACAAGATATCAAAATCTGATGAGGAGTTGGTATTGTTTTCTGTGGAATGCGAGCGTATCCAAGATACAATTAGTCTTATAAAAAAAGCAGTACTTAGGTATAAGACAATAGAAAAAGCACGCATAGAACATCTTTTGGATGAAATCTCGACTCATTCCATTCAGACGAGCGACGATAAAGAGAAGGATACTAAATTGAAAATTAAAGAGGTACTTGATAAGTCTAGAATGAGGTTAAATAAGACTGTTGAGAATATAAGACAAAGTCTTCAAACTTGTCGCAGAATAGATAATCATGATTCAATGAAGAAACTCGACATGGTTTTTGAACTATATTTTAAAATGGTCATTGCAGCAAAATCAAAGCGGAAGCGTCAGTTTCGAAAAGGGAAAAATTACAAAAAAGAATTGAATCTTGTAAATAAAAGGGATTTAGATACACGAAGTGATCTGGGTATAGCCCAATTACTATCTGCTCTACTAAACACTTCTGAAAATATTTTGCTACCCACTCTTCGTAAACTAGGAGTGTTACCCAACAGAGATTTACCATCTAAGATATACAATTGTAGAAAAACGCCTGAATCTATACGAGAACATATGGCAATACTAAAGGAACTTCTCTCGGATTCAAAAGATTTGAAGTATAAAACTGAATACAAGTATAACTTCATAAATTTCCTTGTTAAATCCAGAAAATTGTTGGATGATTGCGTCTTTCTGCATAACAAGTTACGATCTATGTACAGTGCTTCTTTGGAATCGATAAAAAAGCTTGGTGAGGCAAGTCGCCCTGTGACGAAAGAAGAATATCGGAAAATGGCTGATGATTATTTTAAAGTTCGAATTCAGCACAATGCCGTGAAAAATATGGCACGAAAATGTCTTTGTGGTGATCAGAGGCGCTTAAAAACAGTTTCGAGATGCTTTTTGGAGTTTATTGATGAAGTAGCATTAGAACATAGATTGTTAGCAATCCTTAATATATTTGCCTGGCTACCTACTGTCTCGAAGATGTATTGTAATTTCATTGAAGACGATGGAAAGCATCTTAATGTGTGTAAAAAGATATTGTCCAGCCTGGTTCACAGTTTCAAAAATAAGTAATTTTGGCAGTACACCTAACTACATTTGTTTTGAATAACTATTGACATTCATTTAAAAAATAAGGCTCGTATACCTTTAAATTTACTGCACTTCCGTTTTCGACACAAATCTTAGATTCTCTGTTATAAACTTTTATCAACTCGCGTCTAAATTCGCTTAGACAAGTAAATGCATAAACTTTGTATAAACATGTGTTAAAAGCATGATAATGAATTCATCTCCAAATGTTTCAATGACTTCTACATTTTTATTAGAATTTTTAACTTAAGAATTATCACTTTTGTGTTGATATTCTGTGCTCTGTTTTAAATAGCAACTCGAATGTTATTAAATTTACGCAATTTTATGAAAATAAATGTGAAATTGTTACTCTGTTCAAATATGGGTTTGTCGTTTGTTCGCATAATTGCAAGCTAAGTTAAGTTTAGACAGCCATGTACACATTAATGCATAGCATAACATACAGGTAAGTCCAGAGTGAACCATAAGCCTTGTGGCCTGATTATAAATATTGTGCTCACAACTAGAATTAAATATTTGTTTGAATATATACTCTAAGCACTAGTGTGAATTTATCTCAAGACCATTTATTCTGCAAATTCTAACGCGTGAATATTTATTAGCTCTGAGAATATTTTATCGGAATTTCAGTTCAAGCCAATTGTTCTTTAACATGATTTGCACTTTACAATTTTGCTACCTTAGCCTTTTGAATTCTTGCCGAACTTGTTTGAGATACTAGAAGTTTAAGTTATACTTCGCAAAGTGATTTAATAAGATTCCGTTGAAATGACTGTCCAGCGTTTTAAACGGTTGCTTCACTCGCACTAGGACCGTCATTTCTAGAAGGACCCATGGCCACGGTAGCAGAGTGGTCAAAATATCGGATCGTGACTGGCCTTGTCACGAGTTCGAGCTCCAACGTCATCCCGTTGGTGTGGTAGTTAAGAGAGGCGTGACAGCTCGGGTGCCGCCCAAGTCACTTGACCATGGTTCAAAATTACGTCGCCAAAAGCTCTCGTGTAGCTGAACAGTGCGATGTTAATATTCACTCTAGAAGGACCCTTAATGCTGCATTTTTTCTTAAAACGTCTCATGCCATCACTTTATTGATTTTGCATAAGGCGATTGCTTCCATAACAATATCAAAATTTACGCTGTGATATTCTGTGGGTGATTTCGTTTCTTGAAACCAGCGCACATATTCGGCTTTTCTTGAATCGACGCAAGTTCGTCAAAAAATCTTATAAATATTCCACCTAGTCATTCTTGAAGATGCATTCATGTCATCTAGTGCACAAAAAAATTGTGTGAAACTGGACTATATCCAATGAGGCAAATATTAAATTATATTAAATGGTTATTTTGTAGTAGTATTTTATAACCAGGGCTAAATTTTGGTTCACTCTGTATAAGCAATGATCAGATAAATTTCAATACTTCTGAAGTTTGAGAATTCAGTTAAATCTCTTATTGTAATATGACCAATACCACACTACATCGAGATGGATTCCCCCAATGTTAAAAGTTAATTGTATCGTTAATGCACATGGTTTAATATGCAGTTATAACAGAAACATGAACTAGGTACTACCGTGGCATATCTTAAGGCTGGTAGGAAGTGAATGTTTCAGAGTGGAGCGACAATTAAAGCATCTTCACTAGTTGAGAATAGCCCTTAAGTAACTTTCTAGCGTAAGGTCAATATACACGATCAATCAAAAAACCCAGATTCGGATAATGGGGTAAGATCATTAGAACTACATTTGAAAGTTTACAAGCTTGTGATGGGAGGCCAGATTTGTTCATGTTTTAGAAATCGTCCCTGAAACGGCTTGAAATGTTTATACGAGCCCCCTTGACCAGATGTGGTGAATTTCCTTTTGGTGGGGTGTGTCAAAAAAGTTTCCGCGTTAAAAGTTCAGTAAACGCATAAATTTTTAGGTGTAACATTGCGCCGGCCTCGGGAATAATCAAATTATACTGGACAAGGCAAATAGTTCAGCTCCCGAATTTTTGGGGGATGAGGTGCGGAATAAAAAGGGTACGCGCCCGAATTTCAGCCGAGACAGCCTCTCCCAGAGTTGCAGAAGAACCTTCAAACAAAGACGCCGAAAATCCTCCCGGACCGGGCGTCAACCATGTCCACCCCCTTGCACCCTCTCCCTCTCAAGCCAGGTTTAATTATTTTTGATCTTGTTGTAGAAATAAATATCCTCTATACGTATGCTTAAAATAAATTTATCTTAAACGTTAAAAGTTCGTTCTGTTAAATTATTGATTCTTGTTTATTTTTACTATGGTAATGATGCGATGTAAAATTAGGGAACCTTAGTTGATTTGAGAATAGTAATAAATTAAAATAGCGTCGCTTCACTTGTGAAATACGGAAAAACCAGATCTCTCTCTCTATGGCCAAATAGGTTTTCGGCGTTTACAAGAACAATTATTAAGTGTAAAGTAGCTTTATTTCAAAATAGTCTTTCGTAAGAGACTGGTTCGAGATGTTATGTATACCTTTTCTGTAAATTTCATTAACACAAATTTTCGTGAACTAAGTTGTATATGCTGTTCTATTCGGTCAACTATGTACTATAGGTCAATTAAACTATGGTTATGGTTCAATTAAGTCTCTAAATAGTACTTAGCAGTGCCCAAATGGTGTTTTATTGGGCTACTTAGCACTGGCCATTGGCATTTTACTGTTTGGAAATGAATTCAAGTTCTTGGAAACGTTTATCTGTAATTGGCAGGAAAATGCTCTAAACAAGCTGTGTAGTTCCCTTAATCATATTCCTCGAGATAATATTATGCGATTGGTAATAAAAAACAAAAGGGTAGAAATAATCCATTTATAGTTTAGTTAAAATATTATGTGCTCTATTCTGATTTTCATTGAAATAAAGAGTCGATAGTACATGCATCTCTATTCACACCTATAGTCTGAATTAAGTCAAATTATTAAAGAACGTAGGAGCCAAGCTTTACTTTCAAAGTATATACATCTAAATGCTTGGGGGGGGATACCATTTCCAAAATTGTTTTTGGTTCTCTTCTAGTTAGTTTACAAAAAGTGTACGAAATGTAATGAAACCGAAAACTCTAAACCAAGAGTTATCGTATTGGGGGACTTGCATTTGTTTTTGACTGGATCGGTGCTGACGAAAAAGAGTATCATTAAAAAAATTAGGGAAAGTTATTTTTGTTTTTAATACAAGACGTGGACCGCAATTAAAGAAACTTTAATTTTGATGATTGAAGTAACATTTTGAATTTTGTGACAAAAAATCTCATTCATTGATATGGCCTTGGTATAGTGGTCAAGGTCATGAACTCGTGGCCGGCATGTTATGGGGTTGAGCCTAGTGCCGCTGGATACACGCCATGCAGAAGGAAGGGGTCAATTCTCATTAGACCTCGCATTGGTAAGGAGTGGAACTTAGGAGAGGAAGATGCCAGCTCTGTCTTCCTCATTTGACCATGGTTCAAAATTCTTGAGGTCCTTCACCAAAAAAAAAAACGCCTTCGCGTTGCTGAATAGTGTGACGTTCATATTCCATCGCTCATTGATATGAGATTAAGGAGACTTCTTGATTTTTGTATTGAGAGTTTACGCACAGAAAATAGAAGGGATGTCATTTCCCAATAACTCAAATTCATTTTTCCTCGAAATTTTAAAATTGTATGTTCTATGCGTAGATGCAATTTAAAAAAATGTCGAGGTAGAAACGAAAGAAAATCCTTCAAAGGAGAATCAATAGTCATGCATTGAGTATAGTTCAAGCACCGTGTTTTACGGTCACAATCGTTTGAAAAATCTTGACGAAAATCCTGACTGCGATAACCGAGTGGTAATCGTCATTAACGCAGGCAAGTGCTATTTCCATCTAGTCATAGATTTGAGTCCTGGTGCCTCTAACAACCCGTCAGGACTTCGGTAGCCCAGTGGTCAAGATATCGGATTATGGCAGGCATATCATGAGTTCGAGGCCAGTACCACTAAAGACCCGCCGTGTAGGGCAGCGATGCACGTTAAATCTTCCGAGAGCTGAAACGTCCTCCCTTTGGTGTGGTAGTTAGGAGGGGGTGCCAGCTCAGGTGTCGTCCACGTCACTTGACCATGGTTCAAAATTACGTGGTCCGTGGCCAAAAGCCCTCGTGCAGCTGAACAGTGCAACGTTAATCACTCGCTCTAACAACCCGCCATGCGCAAGAACTAATGTACGTTAAATCTCTTGATGTTCATGGTTCTCATTGGGGCATAATGTGAACGTCAACGTCACTTTATTCAGCTACAGGACATTTGGTAACGGACCTTATCATTTTGAACAACGGCCTTGTGATGATGACGAGACCCAAGTTGGCAACCTTTCCTCTTTTAACTTTCACACCACATCAACAGGTCATTTGAACCTTGACAGATTTAACGCGCATTGGCCTCCTTTACACTGCGGCTTCTTTGCGGCACTAGAATTGAATTCATGCCACGCCTGCCATGAGTCCACACCTTTACCACTAAGCTACCGCGGTTACACTCGATCAGAATGTTTTAACTTATGACTATTCGATAACAATTAAGCGCCTGCGATTGTAAGTGTATTCAAATTGTACCATCTCCAAATTTGTCGTCTACCGTTTGAAGCTCGACATATTTAACGTGCATTGGCTCGCTCTACACGACATAATGGGAAAAGTTTGGAGATTAGGTTGAGTGGCAGTTCTCGGGTGTCGAAGTAATAAAGCTGTTCGCCAACCACCCTCGCATATAGCTTCAAAGTGTTACACGACCCTCCGTCGGGTGCAACTGGCCTAAAGCAGAATTCACACCAAGGCTGTCAGCGTTGAGCGTCTAGCCAATCACAGACTTCAGCTCACCCGAGTTGAAGACTCTGGCTAGACGCTCAGTGCTGACAGCCTTGGTGTGAATTCAACTTAAGAGGCCAGCCAAATTTCAATTTATACATAGGGCACAAGTTTGATTTATGGAGCACGCAACTTTTTATGTTTGCGCAAGATGAGCGATGACAATACAATATGTTTACCTGGATATTTTTGCCGTTTTTCGAATATAGCAAGTTTCTCTCTCCAGTATACTTTTTAATTGATATTCATTTTTAGTGTTAATATATATTATATGTAATCATTTTATTAATATATAATATAAAAATACTATTATTGTTATACGTAATAATCATATCATATTGCCTATTTATAATTTCTTAGTATATTTATTTATAAATATTACATATTACGTTATTCATTTATAATTATTTTGTTATTCATTTATAATTATTTTGTTATTCATTTATTATTATTTTGTTATTCATTTATTATTATTTTGTTATTCATTTATTATTATTTTGTTATTCATTTATTATTATTTTGTTATTCATTTATTATTATTTTGTTATTCATTTATTATTATTTTGTTATTCATTTATTATTATTTTTTTATTCATTTATTACTATTTTTGTTATTCATTTATTACTATTTTGTTATTCATTTATTATTATTTTGTTATTCATTTATTATTATTTTGTTATTCATTTATTATTATTTTGTTATTCATTTATTATTTTGTTATTCATTTATTATTTTGTTATTCATTTATTATTACTTTGTTATACATTTATTATTATTTTGTTATTCATTTGTAATTATTACTTTACATGAGTATTCATATGAATAATTTTTATATTACAATACGATATAATTTTATTCTTTTTTATAATTACTGTTAAATTATATTATGATTAATATATATATATGTATAATTTTTATTAAATTATTGTAAATGAATATTATATATAATTACTATTAAATTGTGTTAGAAATTTATTATTATATACTGCATAATATTTTTAGTACATGCACCTTTTTAGTATATTATATTGTTTTTTATTATTTATTGATTGATCTTGGTTATTCTCAATCTCTTCCTATATTCTTCTTTTGAAATATATTTCAAAACAATCTTTTAAAATTATCTTCCTGGTGATATTTTTTTTAGATACCGCCAGGCCGCCATCTTGGATCCCATTCCAGCGACAGCAAGAGTCGCTTGGCGTCGATTGATTGATTGATTGATTGAATATTAACGTCGCACTGTTCAGCTACACGAGGGCTTTTGGCGACGGACCACGTAATTTTGAACAATGGTCAAGTGACGTGGACGACACTGAGCTGGCACCCCCTCTCCTAACTACCACACCACACCAACGGGAGTCGCTTGGCGTCATGCTCTGTATTAAACTAGCACCCAAATTTGCAATTTTGGTTGTACAAGTTTAAGCTTCATTGAACTGGTTCTTTTTCGAACAATTTGGTGTATTTACTTTCCTTAAACCTTTCCCAAGGTGACTCTGCGGGTATTTTGAGTTAAAATTAATTAGGGGGTCGGTGGCCTTCCAGTCTGGGTGAGCCTGATTCTCTTTCGTTCAGAATTGCGTCCGATGAAAGGTAAATCAATCATTCCTAACTACCAGTTTGATTTGATGTCTTATTCACTTAGCACTTCGATGCTATCCGTGGGCCGCCAGCAACGACCACGTAAATTTAAGCATTGAACGAGGTCGGTACATGAAATGGCCCACAACCTAATCTCCAAACTTCTATACTACGCCAACATGAGCTCTCGACAAATTGAATGTGTGTTAATACATATATGCGGATGGTCTTCAATGACACCAGGGCACAAACCCGAGATTTAACAATAATAGCCACGAGCTCGTGACCATAATCACTTAGCTAATATTGACCTTAATTTTTAGAATTTTAGCATAACGAATTATTGATTCAACTATTGAATAATAGTTAACTTATTTGAAATAGTTGGAGCAACACATAAAGTTTTGAAATACAGCATTCTATAATACATCATATAAAAATGAAAGATACAGTAAAACTTTTTTTAGTGCGGTAGATAGGACCGCATAAAAAATAGTCGCAATTAGAAAATACGTCATTATTTACGAAATTTATGAGAAAATACTTCCAAACAAAATAAATAATTGGATTACACATACACACAAACATTTTAAATACATTCAATTTCTCATTGTATACACGGAGAAGTTTCCAAAATGCACATACATAATTCACAGCCCTTCATAATCCAATGTGCGCATCTTCTTGAGATTGGTTGATTGATTGAATGAATATTAACGTCGCACTGTTCAGATACACGAGGGCTTTTGGCGACGGACCACGTAATTTTGAACCATGGTCAAGTGACGTGGATGACACCTGAGCTGGCACCCCCTCTCCTAACTACCACACCACACCACGGGAGGACATTTCAGCTCTCGACAGATTTAAATTGCTTCGCTGCCCTAAACGGTGGGTCTTTAGTGTTACTGGGCTCGAAGTCATGACAAGGCAAGCCTTGATCCGATACCTATACCACTCGGCTACCACGGCCACGCATCTTCTTGTGAAGAATTAGTTCAAAATCGCTTTCGTCACTTAAACATACAATTTCGATTTATTTTTTGGTACTATAAAGCAAATGTGCTATATAAGCTTTTGTGACAACTATCGGTCGGTCATTTGCTTGTAAACGTCACGATAACCAGATATGCATAATCAAAGCTATTGGAATTTCATTTTTCTTTCGGAGTGGGTAAAAATTTAAAAAAATGCTTTCGTGATTTGTTGAGCAGTTCTTGTCCATCTTCATAATCTATCAAAATATTTATAATGTCACTGTCACTGGAAGTTTCGTCTTGAATCAAGCGCGGGCTACTAGCGCGCGTTCACATAAACCAACTGAATATGCATTATGTGGCCGTGGTAGCCGAGTAATATAGGTATCGGATCGTGGCTTGCCTTGTCACGAGTTCGAACCCAGTACCTCTAAAAACCCGTCGTGTAGGGCAGCGATGCACGTTAAATATGTTGAGAGCTGAAACGTCATTCCATTGGTGTGGTGTGGTAGCTAGGAAAATAGGTTAGGTTGTTAGGTAGATAGAAAAGGCTGTAAAAATTCATATATCGCGTAAAAAACGATCGCACAAAAAAGAACCGCACACAAACAGGTTCTACTGTATAGATTATCTTTTGGAAATCCACAGAAAAAAATATCTTAAATAATATTTTTATATCCTGTAAAAATAGTCTATCTTTAAAGCAATTAAATTTTTCTAATAATCAAGTCTGGCTGGCTCAGTATTAAATTGTAAAGACATTGAAAAGTATTCGCGAAGACCAAATGTATTTTCAAACTTTGATCAAAATTATCAAACAAAGTAAATCAAAGAGTTTGTGTTAAAAGAAAAAGAAAATCCAATAAAAATCGAGAAATCTGATGTTGGCGATTCAGTGCAGAGATCGAATGTTGACGTATAATTGTAAGCGCGTATCAAGCCTGGCGAATTGGAAGATCTTTTTGTGTACACACACATTTTATTCCATGACGATCTTGAGAAAATTGACTTTACGAGATGTAAACCGAATCAGTGATGAAGAATGAGGATTTTTTGTCATGCCTTGCTTTCTTAGATGGTATTGAGTCGTTAATTAAATTTTCTCTGCTTTTGTTTGCTGCGAGAACACTGGAGCGTTCTGTTTTGACAACGCATTTAGTTGAAAGTAAGGAAATTGAATCACACACAGTGTTAGCGAACGAAAATTAAACAAGAAACGAAAACAGAGACTATTTTTAAATAAATTGGATCGAATTTCTTTTTGTGTTCTTGAATTTGTTTGTTCAGTATTACATTTTTTTCAATATTCTCCATTGAATTTAGATAGCTAGAGCGTATTTTTCCTGATAAATATAATTAACTTCACCTTTGACTACTTATTTTACGGAATTTACTTTCTATAATAGTACTAATTTTAAAAAAAATTCATAACCAATCAGTTTCTTTATCCTTTTCCAACATTTCTGTACCTTTATTTTAGAACAAAAGTATATAAAAAGTTTATAAAACGAAGTTTTTAATTCTTTTTCTTTTTATATAACACAATGATTAAAAATGTGTTAATTTAATTAATATAAAATATCACATATTTAACAAACATGAATCGTTAAGAGGTATTCAATTAATTTTTGTTGTGTGTAATCGATAATTTATCCAAATATTTATTGAATAAATATGGCTGCATATATACCAATATGAACACAGAGATAATACGGCTTTGATTATTGTTTAGATGTTAATCATATTATAATTAACAAAAAGGATACTTATGTATTATATTATCGACCAATTTCGTCAAATCGTAAAACGCCATCAAATGCCGCGATCTGCTGCCATCAGTGGAAAATGCATGTTCAAATAAGATAGGTTTGTTAGCTCCTGATCGAAAACAATAACCTGTTTTTAACCCATTTGCTGCCAACTACGTGTAGTGGCTGCGATAGCCTAGTCGTCAAGGTGTCGGATCATGGCTGGCTTATTACGAGTTTTAGCCCAGTGCCATTAAGACCTACCATGTAGAGGAGCGAAGCACGTTAAATCTGTCGAGAGCTCAAACATCCTCCCGTTGGTGTGGCAGTCAGGAGAGGGGGTGCCAGCTCATGTCTCGTCCTCGTCCTTTGATAATGGCTCAAAATTAAGAGGTCCATTGCCAAAGGCCCTCGTGTAGCTGGCCAGTGTGACGTCAATTTTCATTCACTCACTCACGCCAACTACTAGTAAGTAGCTGAACAGTGCGGCGTTAATATTCACTCTCCCACTAACTCACTCACGTCAACTACGACAACATTTGCATGCCAAAACTGCCGGCTAAAGATGACTCATAGTGTGTTCTGCAGTTTTAGATTGGAATTACAAAGGGCCATTTGAGTTATAAATTATTGGAAAAGATGCATGAAAAAGATTATGTATAGCAAAAAACATTAATTATTGACCTTTACTAATAAAATTATAACTTAGCCTATTAGATTATAATACATACAAATTATATATAAATATATATATATATATATATATGTGTGTGTTTATATATATATATATATATATATATATATATATATATATATATATATAATATGTGTGTGTTTGTATATATGTATATAATATGTGTGTGTGTGTTTGTATATATATATATAATATGTGTGTGTTTGTATATATATATATAATATGTGTGTGTTTGTATATATATATATATAATATGTGTGTGTGTTTGTATATATATATATATATATGTATAATATGTGTGTGTTTGTATATATATATATATATATATATGTATAATATGTGTGTGTTTGTATATATATATATATATATATATATATATGTGTGTTTGTATATATATATATATATATATATATAATATGTGTAGTTTGTATATATATATATATATATGTGTGTTTGTATATATATATATATATAATATGTGTGTGTGTTTGTATATATATATATATATATATAATATGTGTGTGTTTGTATATATATATATAAATATATAATATGTGTGTGTTTGTATATAAAATATATATAATATGTGTGTGTGTTTGTATATATATATGTATATATATATATATGTGTGTGTGTTTGTATGTATATATATATATATATATATATAAAAATATGTGTGTGTTTGTACATATATATATATATGTGTGTATATATATATATATATGTGTGTTTGTATATATATATATAATATGTGTGTGTGTTTTATATATATATATATATAAGGGTATTTCTATATATATATATATATAATATATGTGTATATGTTTGTGTATATATATGTATATATATATATGTATATGTTTGTGTATATATATGTATATACACTGGTGTGCAAAAATTAAAGACGAGACGGTTTTTTCAATATAACTTTGTACAAAAGCTTTCCAAATCAACACATTTAATACCGTAAGATCCCCAATACGTAAGGACATGTGTAATGTAAGCAACACTTACTAAAAGAGAAATCAGAGGGATAAAAAGAAGCTTTATTGAAAAAGTAGCATGGAGCGCAATGAGAATGAAGGCCGAAACATCCCTGTGATGGGTGTCCAGCAAGAAACATCCGGTCTTTATTAAAAGGATATGATCTCCCCTGACTGCTAGGCAGGTTTCACAGCGTCTGCCCATGCTGAGAATGAGGGTGTAAATGAGTTCTTGAGGCATTGCTGCCCATTCGTCTTGCAGCGCCAATCGAAGCTCCCGAATCGTTACTGGTGGTAAGGTACGAGCTGCCAAGCGTCTGCCTAGAAAATACCAAACATGCTCGATGGGATTGATATTCGGAGATCGTGCCGGCCAATCCATACGTTCAATATCCTCACTCTCTAAGAGCTGTTTGGCAGCTACTGTGCGATGACATGGTGCATTGTCGTCCATGAAAAGGAACTGCAGACCCATTGCGCCTCTAAATATATACATGTACTATATATACATATATATATAAATATACATATATATATACATATATATATATATAAATACATATATACATATATATATGCATACATATATACATATATATATACATATATATATATATATATATAAACATATATATATATATATATACATACATATATATATACATATATATATACATATATACATATATATATATGTATATATACATATATATACATATATACATATATACATATATATATGTATATATATATATACATATATATATACATATATATATATACATACATATATACATATATATACATACATATATATACATGTATATACATATATATACATATATATATATACATATATATATACATATATATATGATGTATATATATATACATATATATATATGATGTATATATATATACTTATATATATACATATATATATATATATATACATATATATATACATATATATATACATATACATATACATATATATATATATGTATATATATACATATATATACATAAAACACAAATATGAATTTGAGTTGGAAATGTTAAGAATCCAAACACAATCCAAGTTAGGCGCTGATACATCCAAAGAAAGTTATACTAAATTTCTCGTCAAAGAAATTTCAAAGTTTATACATCGTTTTGATTTGAAAGAAGACATCAGTCTTTATCTAAAATTATTTGAACGTCAAGTGCAGAGATTAAATATTGATCAAGAAAAACTGGGTTTCTCATCTGTTAGGCTTTGTTACCGACGGAAGTATCTCACATCATAGCGAGAGAGCCTGACGATAAAGCCAACTCTTACGAACACGTTAGAGATTTACTGCTGAAACGCTTTAAACTAACTCCAGAAAAGTTTCGACAACTATTTGTCACTCACCAAAAAGCATCTGAAAGAACATGGATTGATTTTTACCATGAGTTAAACACTTACTTCAACGGATGGATAGATGGATTGAAGATAGATACTTTCAACAAGTTATCAGATCTAATCATAACAGATCAACTCAAACGAAAAACTCTTTGAATTTAAAGAATATTATCTTGATGAATGGGCAAATATGAACTCTCCCCTGTTCAATTAGCAGAAAACTAGAAGAATTCGAAGACTTTAAAAGGATTCTGAAACAAAATCTAGCAGTCCATTTGTGAAGAAACGAGAATTCAAATTCACAGAAAAGAATCGCAGATATGAAGCACCAGGAAAATTCGAGTATAACAGGAAAGATAAGAAGTTTCCAGCGTCAACGAATTACAACAAACATTACGAAGCCACTGTTACCAAGTACGAATCTGTTCAAAGATATCAAGACAGCGCGCAGAAACGGTATTACAACAAAAATTACGAGAAACACTCAAATCACAATTCTTCCAAGCATGCTCAGACGAACTATCCAAAATCGCAGAAATTCAAAGAACCTCCAAAAGAAACTTGCTCACTCATCGTTAAGGAAGGTTTACGTACTAAAGAGATATTTTTTTTTTGAAAGGTGAAAATCACCGCGCTCATAGACAGTGGTAGTACCGTAAGTTTGCTTCGAGAAAACTCAAGCAGAAGAATAATGGATCCAACGAAATTATCGAAGAACAAGATGCTTCTCAAAGGTATTGGTGAAGCACAAGTGACAACTATCGGTTCCTTTGAACATAAGTTCAAAATAGATGATGAAAATTAATAGTTAAGTTGGCATGTTGTACCGACTGATAAATTAAAATTTGAAGCAGTTATTGGATCAGATCTTTTGGAACAAGCATCGATAAGTTTTACTAAAGAAGGAGTTAAATTCAACAAATATGAGAATCATGCACAGCTTATGCAAATATCTGCTGAAAATCTTCAAGAAGAACTAGACCTACGTCATGTTGAAAATCGTCAAATCAAGAAGGAACTTGAAAGGTTAATTCAAGACTACAAGCCAGAAAAAACAGCATCTACTGACGTCATAATGAGAATTATTCTAAAAGACGAGGAACCAGTCTGTCAACCCCCTCGTCAACCAGCTTTCACAGAAAGACAAGAAGTAAACAAACAGACGAAGAATGGCTCATACGTCCGAGTTCTTCGGAATATGCAAGTCCAATCGTAATGGTAAAAAGAAAGATGGATCTTCGAGAATGTGCATTGACTACAGAAAATTGAATCAGAAGCTTGTGAAAGATAAATTTCTGTTACCTATCATCGAAGATGTTTTTAATACACTTTGCAAGAAGCAAAGGTATATTCTACATTAGATTTAAGCAATGGTTTCTTCCACGTCGATGTTGACGAAGATTGCAGAAAGTATACATCCTTTTGTCGTCCCAGATGGACAATTTGAATTCAACAAAGTTCCTTTCGGACTAAGCACAAGTCCAGAGTTTTTCCAACGCTTCGTATCAATTATATTTAGAGATCTTACCTCGGAAAGGAATTGTAATCAGTTATTTAGATGATCTCGTCATTCCAGCGAAAAACGAACAGGAAGGTCTCGAAAAACTTAAAATTATTTTTTTGAAGTCGCAAAGAAATACGGATTAGAAATTAAGTTCAAGAAGTGCCAATTCTTAAAAAAGAAAATTGAATTTCTAGGTCACATTGTAGAAAGCGGAACTATTAAAACCATCTCCCACGAAGACACTAGCTGTCAGAAAATTTCCAGAACCAACAACAATAAACAAAGTACAAAGTTTTCTTTGGTTTAACTGGATATTTCCGCAAGTACATCAAGGATTATTCAAAGATAGCTAAACCACTTAGCGATTTAACAAGAAAAGAAAACCTCTTTGTTTTTTTTCAGGACTCAACAAAAAAGAAGCATTTGTAAAATTGAAGAAAATCATGTCCGAAGGCCCAATCTTGCATCTTTACAAGTATGGAAGAAAAAACAGAACTGCATACAGACGCCTGTAAACAAGGGTACGGCGCAATTTTGTTACAAGAAGCAGAAGATGGAAAGTTACATCCCGTTTACTACATGTCGAAAAAGACAAATACAGCAGAAGAAAAAGTATGACAGCTACGAATTAGAGGTACTAGTAATTATCAACGCATTAAAGAAGTTTCGTGTTTATCTTTTAGGACAACACTTTAAAATAGTAACTGACTGTTCAGCATTTCAGAAGACTATAAAAAGGAGCTAATTAGCCAGATGGGCGCTTCAATTAGAAGAATTATTATGAAATAGAGCACAGAGCTGGAAGTCGTATGAAGCACGTTGATGCTCTTAGCCGATATCCCGTAATGATGGTATGCAATGATACATTAACTTCAAAGCTTAAAAGCACAAGAGGAAGATGACAACATCCAAACATTGAAATCACTTCTAGAGAAGCAAGTATCAGATGAATTTTTGAGCGAAATGTTATACTCTATAAGTACTTAAATGGTCGAGAATTAATTGTAACACCTAAAGCAATGCAAGCTGAACTAATTAAATTAATTCACGAAAAAAATGGTCATTTCTCAGTAGGAAAACAGAAGAAATTGTGAAACAGGAATTTTTTATCCCAAATTTATCCAACGTCGTTAAAAGTACTATTAATTGTGTTCCATGTATCTTAGCTAATAAGAAAACTGGCAAAAAGGAAAAGTGTTTTTGAATCCTATTTCTAAGGAAAGCATTCCTTTAAGTACGTACCATGTTGACTTCATTGGTCCTTTACCCTCCACAAACAAAATTATCAACATTATTTTCACCGTAGTAGACGCATTTACCAAATTTACTTGGCTATATCACGTCAAAACTGTGTCTGCTGAAAGTGCCCTCGAAAAACTAAAACAACAGCAGAAGACCTTTGGTAATCCCATCAGAATTATCTCTGATAGAGGTTCAGCGTTCACTTCAAAATTATTCAACGACTACTGTGATGAAGAGAACATTCAACATCTACAAATAGCGACAGGTGTTCCTCGAGGAAACGGACAAGTTGAACGAATTCATCGAACTTTGATTCCAGTTCTCACCAAACTATCATTAGACGACTCAACGAAATGGTACAAATACGTCGACAGATTACAGAGAATACTAAATAGTACTATAAGTCGCAGTACAAAATGGACACCATTCGAACTATTAGTGGGAATCAAAATGCGTAACAAGGAAGACATCCTAATCAAAGACTTACTTCTAGAAGAAATAGCGAAAGAATTACTAGAACAACGCGAATTTTTAAGAAAATGATTTAGTAGCCATCCAAAGAACCCAATTTGGAGCTGGACTGAAACTAAGACCAAAGTTCTTAGGCCCTTACAAAGTAACAAAAGTTAATTCCAAGGATAGGTATGAATTGGAAAGGTTGGTCAGCACGATGGACCGAACTCAACCACCACCTCAGCTGATTTGATGAAACATTTTTATGCTTAATTGAAATTTTTTTTTTTTATTTGTTATTATTTTTAATTTTTCTCATATTATATCCCTGTTGAGAAATTAATAGATGTCCTATGGTAACACTCGTTTCCATAAATCATTTTATATTCACTTGTAATATTTATTATATTTTCGTATTATTCATTATCTTTCTATTGATGCGAAGGATTTTTTATGGTTTAGTTACTTGTCGATCACAACATAGAATATTTTGTTTTTATATGCTTTATTTTAGGTCCGGAATTGTGAATATTAGATATACATCTTTTGATCTGTAATATTTTATTTTATTATCTTTAAGAATAGTATTATTTGTCTTTATTGCATCCATATTCCAATAATCATCAAATTTATAGTTGTAACTAAAAATAGTTTGTATTTAAAGTACTTTAGCTCTCAACATTTTGTAAGAGCTGAGAGACCAGCTCTGTCAGGAGAGGGTGATCCTGTAGGATTTTCAATTTGAAACATTTGTAAAAAGGTTGAGTCATATCCTTTTCAGAGGACCATAAATCTCAATTGTATTTATTACTGCATTCCGAAGCAGCGCCATCTAGTGAGCTTTCGTAGCTCCGGCTTGAATAAATTTTCGGCAGAGGCCAACTAACCACTGCTAGTTCAACACGTCGCGTCTTTACCGCATTTCCGCGCCCAACGCGACATCACCAGTCCTAACATCCAATAATGAGAAAGGTTCATATCCCCGTCTTCTAAAGGTATTACTCAACTTTTAATAAACTTAATTCCTGCATGTCTTTCTCTTTGTAATTATCTTTTTTTGTAAATATTTTCCTTTAACTTTAAATAAATTCTCTTTTTTACTTAAACGAAGTATTTGTGTTTAAATGACTTAGATTCATTTAATTCATCACTCACCCTTAAACACTTACGCCTAGACAAACCACATCGCCAATCTAAAATCCCGCCTTCTAATGAGTCTGATTTTTA